>PTEX01000022.1:503093-588203 GCA_003342815.1 Eudromia elegans | reverse complement strand
AAAAAAAAAAAAAAAAAAAAAAGCCCAAATTGCACAAAAATAAAATAAATAGCACAAGTCCTATTAGTGCAATAGCCGTTGCTCAGAGGAAACAGAGGAATGCAAACCCAAGATCAGCCAATCATGCTCCACAGCACAAGCATTTGCAAAGACAACAAAAAACCTGCATTAACATACCCTCTATCACATCAAAAGGTGCAAGCAATACTAACATTGCCCATCTTACAAAATCCCATGAGTAGTTCTAATGGCAGCTTTCAGGCATGATTTCCAATACAATAATTTCCTCTAACCTCTTTATTTTCACTGGCACTCCATATTTGTCTCCTTTTTTCCACCTTGCCTCTGGGTTTCCCAGATATTTGCTTCTCTTCCCAGCTACTCATTTGGTACCCCTAAGCCAAATAGCACAGAACCCCCAGCTACAGCAATGCCACGAGACCTGCCATAGTCTGCTGTAATGGGAGGACAGAGGGAAAAAACTGAGAAAATAAAGGATAAAAAATATTTTAAAATATATATATCCATATTTCATATGGATATAGGTACCAGAAGTAGAAGGGAAAAGAGGGACCAAGGTAGATGCTGAGCACTGAGAAACACAAGGCACATTTGTTACTGTTTACTTTTGCAAGTCAGGACTAGAAATCACTCACAATGCTTATTTAATAAGGTGAGGAAAATGAGCTATTCCTGCTCCCTTCAGAGCACAGCCTATGCTCCAGCTCCATAGGGCATTTCTCATCACCTTGACCCCAAGGACAGGACCCCACATTAACAAACTTACACAGCACAAGCAGAGCAGGACAGCCCTTGGTTCCTGGTGCAGGATACTGAACAATCTTCTGCATAATCCCTCTCCACACACAGAAGACCTGAGGAGAACCAAAAACACAGACTCAAAATTCCCCATCTAGGCACAGCCTAGTGTATTTATACACCTGTTTATGCCCCCGCTCAGCAGCTCCCCTGGCAGAGGGTTGTGGTGGGCCCAGAGGAGCAAGTGCTTCCTCAGCTGCACCCAATGTACCTGACAACGCCTCATTCCTCAGGCCTCATGTCAGGGAAAATCGTCATTTACCTCTTCCCTGTCTCTTGCTGACTCTGATCCCCAGTCACTCAAATGCTAAAACTGAATTAACTTGCAAAATTCTTTGATCCAGGAGCAAATATTCTCCAAATTTTCTCCAAATTCAGAGACTTTATTTAGAAGAAAAATATATATATTTTGCAATAGGGATAGGAGTACTACACGATATTACCCTCCTTTCTAATGGCTCTGTGCTGTGTTGCTTGCGTATCTCCCCATGAGATCTGAACTGAAGATGCTGTCCAGATTAAACAGTGACATGTGTGTCCTGTCTTTAACTGTGTCCATCCACTTCACTTCAACTAAGGAATAACCAAAGTAAAGAGAAGCTGGCTATTCCACACTCTGTCCTCAGAAGCAATTGGTATTTGAGCAACATCCAGTAAATGGTATTAAAACTTAATTAAAACTATATTGAAACTATGAACCGAAAACATTCTCTCTATTCCTGTGGGCTTCCAGAGATTTTCTTCCCTTCCTTTTTTAAAAAGAAGCTAATAATTAAATCCCAATATATTAAACTGACCTACATAAAATATTCCATGTAAGATATTATTTCTGCCATAAAACACGTAATCTGTCACTGGTTTAATCCCATTAGAAAGCATGCATTAAGGTCTATGCATTACGATCATTAGGATAATAAAAGTAATACAATATCACTTTTATTGTATTTGAATTTAAAACATTCTTCATAGGAACACAAAGACTAATTGAGAGGATGGAAGAAAAAATATTTTTTTAAATTTACAATGAAATAAATTCGTAGGCAATAGCAATAGCTAAAAAAAAACGTTTTTTAATCTGGCAGATCAGGCACTACGCTTCCCCACCCACCGCAGAGTCTCAGACTTTTTTATTATTTCCTTTTCTTGTAACTTCGATGTTGATCATGTAGAGTAGTCAGCTCTTGGGATCATATCTGTGATTGGATTTCCCTCCCTCATGCTTCAGATCTCCATCTCTGAGTGTCATGTGATGGAGTACATTTCTGCTTGTATAAAATACTTTTTCAGGCACTTTGATTATGAAGGAAGATTGGGAGGAAAAAAAAAATAGCTCAGAAATATACCTCCCCAAATGTATTCGATTTAAAACTCACTATTTTTTTAAACTAGTCTCCAGATTTTTGGAGCTTGGCTCATAACCTATGAAAATTTAGGATTAGAAATATAATTAAGGGCAGGAAATAAAAAGAAATCTGGCTGAGGGAGAGGCTTGGATGTGGAAATTATTTCTTTGCTGTCAGTCCAGCAGTCAGAGTGGGGAAGAACTTCCTGCTGTGCCCCAAGCATATGCAGAAGACAGATATTTTGTAGCTTGCTATTTTAAAAAGCAGGTCCTACACCTGCATTTGAAGCTGTCTCATTCTCCACACACCTCATGTAGCTACATGAGTTACGTCATATGGAGCTAAATGAATCCTAACTGGCTGCACCATTTCCATTTCAGATTTTTGGAGAGCAAAGGTCTGTGCCTCTGGAAACTCAGAGGAGGAAATAGGTGAGTTCATGGTGAGATATTCACTTCTAGACAGGAAGAGACATTGGGCTCAAAGAAAATATAACACAAATGAATGTACTTAGAATGCACTTTTATGTATAGAAGAGCATTTGCCCATTTCATGTTTATACTTTGTCAAGAACAGCGGAGCCCTGTAAGGAGGGCCTTGGGTCTCGAACAGAAGCACCCGTCAGTCTGCCAGCTGAAAACGGACCCAGGGTTGCACACAGGGATGCAGAAATACAATATGGTTTATCATCTACACTTAAAAATTCACCTGCTTTACGCTAGCAAACGCTTAAGGGCAGATGGGCAGACTAGTCAGGCACAGCAGGATGCTGAGGACCGAGCTATGAAGTCCGAGTTGTGCGTGTGTGGGCCTAGGAAGCAGGAACCACAGATAGGGAAGACAGAGAGTGGCAAGGGAGTGGGGATGGGGCAGGTTGTTTGGGAGAACAGGTAGAGCCCCCACTCTGAAACTCAGCCGAGGCCTCTAGGCCCCAAGGGCTAACCCTGCTAAGGGCTAAACTTCAAACTGCATCGAGTCCCACAGCCACGGGACATGGCAGTTTCCTCCTGTGCAGGGAATGACAGAGTGAGCTGGTTTGTGAGGTACCCAGTCGGGCTCTGTGTTAACAGCCCCTTGGGAAGAGCAGATAGGACCTTTCTTTTCTGAACAGCAACAACAACAAGGGGGGATCCATTTGAACTTTGGAATCTTGGTCTTATCCCACCTGGAATACAAATAGCTGTATTTACTATATAATTGTGTATATTCACTTTTTTGGTTTCTTTTTTTTTTTTCAGATTTCACGTATGTTATCATAGGAGTTACTCTGGGAGCCTTTCTATCAATTGCTTTTGTAGCAGTAATAATCTGTATGATCAGGAAACAAATGCTTGACAATGTCCTTGGAGGTAAGCAAATCATTCTCCTAATATCTGATCCGGAGCTCTAATCCTCTCGGTGTTCTGATACAGCAGATCTGAGCTTCACTGCTAGGACATGTGTATGTGCTACAACTCCAGTTTTCACATGAAGATCCATTTTAAAAGCATCCGGAGAACTGCAGTCCCTAGAACTGCAGATTCAAATATTAATATAATCAGTTCAGTCTTCAGCCAAGAGAATTCACTTCAGCCTACTCCAGCCTGAGTATCCTTTTGGATAGTTCTTTCTTAAAGCAAATTTCTATTTATTCTGTATTTTATGAAGATCCTATTTACTTGCAGGATGGATATGGGGGTTGTTCACACTTCACGGCCAAAATTACTATTTCTTTCACAGATTTTGGCTTTCCCTTCAAATCTGACTGTGACTTTAGGATACGGTACTTAACGGAGTTTCCATCAGGGTACACAGTGAAACTTTCTGGTTGTGAATAGGTTTTCAGGTTGTCAGAGGAAAGCAAGTTTGTTTGTTTGTTGTTAATTTAAAGCAGTCACAAGCACTTTGATCCTCACAGCCGGTAGAGAAAAAACTCCCTTTGCCTCTGTACCATGCGTTTACAACTGACGGGTCAGGACTCAAACCTTAAATCTTAAACTGAAACTGAAAAATACCCTTCATTTTGGTATAGAGGAGTTAGTGAGAGGCAGAATTTGTCCCAGGGACCTCCCCAGAGGCAACATTATTCAATGGCCCTACCTCTTCAGCACAGAACTCCCATCTGGCAGGACTGCAGTGTACTACAAAACTCTCTAAAGCAAATTCCTGGTGGTTTCTTCCACTGCTGAAATATAACTGTTCCCTGTGGAATGAGGTGACATGGTAAGAGTCAACAGCAGTCAAAAGCAAGAAATAAAAAATATGCCAAATACAATAGCAACTGATAGAAGCACATGAGGATACACAGTACTAACCCTAACTGAGGCTAGATCACAACATCAGAATGAACTGTTCCTTTTGCAAGAAGAGTCCTGGGATCTTCACTGGAATCAAATCCTTGCACCCTGGCTTTTGATTTTTGAGAGAGGTCTGCACTTTTGGTAGCAAGGGAAAATTTGGATGAAAAGGAAATTGTAGAACAAAATGGAGCAACAAGGCATAATTAAATGTGAGAGGAAATTATGCCTACTGAAAGAAAAGGGGCCTATAACAGAGAGAGCTAGGGGACCAAAAGCATTACTCTCTGTATGGCATTTCCATGGTGAATTTCAAAAAGCTGCCTTTCAGCTCCAGTGGCAGACAAAGTGCCAATTCTACTCAATCTGTTGCTAGAAAAAAAGAAGGAATTCTCATAAGTGTAGCCAGTTTTCACCACAAAAACAGAACAAAACAACAGAAATTAAACGGAAAATGGATGGAGGGATCCATGAGGACAGGAAATGACAGCATGGGGATTAGGAACTGCCTGGCTGTCCTCTGTATTCATACACATTTGCTTCTATGACTAGATCTGCATTAATCTTCGTATGACAAGCGCTAGGTGATTTCCTAGCATGCCAGAACTGTCTAACCCTACTCATTCAGCAAGCAGTGTGACACACACCTTCCACAGCAGGCACAAGAGTTTTGCTGAGCAAAAAAGGAGAGTAAAATGGTCTTGACCATTTAAGCTTAGTGTGGATCACACTGCCTGAGCTCGCCTGGTCCAGTACTGGAATGCAAGTCTTTTAAAAGATGATTTCACACCTTGAATTCCCCAAGTACTTCATGGTGACCCCAATGACAATGTAATGGCTGCTTTCTGTAGGACAAGTGGCTGATGCTTCTCTTATTGGCTGGCACTGCACCACAGTGCTAATGGGAGTGATTCTCATTAAGCATCTGTCCTCACAGCTTTTCCTCATGACACTCTGGAGATGCACCATGCTCTATCTCTAAATAGCCAAAATATTAACAAAGTTACAGTCTTGAAAATATTGCTATGAGATACTCCAGCTGGAAGAATTAAGAAGGGCTTATAGGAAGGTTGCATGGCACCACTAATATCAGAGTTTGAATGGCTGGATCTTTACCCAGTTTACCTATTCTAACTTCTGGTTTCATCCCCACAGCTTCTGAACAGGCTTATCACCAATCTATTCCTGGTGTCTTAACTAACCACATTTTCTTATTCTCTCTTTAGAGTCAGATGGCAAAATGGATAGAAGGTAAGGCTCCTTGCTTGGGGTTTTACCAAGTGCGGCGGGACACACAAACCCTAATGTTTAATTGCTGTCTCTCGTTATGGATAATGCTTACCCACAACCATGATTTCCACAGTCTAAAACACATATGCAAGCCTCTGGAGAACCATGACACTTAGCATATATAGCATATTAAAAAAAAAAACCAACAAAACAAACAACATATAACAGAAGCTTTTGACATCAGTATTATGGAAGAAATCTCAGCTGATGTTTTCGTTTGTGTTACCTATTGTAATAGCAAACTGACAAGAGAAAAAAAGACATTGAGAGCTGTAATCCAAAGGCCTTGTTTCAAAGATGCTGAGTTGGATGTTCACACTGTGACCAGATCTCAGTTCTGGGAATAGCCTGCAACCCACCTGACAGAGCGAGGCTATACAGCAGGCATTCCTAGTGGAAGGGATTCATTTTTACCCTTCACCTTCCTCCCTCCCATGCCAGGCAAGGTGTGAGCCTCATTCCCCGGTGCTAGACTGCCTAGGTAATCACCGCTCTTCATCATCTCTGAGAAGCAGGCAGTAGGGTGGACATGTACAGAGAGGTCTGCAAGTTGTCCTTAGGATCATAGTAATCTACACGTATAGATATGATTTGCCTCCCTCTAAGACATTTTATAAATGAGTAAAAAAATGCATGAATTAATCTGCATTCTCGTGAACTGTGTGCAACAGCTGTACCCAGTGACCTGAAAAAAAAAAAGGCTCTTGGCCTCTCTGAGGGAGGTAGATAGAAGCACTAATGGGCTTGTCCCCATCAGGGTCATTCTTCATAGAGGCTAAACAACATATGTAAACACTCAGCTGAAGATCAAAACAAGAGCTCTGGTTACAGCAAGTACTTCAGTGTTTTGCCTAACAGAGAAGGGCCCCAGCCATGGAGCATCTGTCATTTTCCCAGGGAGACTGTTCCACAGCCTAACACAGCTAACTCGAAAATGTTGTCTTTTTACTAACACATCTTGTTCAGTCTGTTCTCTAACAAAGCACTCGGGTTTTCTGTTTATCAACCTAAAATAAATGAAGACTTTCCTGTGGCCAGGAGAAAGAAAAGACATATTTATACAATGCCCAGTAAGCTATTTTGATATATTGGTGAGAATATAGACACAGAAAGGAACAATGACTACAGCTAATGACAAAAGCAGAAAACTCAGAGATTAGAGTCCGGAGGGAAAAGGCCATAAAGAGAATAAAGGGACAAAGACAACAAGAGACACAGAAGAAGGTGGATTTACCATCTGTTTTTCATCCAAGCTTACTGCTATGATCTATGAAGCTGTCTCAGATTTATTATTACTATGTATGATATTTTTCTTGACAGACATTTTGAGCATCTAGTATGTCATCTTTCTAGAGGAAGATTTGTCATGGAAGGAAAAATTAATTTATTTAATGATGTGGTTATATTGACCTTTTTGATGAATCTGTATTCTAACCTACAAGGGCTTGCTATGAGGTAGAGAGAAATCCCCAATTTCCTGTGCAAATTCTGGTATGAAGGCTGGAAACATGATACAACACACACAAACTCACTCAGAACCACCACAGATAAAGGAGAGGAACTAGTGGAAGTGGAAGTGGAAGTGGAAGACAATTTGAAATCCAACATCTCTCTTCAATCTGTTGTACTTTTCAATTCTACTGTGACAGTGAGTAGTTTACTGACAAATCTTTATTTTTGCTTACCTCAAGAGACCTGTGTATTATTCCTTGGTGAATCACTAAGGAATTTGGTAGTACAAATAATTTAAAGAAACAATACAGCTTTCTACTGATTTTGAGGAAAATTGACATTGACAGTAGAGATATTACCAGGCCCATAAAAAAAAAAAAAAAAGTGGCTATATATTAATCCCTAGCAGCTGGATTTGTAGTAAAGAGCGAATGTATGACCTAATTTTCAGTAACCAAAAAATGCACTGCCAATTCTTGTTTATCTGCTATAGTGATGGACTGATTTAACCCTGATAAAGCAACACCACAAATGATACAAACATGTTAATTAAGATCTGAGATCTCACAAGGAGGGTATAATCAGGAAGGTTAATGATAATACTGACTGAAGTGCATATATCCTTAAGATAGCATCATTTTTAGCACGGAAGTACATATGATGCACCAAGCAATATTGTTGCACAGCTCAGGTAGCTGATGCAGTACTATCTTTGTTGGTTCAGCATCATCATTTGTCCGTTCTGCAACTCAGGCAATCTGCTCACTGAAAATAGAAAGGGAGATAATGCAGGCAGGACTCCTTGCAGTATTTCATCTTTTCTCCTAGCCTTCCTCAGAGCAGGACCTTTGAAGTTTGTGTTACCTTTGTACTGGTCTATACCGGATTGGAATATTTTATAGGTAGGAACTGGATCTTTCTAGTGCAAGTCATAGCTGGAGTATGCTGAACTCTCAACAATGTTGGCATATCCTCTTTGTAGGGCCAAATTTGTCACAAAGAAATGGTTCTATACGTTATGTTTTGAATATCAACGGTGTTAATCTAACTTGTTGAGGATGTTTGTGCATCTCTCAAAGTAGAGATGGGAAGTAGCTGTTCTTAAAAATGACAAAAATAACAAGAATAAGAACAACAACAAAAATGATTCCCTGGAACCAGCACTGGGGTATTAATTGTATGAGTATTACAAGTACTACAGTATTGGAAGTACTGAAGAGTCTGCTCAAGAACATCCAAGTTGTGTTCATTTTTGTCAGATTTATTCTTCCCCACAGGCCAAGGGAATAGCTTCCCATTTATTGAGGTCACCGGAGAGACAAGTGACAATTAGGTCTGAACTGATTTTAACTACTTGCTTCAATTCCCTGTAGATTCTAATTCAAAGCATTTTAGGGTAATGGCTAGGCCTGGAAATGGCTAGGCCCTTTGATGAATCAAAGTCCACCATCTGAAATTACCTGGTCTGAGATTTGCGCCAGCCAATCATACAGGCAAATGAATCCTTTGGTGATATCTAATAAGCAAGGTATCACCCCTTTAGGACTGAAGAGGACACCTGACATAACATCTGCAGACCATTTTCTGCTCAACCAGAGATAGTCATTGGTGTTTGTTCAGAAGAAATCTTAGTCCAACTGAAAAAAGCACTTGCTGGATTAATGTTCAGCCAGATTTTGCTTTAAATTCCTTTCCATAATTCATACAAGTGCCTCAATCCTCCTTGGCTGGAACATATGCTCAGTTGGTATCACCTGGCGCTATTGCAGTCAGTGGAGTCACATATGCTTATGTCATTGGAGGGCTTCCATGCAGACAATCTTCATTTATGTTAGAATCCTCATTAGCTGATAACCCTCTAACCAGGGTATGATAAGAGCACGTTTACACTTGAATCAGGAAGCATTCTGATTGGTCTTCACCTTGACTGTTTCCAAAATACGTAAAAGAGAAATGTTTCTAGCCCTACATGACACTGGCAGCTCATTGTAAAGTAATTAACAGCATTTACCACTTTATTTACTCAGGTCTATAGCCTTATAATTTAAACAATCAATTCATAATGGGATGCCCTTAAACTCAATGGGGTATTTACTAATACTCAAGAAGAGTAAGAGGTTTGAGGCAGGCTGCTGCCAGCTAACAAAACAGTAATTTAGATGTCAACTGACAATTATTTAATGTCCCTTTTTTAATTAATAGCTCATGTCAGTCTCAAATGCCATCTTGGTGTAAGCTTGCTAAATTATAATGCCTAAATTTCATGCAAGTTTAATGCATTAATAAAAATGTCTGGGCACATTTAATGTTAGCAATATTTTGAGTTAACTACAGTGCATGGCAGCCAGATTTATTTTGACAGGAGACAAAGAAAGAGGCATTCAGGGACAAGGAGAAGGATGGACAGACAGGGACACGGAAGTTTATTAAAGAGGAAAAGGTATGAATTTTAAGCCAGCTGCAATAGCAGAAAGGTATTTGTTGCCTGAAAGTATCCTGAGTAACAACAAAGACCCAAACTGCCCATGCAGCTTGCTGGGTTCCATAGTCACCCTTGTAAATCACTTGGCATGAGATCAGGTTTTAATGAAATGCACAAGTCATTTTGATATTTGAAGGAGGAGAGAAGGACCTTGGCAGCTGCACAGCCCAGGTGCCAAGCATATCAATGCTTTTCTTTTGCTAGCCAGAGTAGCATCTAGATATTCTCTTGTCTTTTTCCATTATACTTCTTCCAAAGGACTGACTCTTCTTTCTTTTGCTAGACTCTGCTGGGGAAACATACGTTGCTCTTGTGAGTCAGAGCCCCTTTAGACAAACAGAGAAAACCTGGAACTAAGCTCAGTGCAGCTTTTTGCCTGTTTTCTGCATGGAATCACAACTGCTCAGCTGCACGTCACAGCCCTTGCACTGTTCTCAGCTAATACAGAACTTCCCTTGGGTTGGAGTAGGCTGTACCTTTTAACTGGAAAAGCCCTCTTTGTTTTTCTTTTTTTCCCCTCATTCTGACCACAGAATATATCTATGCATTCTGCCCATGGAATATTTCTATGCATGCCAGGCATGAGAAATGAACTGACGCTGTAACACCAAATTTTTGTAACCAAGGGTAATGCCAGTGGGCAAGTTCTAGCCTGTAACATACTTCTTAAATTACTATAATTGAAGGCAGTTTCCACGGAAGATAACACTCCTTTCTCCCTGTGCCCCCACGAAACAGGCACAAGAGATCATTCCTGGAAACAATTATATAGTGCTGCACGTGATGTCCCAGTGAATTCCCATGTGTGCAAGGGCTCAGCACAGCTCCCAAGAACATGCAGGGAACTCCGATGTGCTGCCTACAACCAACTGCATCTCCAGCACAGGGGTATTTCCCTGGGACATCAGGTCCAGAACAACATCCTTCACGTTAACCAGCTCAGTTCATCAGATCTGAGTTAACCAGAAGCATTTTAGCCTGGCTGCTTCTGCAGGTGTTGCACACAGTGAGGGCCCTGCCGTTCTCTCCCACTGAGCCTCCCCTTTAACAGCAGCGAGTGACACTTGCAGGGTGCATCACCCATTCTGCACAAATCCAGTGAGACTCTCAGGATGGCAGCAAACTGCAAAGGGCCTTCAGCTGAGCTTAGTATGGAAACCCATGTGAAAGGATAACCTTTGAGGCTGAGACGGACTTCCAAGTCATGGCTCATTTCTTCCATCTCTAACCTCCCCCTCAAAAGCCAAGGGGAAACAGTCATCCCATGCTGAAAGCCTCCAGTCTCCACGTTGTCTAACTCTAAAAATAACACTATGGATTAAATAGGAGGTGAAATCATCCACTTGGAAAATATAAACATCAGAGATGGATGACACTGCGAAGACTAAGCTCAGACTAACAAGCACAAGTTTCAGTGTCAAGCTACAGCTGCTTCCAAGTAGCAGAGCTGTCTCAGCCTTCATATAGGAGCCGAGGAGCCGAAAACTTTTTTCCTAGCATTTGGCCATGCCTGGGCCTATACCTAGCTGCACTCACAGTTAGATATAGTGAATGTAACAGAATCTGATCTAATTATTTCAGAGCCTTCAAGCTAGTTTAGAGTAAGATTGAAAGAATATACTCCTATTTTGGAGAGGAAAACAGTTCTCAGTTTTGTTTTGATCTACATAACCCAAACTGGCCCCTAATGCAGCTACCAAACAGGAAGCCAATCAACTAGACAGATACAAGTCATATCACTGATATTATCAGCTGCAAATGAGACGAATAGCTTTTCTAATCACTGGAGTTTAAACTTACATATAAATTTAAGTAGAGACCTAGTTTTGATACTGGAGTACCTGAAACTGGGACAAATATTCACAAATTCAAATCTGTAGGTAAAAACTCCTTTAAATAAAATAGACCTTTCCCTTAGCTGAATGTGCCACAGGAAGAGCAGTGCAAAAGGGAGAAGGATTAGGATTTACAACGCAGACTGCGTGGGACACAGGGCTTTGAAATGCATCGCATTGACTCAGATAGCTATTCACATGTAACGTTATATGTTCCCTCTCCACCCAGCAAAGGATCCTGTCTCAGCCACTCTACTCTCCATTGAAATCATATCTGCTGAAGATGCAAACACACGATGCCACTGTACTACAGGCAAATTCACAGGCAAAAGTACTTGAAATACTAGGATGCCAAAAATAAATCTGCAAAAGAAATCTCTTTTTACTCGTTTCTAACCAGAGAAACTAAGATTTCTTCTCCAGAGAAGATTTTTATACAAAAGGAGTAGGATGCAGTGACTGATACTGGTTGTTCTAACCCACGCTCTTTCTCCTGGATTCATGGCACAGGCCAAACCTAACTTCGGTGCTGCTGTTCCTGCTGGTAGGAGCTGTGTCCAGTCCAAAGGCACCTGATTACAACAGAAGGGAAGCACCAAAGGGGAAAGGATTAGCAGTGACCTACAGGCAATGCCTTTTCGCTTTGAAGGTTTAGCAATCCACAACAAACCAGGCAGGCCCAGTTTTCACAGAGTCGCTGACTGTATCTGTGTTTGCTTTCCTAAAACATCTTTTCTCTTTCTCCTCTCCTGGGAATATTCTTTTTTAAAAATATCCGATGGACTTGTTTTCTGGGATCTGGAGAAAATCAGCCATTGAATTCACCAGAATCTTTGATATGTCTGGTGCCCCTCAGATATGTTTTGAATGGTTTATCATGAGTTTTTGTGTTACATCTTTTCCCAGTGACTTTTTACAAGGTCTTTTATTCCTAAACTAACATAGTATACAAACACCTCAATCAACAGATCAGCACACTTTTCCTAACTTATGGGTTTATAAGAAAGGGAAAGCAAAGCTGGCAAAAACAGTCTAAATGAAGTGACGTCACTTGCATTTGTGTAAATATACAAAAAATGAGCAAATTTCCCCAGAAATAGATGGCTCAACTTCTTGCACAGGTACATTTGCAAAAACAAAGTGTAAATAGCCATTCTATGTAGAGACAATAACCCACCCATAGAGAGAGCAGTAAAATGGATTTTCTGTCTGGTTCTGTCACTGCCCTGTGTAGTGGAACTTGTTCTTTTGCCCAGCCTTTGACATGTTACTATGTCCGGGTTACCCCTTTTGTAAAATGAAATTCATCTTTGTATCACATACTCAGAAACAAAGACATTAAGGTTTGCACCATGTTAGGGACGCAGGGCTTTAAAAAGCAGCAGTAAGCCAGTCTCTGGGCACCTCCAGGCCTTGATTTCTCTCAGCACTATTCCTGCACAGAATGAAAACTTCACATATGCATACACAGGCAGTTTTATATACATGCATCTATATACTGGCTGGATTGCTAGGAGGAAAGTGCTTCACTTTACCCTTTCCAGGACACAGCATGCTTCCCTCATGCTAGCTACCAGCCCGAAGGGCAGAGCCACCCTCCTAGCTATTTTTGCTCCCGCCTGGCTGCTCTCCACATGCTCTGGGAAAGCATCTGGCCCAGGATTCCTCTGCTCTCTGGAGAGCTGGGGCTGCCTTTGCAGTTGACCTTTTCACAGCTGTCAAATGCAGAGGAATCCTTATTCCTTCCTACTCCTCTGCACAACTGTTTGAGGCTAGACTGGAATAGCTCTAAATCATTTGATTGTGCGCATTGGTCCCAAACTGCTGAGTCAGGGGAATGCATTCGTCCCAATATCCAGACACCTGTCGCAGGCAATTCCAGAGCCATTTGGTCTCTGCTGGCCAGCGGGCTGGTGCCTCTGATTCCAGCAATAACTGAGTAACTCTACCTTTCCCTGGAGCTACTGCAAACCAGAAATGCTTCTGCTACCCACCCTCGTTGCAACTGCCAAGGGACGCGCAGGATAATATCCGTGCTAGAAGCCACTGAGCAGGTAGCCTCCCATCCCCAAGGAGGACACCTTTGCCATTCAGACCAAGCAGTTTCATGCTAACTTGGGCTGGCCAGGAGAAAAGGGAGGTGACAACATGGGTTTAGCTAGGAACAAAAGTGCTATTGTCTCTTTAAAAAACAGAATCTCCCAAAGCAAAAGCCTCACACTGCCACAGGTCTTGTCTAGAAAAGAATGCCATCAAATCGGAGCTCCTGCATAGTCCATCTCACAGAATTCCCTGCATCCCGTTTCAGTTTCTGAGTAAGTTCACACCTAAAAAAATGAAAAAGGGAATCATGAATTTCAGATTCATTCTGAGGCATTTCTCCAGTGACTTCTCAGAAAGGAGGATTACTTATAAACCTTCTCTTAAGCTCATATATACAGTTTGCTACATCATCTTTAAATTCTAAGCCCTCTTACTTTCTGAGGTTTATGCTACAAAAGATCTGTACTGGGTATCAGCAAACTCATTTACCAGAACAACTGGCAAACCAAAAGAAAAGAGAAGGTACCACAGAAAGTGATGCTGACTTTCAGCCTGTAGGCTGCAAAAGCTTGGGGATCACTGAGCTACTTCTAAGAGTTTATAGAAGTTAATGAGCGTAAGAGCTCTCAATATGGGTGTAAATTGAGTTTAAAGCCACTTCACAGAGCCCTGCAGTTTAAAGGAAAAAAAAAAAAAGGACTTACAAATAGAGAAAAAGAATCACCAGTTGAAAAGTAGTAACTTGTTTGTTTCTGTACTTGAAAGAAATCCCTGACACTGCCAAACCCAATTTACTGCAGTCACAGAAATGCTCATGGTGGCAGAGGAAAGGAGGAGGAGAGGAGGAGTTTAACTACTACTTTAGTGGCAGTGCTGCTTTTGAAGTGTCTGCAAACTGGTGTCTTTGGGTGAGTTTGCTTTCCTGCAAGCAGGGATGGAAAGTATAAACATTCCCAAGGATGGTGCCAACCCCATAATGCTCTGCCCTGTCCCACCTAGGCATTTCCCCTCTCCCTGCCCTGTTCATGGCTTTGGGAAAAGTCTTTGCTGAAAAATCTACGTGACAATTTAGTTTTTAGAGAAATAAGACTATTTGAGAGGAGCCAGCGCAAGGTGAGTGGGGACTGCAGACCCCTGCCACTGCCCCAGCCCGGGCAGGGGACCGTGTCAAGTGAGCACCCTTGAGCCAGCACCGATGCACTGCCGCTGGCGCGGAGCTGGCGCTGGCCTCCTCCCTTCTCCCGGGGACTGCACGTCCCGTTCAAACTCGAACGGTGAGATCCAGGTCTCAGCTCTTTCTTAAGAGCACTAATGGCTGGTGCAGTGAATTTCACAGAAAAATCCAGTATAGCTTTATTTTAAAAACAAAACAAAGCACGCATTTAACAAACTTTCTCTCATAAAAGGAAGTAAGGCAAGTGTAAGGCAAATTACAGGAAACACATCCCTGCCTACCAAATCTCCAAAGAATTCTCTTTTTAGCAAAGTCATCAGAAAACACTTCAGTATTATTGAAGGAAGGGGACTGCGATGAATACAAATTCCCAGTTGAGTCATGAAATCCAAGGATATAAACAGCTGAGGGCTGTAAGGCACAGAAAGGTCTTACTTCCAGACACTGACACTAGATGGAGTAAAACTGAATAAAAGGTTCAAGAGCAGTGGAGAAAAGAAAGGAAGAAAAGCTCCTGTATTTTGCCAGCTCCTAACCTGAGGATATTCTGAATGTTCATCTTTGACTAGTGCTCCTATAGTCATAACTAATGTCTCACTCTCTGTGCTCTGCAGGTCTAATATGGGATCAAGTCAGAATAGGTAAGTTCCAGAGACTGGAGGAGTCCGCTTGAGTGGGAAGGTGGAGTGCCAGTAAACACACACACACACACACACACACACACACACACACACACACACACACAGAGAATATTTGCCAGGCTGTGTTGGCAGGGATGACAGAGAGGGACAAACAGAGAAAACCAAAGCAGCAATAAGGGCTGGGGTTTACCTGGGCTACTGTGGTGCCCAGAACCACCAACTTGCCCACAGCGGCATCCACATGGCCTGAGGAGGTCCTTCTGGGGCCTCATCCTCTGGCTGCCCCCTGTACACCTGGCATGCCATAACATCAGGCCCAGGTATATGGCAAGGCTCTCTGCTGTGCAGTGTGGCTGTGCTGCCATGCCGCCCGGTACCTCGTGTCAGCACAGCTCCAAGGGGCACCCTCTAGCAGGATGGATCCAGGAGCTGCTCCCACCATGTGACAGAGAGCAGGGGAACAGGGATACCTGCTCTGTCCGTAGCTCTGCTGTGGGACAGAAGGACCAGTGCTTCTCTCCACTGATTACTGAGGTCCTAGATAAAACCTAGGTGCCTACATTTTAGACAGCTGAAGGTCAATAAGGCAAATCCCTTCATCTTTCTGAGGTACTGCACAAATTTAACTAACCTTGACAATCTTCAGAGGAAAGTAGATCAGCCAGTACGGTCACCTGCCGCTGCTGCAGAAACGAAAACCCAGAGCTGAAACCACACGGCAAAGCCCCATGTGGAGGCAGCTTCAAAGAGATGCTGAGGCCACCTGGCTTCCCCTCTCCCCTCCACAGTATGAGCAGCCCTCCAAGAGCTAAAATGCACTGCTAGGGTGGGCTCCTGCGAGAGAGGGAAGGGAGCAGCTGGTGGTCACCACCATAGCTGGAATTACACTTCTGTTCTGCTAGTTCATGTAGGAAAAACAAATACTCCAAAAACACAAAGAAACACCTGGGGAAAAAAATCTACAGTATCTATAGTGGCTCCAATAACGATTTGACAATTTTGTAGATTTCCTGTGTTTTTTATCTCTCTGTCTCCTAGTTCTGCTTTTACGATGGTGCTATAGATCATTGCAGGAGGAAAAAGGACAGAATTTGCTGTTAACTTGCAATGCCTTTTTTTTTCCCTTTTTAGAGATGTCAGCATACCAGGGCAACAAAGTATAAACGATCAATAACCTTTTGCAGTCATCAGTTACCTGGCCTGAGGATCAATGGCAGCTGCTTGTCCGCAGGCAGGACTCTCGCCAGTAACAATTCCTTTGCTTGCTCTGTGACGGAGAGCCCGGGTTGAGCACAGGAAGAGGTCACAGGGCACCCTCCTCATCTGCACACAGCAAGCCCACGGTCCCCAGCTCCACGGATAGGACCACAATGTGGGAAGAAAAGGGACGAGGTCTGCTCATTAACAGGCCCTGTTTATCCTGAGATAAGCACGCAATTAATTTATAAAATCAATGAAATCTAGAGTAATCAAAAACTAGCAGTACGTTTCAGCAGCAGAATTCACAGCCAACCTTGTACTTCCAGAAAGGCAAATAATGAAAGAAGTGACTCAGAAAATCAGTGATCGGAGATCCAGCAAAACAAGATTTCTCAAGTTTTTCATGAAAGTATTTTGTGTTGATCTGAACCATTTCATTCATGCTACAGTGATATCTCTTTTTAGCTTTAGGATTGTTTTTTTTTGTTTGTTTAACTTCAGGTCATGATACTAATTTCAGACACTTAAAATGAACTGGGGTCACTTAAAATGAAAAATACCACTTTGCAATAAAGTTCTAATGTTTTGGCTTTAGAACTTTGAAATCAAAACAGTTTTTTATACCCAAAGTATAAAGATTCTGGACATCTGAAATGAAATATTCCCTCTCAGCATTCTACAAACAAGCTAAGTTGACATTTCCAAAATCCCCCTATTATTATCCCTTATTCTTCGTATAAAACAATTCACTAAATTCATTCAGAATTTGTGCCTAAACCCAGTCTCCTACCCCTCCATTCTTGGCTTAGCTTAGTGTATTATGTTGACTCTGCATTCATCAAACTGCTTTGCCTAGTTCCAATTACAAGTCTGTTATAGGACGAGTGATAAGAAGAAAGATGTTTGTCTTAGAACATTTTTAAATAGTTTAAATAATTATAAATTGATTAAACTCATGTTGATTTGTAAGCACATCCCAACTTTTACAAAAAGACTATGGCAGAGTCTTATATGGTTTATAGTATAGAGATATTAAGAAAATAACTCTATAGATGAAGATTTTTCCTATTCTATTTGTTCTAAGCCACTTGTTTACTTCAAAAAATCAGCATTTTACATAAGTACTTAACCATAACCGACATGATCACCACGAGTTTCAAGAAAAGCTTTTTAAAAGCTTTTTTTTTTTTTTTTTTTTTTTTACAGAGATAAGATTTTATGACAAATGTCCTTTCCAGAATTGTATCTGTAGGAATACATCAAAAGACACTAGAATATTTCATTTTAATTTTTTTTTTTTGTATTTCAAACCACATTCACTGTCAGCTCCTAAAGATGGGGCAGCATGTGCCCAGTGTGGGTGCTTTTGGAGCACAGGGGCACGACTCCTGCACCGAGCAGCCTCTGCTCTTCTCAGGAAGCCCAGCAGGAGCTGGAGGCTTGAAAGGCTCAGGCAGATGGCTGGCACGTTATTAAATAACGTCACAATATTGTATGGGCATAGCTGCATCACCACACCATTACAAGACAACTCCAAGGGGGATGTGCTATTTTATTGAATCTCTAGCCACATCTGAAGACCACAAACTGTAAAAAGTTTGAACTCTAGGTCAAATTGATATCTGTGGGCATGTGAATTTTTTAATCTGTCATCTAGCAGAATTTCCCAAACCAACTCGTGAGTCAGTTTCTGCTTTTAGTGCCACTAGTTTCAAATCAAAATATTTTTTTTTCATTTTTTTGTCACCATAATATAGCAGAAGCTATTAAACTTTTTTTTTTTTAAAAAAAAGTGAATGTGAACCTGAAGTCCAGCCTGCAAGTTGTGTGCCTTATCAAGAAATATGACTTGATAAAAAACATGGAAGCCCAGGCCTGCATCCAAGGATCAGCTTCCTGACTGTGACCAGCCCCATGTGCTGCAGCAGAGCTGCTGGGCCCAGCCCAGGGCCCAGGGTTGAGGCACTGCCACATTGCAGCAGCAGAGATCTCAGGATTTCATTGCTATGAAGAATAAGCTATTGTACTAACTTGTTACTGTAACTGCAAAGATTTTGTTTTTTTTTTTTCTGAGCTTAGTAAACCAGGTAATTTTCCAAATGTGGAAAGAAAAGTATCTTATTTATTCAGATTGTAATTTCCCATATTTTGGATAACAAAATGTAAAGTTTATTTTACAGAAAAGTGATGTATTGGAATCATTTGCATGTATTCCCTAGGTGTCTGTTACCGGGCTCTGTAACACTGCAGTTCATTAGCAGCATTTGCTAACAGATAAACTAAAGCTGTAATGTGATTCTTGTAAGTAATTGTGCATGTGTATATTTGTAAGTGAATGAACCATCTTGTAAGGTATCTGTTAATTGATTTGCTTCCCTTAGTACCATTTTAATTAAGACTTGGAACAGAAGCGAGCATGTGGTCAGGGAGGGAAGCTGTTACCTTCACTTATTTGTGTGAACAAATGTTTCTTTCACAACACTTCAGTACACTACAGGAAATAAAGGTGAGAATAAAAAAGAAAAGGAAGTTACAAGCAGCAGAGGGGCGAGACCTGGCGAATTAAGGATAATAACATTGATCAGGCAAATGCAGTAGCCTGGAAAAGAGAGGATGAGTTCCCCAAAGCTTTTTCCATGTGCCGTGGCTCCTCGGGTGTGGGAAAAGCATGAGCAGACGTGAGATGCAGAGCAGGGGGCCTGGGGCATCTGCACAGCTCCTTCTGCAGCCATGGAGAGGTTTGGGCATGCCTGGCCATTGCCAGCGCCTGCGAGGGGCTGGCAGCGACCAGAGCCCCATGGAGCCTAACCCGTGTGAGCACAGCCCTGGCTGCCAGCCTGGCTCTGCACAGGGCTCAGCCCTTCGCTGCCAGCCCCACAGCTTGCCGCAGCAGCAACTTGCAGCAGCAGCTCTTGGCTTCGGGCCAAGCCCCACAGCACCAGGTTGGATATAACTGGCAATGGAAAACTGGATGAAAGGGGGGCATTTTGGAGGCGGTCAGTCAAAAGATGTTGTTGGAGGGTTCCACTAGTTCCTAGGGGAGATGGCAGCCTGGCACTGTGCAGCGAGCACCCGGGACAGCTCTGCACGCGCCTGCCTGCGTGTCCAACGAGGGCTCCCTGTACCCGGGGCACCCTCAGCAAACCACAGCTGACTGCTGGAACCACACGGCTTTGCTCAGTGCGTGCTCACACAGGGATAAACTGTGTGAAATCCCGCCCTGGGTCCATGTGTGCAGGAAGGCAGGGTGTGGAGGAGAAAAGTGCATCCTGCAAATCAGACCTCACTGATCCAAATCTGCTCAGAGAGGTGTGAGTGACACGAGACTGTGGTTTGAATCCTCATAAACAGGATGGCGACCTTCACAATTGTCAAAACAAACATGCTCATCCTGAATCTTTCTTGGTTTCTCTCCTGCCGTAAGCGAAGAATAAGATCACTTTAATCAAGAGCATTATTTTTCATTTGCTTACAATTACACTCAGTCAAATGTGTGAAGTTAAGTCACGTGCTCCTGAGTGGTAGGATAGGTTTGTCCACAATTTACAGAGAAGGAAAATGAGACACAGAGCAGCCGAAGGGCTGTGCCAAAGGTCATACAGGAAATCATAGAATCAGCATGGTTGGAAAAGTCCTTCAAGATCATCAAGTCCAACTGTAAACCCATCACCGCCATGTCTGCTAAACCATGTCCCTAAGTACCTCATCTGCACGTTTCTTGAACACGGCCAGGGATGGTGACTCCGCCACTTCCTCGGGCAGCCTGTCCCAATGCTTCGCCACTCTTTCCCTGGAGAAATATTCCCTAATATCTAACCTAAATCTTAGAGCAGAGAATACAGTCAGTGTTTTCCATCCCAGCATAGATGACAGTAATTATTATTAATCATTCTTCTTTAATATGCTCTCCCCTCCAGATTGCTCCTTTTTTAAATAGTTAGGTCCCATGTATTTTACCCTATTGAATATATGTGCTGTTTATTCTCATACCTTTGGTTTTAAACTCTCAGCAAACCCTGTACTTTTGCTCACAGCTGGATCAAACAGGAGTCCCAACAAAGCCTGGACATTACCCCGGGGTTGATCATTCTGTGGAATAATAACGTTCCCAAACATAGTACAGGCAAGTGGGCACCATGCGCAGATCCTGTTCTCTGGGCATTAAATTCAACTCAGTTAAAACACATCTTCCCTCCTACCAGCCTTGCAGCCCTCGCAGAAGGCTGGCGAAGCTTCCTTTGCATCCCTCATGCACCACTGTCTGGGGTCTGTCCCGATTCTGGAAATCCTCAGGGCCTTTCACTTTACAGATTAGATTCCGCTCTTTGCTATCAGGAATATTCCTGAGTCAATAGGCAATTAAAATAATTATCTTTAACCACATTCTTCAATTACTCCACAATACTGAGAGAAGACTCACAGGACAGGGAGCAGATGCGAACATACTCTGCTGCCATTAAAACTGGATCAGATGTGTCACTGAATACAAAACACTAAGTGTTCACCTCATTTGGGAGCAACCCTGGTATTTTTTAAGCTGCTCAGTTTTTAACCTTATTAGAGTATTGCAAGAAAACAAATGAAAACCTATGGAGAACATACACAGGCTCATATGGGGACACCCTCAGAACTGCCTCCTTGAAACAGATGTAAAACACAAAATTGCTGCTTCAAGGACAGGCTGCTGCAGGCACCAATAAATAAGTGTGCTTAGTTCATTTTGGTCACCTACCAGGCTTTAGGAGCAAGATGATGAAAACAGGTAACATTATGCACAGAAATGAAACATGAAGACAAAAAAAGTACACTGGGCCCTATGCTTGTCACGATCACACGGGAAGATGGTCAGCTCAGCTACAACCTTTGGGGATCTAAACAAGGAATGTAACATTTTGCACTAAAGAATCTCCCTCCCGTTTATAAGACCAGCTCAGGACCCTCCACATGGGAGGAGTGACAGTCTCCAGAAGCCCCTTAGCCACCCTCTGTGGCAGAGATGAGACAGCTTCCCAATCAGACCCAGGCAGGGCTAGAGCTGACTTTAAAGAGCTGACTGAAAACAAGATTAAGCCATGATTGGATCTTCCATGAGAGCCACAAACGCCTTCCCATGGCTAAGGAAAAAGTCAAAAATTAATTGCATGTCCTCGATTACTCAGTAACTGAAAATCAGTCACTGACCTAGAAGCATGTGGCATTTGCAGGCATCCTTCCTAGGAAGGGGCTGCTTAGTGCTCTAAACCAGACAGAGGTTCAGGGAATGCTGGGGAAACGAGCTCATACTGGGCTGCTGCTGCTGGATGTCTTATCCACAGCAGGATCCCAGGAATCACTCACGGTTCGGGGTGAGCCCAGAAACAGTATCTGGCCTCAGAGCAAACACCAGCTGCTAGATCTCTGCTCCCTGGCCTTCCTACTGACTTATTTATTATCTCCTCCTGTATAATTTGTCATAATCTCTGACTCGTCAGGCCAATTAATCATGCTTGGGAAAAAATGAGATTTCTCACAAGGAGATGATCTATCTCTGACAAACAAGGGATAATTCAATTATCCTCCTCTTCTAAACATTTATTAACTGGTTTTGGTAAATTAGTCTATTTTGTAATTTAGCTATAATTTAGGAAGATTTAATAGGTCATTAAGCACACCAAATTCTGTGTTAATATAACATTATGCCTGTGATCTTAATAGCCCCAGAGTCAAGAACAGTATGCATAAATGGCCTGATTCCCACATGGAAGCAGCTGACAGGAAGTACACAGGACTCTAGAGAAAACTTCCTTAAAATACTTTATTTCTTGAGTTAAGTACATGCTTAAACTCAAGCAGGAGACTGAGATACTTTCCCTGACTTGGGTAAGAATTTAAAGAATTTGGTCAGAAACAGAAATTTCTTCTTCTGCAGAATTTTTATATCCTAAAGAGTTGTGTTGCTAAGATGGGTTTACCTCTTCTGATAGTTCTCAGCCTTCCTATTTTCCATACTCTAATTCCCAGAGAAAATCCTGATGCTTAACCGTAGTACCTATTTATGACCTATCAGCTGAGAATCCTCTCTCTGTTTCTTTCTAGAGGAAAACCTAAAAAAGGATTATGTCTTTTAGTCCTTTAGGACAGTGTCTATTGACACTAATGTAAGAGCATTAATGAAATCAATGCAACTTTACACTGAGGGTAAAAATTAGCCTCTTTCATGCTGAAGAAAATCACGAGTAAATTAAGTCAACTGAGTTGCGTGGATTTTAAATGGTATAAGAAGAGAAGCAACCTTGTTTTAAAACAATATTAATTATTTTACTGTATCAGGGTAATATAGACTTTATCTACACTGAAAGTGAAGGGTAGACTTGAGCAGAATAAACCTTATGAGTTTGTGAGTTTTCTACATGTGTTGCTGGCAGTAGCCCCACTGTATCTTGGATTCAGAGCATCTTCATTGTTCTTTGGAACAGCTGAACTCAGGATATTTCCTGGTACACTAGGCAGTAATCTGCCTATGGAAGATCCTTACACACCTTCCAAATGAAAGCATGGAGCCACCGTAAAGTACTGGGGCCGCCTCTCACCAACTTTCAGATAGATTGGCCAGTTTCAGTCAGGATTTGACTGAAGTGCAAAAGCCTCCAAGACTGTTATGATCCACTATATATTATGAAGACAGGCAGCTAGAAAAAGACCATATTAGTGCCATCACTGATTGCAAGAATGTTGTGAGCATCACCGTGTTAGAAAACAGAGAATCCACACAGGAAATCCTACAGAACTTGTGGGAAACACTTCAGCCAGGTGTATTAGACACCAGAGAGCCCTCCTTTCAGCTGGAACACCCTATCGTGTGCATCCTGGTGTCTAAGACAGACATAAAATTCCAATGGAGGCTTTTCCCAAGGCTGGGGCATTCTCCTAACTGCTCTCATTTAGAGACCTAGCTGTGGTCGTACTTAGCTAAAAAGTCCATCAAGCACATGATGCAAATTGGTTGGGACCAGCAGTTCTGCTGCTCACAAGACATATTTGTTCACTCTCAGAGCACACATCTCCTAGCATATGTAGCAGGAAAGCAGCCACAAGACAAGCCAGTACAGCTTGGTGCAGCCAATACATGCCAATCCTGTGGTAAATCACATTTAAGAAAAAGGAAAGATTTTTATCACATGCATCTGCCTTTCTGACCCTTTCTACCTGGAATGACTCTATCCATTTACTGCTGGGTTGACCAAGAAAAGCCTTGAAGAAGATCTGATTCTCTACCTAGGCTGAAAACACTCCTCAAGGGAACTCGCACCTCTGGTGAAAAGCCAAGTATAGCAACCACTCTGCCATCACATCCTCATTTAGACGGAAAAAAAAAGTTTCCTTAATTTTATTTTATGGTTCAGATACTCCAGGAGTCATTAGATGTCATGCTGTTCACTAGTTTAAGCCATAAATTGCTATTTGAAATAAATTGCATAAAATGGAGACTTTTTCAGGCATTATTTCAAGCAGTAACAGAAGGGATGATTCTGCATTCAGCTCTACCAGTCAAGACTAGAGCAACCTGGCAGAATTACTGCAAGAAAACAGTGCAGATAGAAAAGCAATACAGCCTATTTATTTTTTAATTTAAAATATCCCAATATTTAACTAGAAACACAAATTCAATAATTATTACCACTAAGGGATCTATTAGGCAAGGACTGCCCTGGAGAAAGCCCAGCTGACCTCAGTGGGAGTTCTGCCTGAATAAACTTCCTGTTGAAGAAAGCAGAACTACTCACACGCCTGCACTCACGAGCATTAGCAGAGCCAAGACCCATCTCTAAAAACCCGTTCATTCATACCCCAGGGTATCGTTAGTTACAGAATTGAGGCTTTAAAAACTATTGGGACAGATTCCTTCTGTCCCTTCATGGCCTGCACAGTGTCCATTAACACTCTGCAGGCATGTGGGAGGATATGGGTAAGCTCTGCATTTTTTTTCCTCTTCTATCCCAGTGTGGGGCATTGGAAGCGGGAATGGAGAGGCAAATGTACTGGGCAAAAAGAATTACTCGCAGTATGTGTTCAGCCGGGCCTTTAAAATGTCCTGGTACGAGGCATCCGGAACCAAATGTTCACTTCGGCAGGGACTCCATGCAGAGCAAAGCTGTTGAGTCCGGATGTCACCCGTAGAGTCTGTGCGACTCCCAGACTTGGCACGACCAGGGAACAAAACACGGTATCAGGAGGGAATCAAACCACAAAAATATTCTGGAAGAAAGAAGAAGGGAGCAGGTCAACTCTCCACTATCAAAAAACTATTGGAGAGATCTACACAGGGCTTCCCCCTACAACTGCAAATAACGCATGCTTTCAGGATACTAGGCAGAAAGTCAACTTATTTCTGATAAAAGTTGAATCTGAAACACATGGGATTTTTAATAGCTTACAGTTAACCCAGCCAAGAACCTAACTATGAAAATGGACTGCAGAAACCCAAAGAGTACTGTGTTCCATGCAAAAGTGGAATACATCAACAAGATTCTTTAATGCTGGGGGAATAAGGAGATTAAAATACTAACAAATGTGCAACTGATTTAAGACTTGAAGGTAAAACACTTTTTTTTTTTTTTTCTTTTTCCCCTGGAGGGAGCAGAAAGGGAACTGGGGAAGACAGGAGGTGACTCACCAAGTCCCTGATAAGAGAAGAGATCTCCACTGGCATGTAAGGGACACCCACCCATGTGTGCATGCGTGCACGTACACACACGCACGTCAGAGACAGACCAATATCAGACTCAGAAATAAACTCTGGCAAAACATCTGGAATCTGCCAAGTGAAGGAAGTCACGCAGACTAAGCTGGAGCCTATAGAGCCCAGCCTGCTCTGCTACTGTGACCACGATGGGAAATAAAAAACACTGTAATTGAAGGAGTCAGGACACAGGCTGCCTGTGCTGCTCAGAGTCCAAAACATCCACACATGACCCAGCACACAAGCCAAAAGGATGCCCAGAGTTTAAAAAGATGCGAGAGCCACAATCCTTCCCAAGTCTGCCTCCGAGGCCTGGCAAGTTCAGCAGTGGGAACGGCAACACTACAACTGGTGTGGAAGTCTGGTCAGCAAGGCTACAAACCCGGCTTGGCTGCCGGCTGTGGGAGGCCTACTAATTTTGTCTCTCATGCTTCAGTGAATGTAATGCCAGCAAGCATATAATATTAGCGCTACACTGAGGATAAAATAGGTCAAAGGCAAGGCTCATTAAAGAACTGTAATAATTAGATGTATGGATAGTTAACAAAGTGGAAATAAGACAATTTTCTAAGACGAAGAAGGAAAAGTTGATTGCTGTCTTTATATGACAAGTCTGCTGAAGACAGAGCACCCATCAGAGAAGGACTGACACAAAAACAAACAAACACGACAACAAAAAAAACAAAATAAAACAAAAAAAGAAGCTCTCAGGAGCTCTCAACAGAGTTGAAAGAAATTATTCTGAAATGCAGGCTCCCAGGAAGGCAATCCTTGCTCTAAAGCAGCGCCTCGCTTGGGCCAGTTTCTCTGGGAACAGAGGGCACGTGGAAGGAGCAGTCCTGCTGGTGGATACCCAGCCTGGCTGCTCTGTGTGGGTGGGAAAGAACTTAGAGGAAATCCCTGACAGTGCACACTGATGTATGTGAAACCATAATATGGCTCAGAGTGTTATTACTTTTAAGTACCTTCATACACTATATTAATCTGCAGGATGTGCAGCATTTGAAAATGGAAAGAGCATATCTGCAAAGAACTACAGATGTTAGTAATTAGTGGCACATTACTCACATTTCATCATAAAGCAGATGTGTGTATTATTTTAATTACAATGACTAACAGAACATATGCCTTAGACATATATAAAAGTATAATGCTTTCTGTGAGTCAGTGCTTTAAGTATGGTTATGATTTTATTTACTTTCCTAAATTTAACATTGGAGAAGGAAAATATAGTTGTTACATGCAAACAGATCAAAAGAAATGGAAAAGGTCTCCATTTATTATCAGAAACATGTGTTTTGATGGTAGGCATTTGAAGTTGGCAAGTGGAATGTTATGATCTCCATCTTTACTCAGATTTCTCCTTCTGAATGATCATATTTCCTTACCCTTGGGTTATACCATGTATAATTATGAACTATTTTGGAGCTTGCACTGTGTGCTATTCCTTTTAAATGATACTACCTTACTCTCCCTTTTTTTTCTACAAACTTCTTTTTTTTTTTTTATTTTTCTCTTTAGAGCAGTGCTAAAATAGACTTCTTGAAAATGACTTGCAAATGCCACGGCTTGTATTATGGTTATTTTGCAATGGTCATTTTGCATCATGGTTTCCTTTCCTTTTTAGTCATATTGTTGACTGCCTTTGCTCTGACAGCCAGAGAGGAGTTTATATGCAAAAACAAATAAGTAAATAAATAATAAAAAACCCCACACAGCTACGAGAGCTAAATCACCGGCAGACATTGCACAAGCCACTGATCAAGGGCTTCTACGGACCATCTTCTCTGGGCTGCAATAAATCGCTGCAGTGATAAATTTTACCCTGACAACCTTCTTTCTCCACTGCTGCCCAGCAAAACAACGCAGCAGGGGAACCCCCTTTGTCCTGCTGCAACTACCAGCAGCCACAGAGACACAAAGCCAGGGCTAACCAGTCCGTCAGTGCAGGCCAGCTAGTCTCAGCACTGCTGTGGGAACTTTTGCTGGCTCCAAAATTAACCCTTTTCAGTCACGTGCACATTGCCACATTGACTCTGCCACTGCCTAAACCTTCCCACTCTCATTCCTGTCAGTAATGATCTTTCACAGCCTTTAACCACAGAAATAGAATTTTTCTGTGCACAGGCTCTCCACCAGGAGATTTTTTTTTTTTACGTCTGTGCAAATACTACTCAACAATTTGAAAAACAGATTTTTGTCAGTAGAAGACTTAAAATCCAAACAATGAACCTTTAGTGTCTACAGGTAAGAAAGATCACTTGCCATATTTCCAGGACTGTCTTGTGCAGTACTAGAAAATTACTCATACAGGTTTTCTGTCATTCAGAAAATTCAGAGAAAAAACAAACAAATAAAAAGAAAACAAAACTCCAACACTTTCTGTACTTGCACAGAGGAATTTCAGGGATGCTTATTTGTAATTCTGCCCACGTCCCAACTGCCTGCACATACTATTGTTCCACGTAGTCATGGAGCCAGCAAATTAGACAGGACACAGGCAGATCATGCTGTTACTTTATATCAAAGTCATCACATCTAATGGATCAGGATCACCTCTCTTGCATCAAACTGCACAACAGATCTGCTCCCTTGCAGGAGCAGATCTCCCCTCGCACGGAACTTTGTTACCTTGTCATCTGAGCCCTGGAATGTTGGGGAAAAAACATCAGACTGGTTATTTTGAAAAAATATGTACTGCAAATTTGAGAGTTTATACAAGGTTACTTTTGAGACAGAAGAAATACAATCGAGTTTTCTGATATGGAAACCCTATGTCTCATCTATGTGGCCAAGAAAACACTGCTAAGAAAAATGTCTGTGTTTGGTTACCGGCTGTATCCAAGTATTTGGTATGTACAGTATGTGAAACGTGGCTTCTTATACTCCCTGCAAGGAATCACTGAAAAAATAGCATCTGAACTTCTGCATTTTAAAAATTAAACAGATAAAACATTTCTTTTGCTTCTTATTTTCACCTTTAAAGGTATGAAAACCCCTCCACAATATTCTGCACCCCATAGCCATCTTAAGGAGATGCCTTTAACTTGTTACTGCATCAGCCTATTTTTTCTCTTAAAGGTAGGTATTTATACATTCACATCTGCAGCATGCTACAGAATACATCCTAAAATATTTATGATTGCCATGATATTCAAATATTTTGTTTATTCAAAGCTGAGTCATTAATTTTATTATTAGAAAGGTTTCGTTCCTCAAGTGATAAGCTGAACCAAATAAAAAATTGCTTCTCCTCCACTCCCTTCCAAATACCCTTATATTACTTTTGAAGATAGAATTTTATCAACACTAGCTATTGCTAGTTGAATTGAGCAAAGTCTAAGTACCTTGCTTGAGATCTCCTGGCCAAATAAGACCTATGACGGCATTGCTATAGAAGTTGCTGTAGAAGAGAATCCGGAAGCATGAGCAGAGCAGACTATTTAAATCACGAGCTCACAAGGACCTAGTAGCCACTATGCTCATCAACTCCCTAGTCTTCAGCTGCAGAGGTCAGAACATGGTACTCATTCAAAGTTTGATCCACCACAAACGAGTGCACAATGTGAAAATTCATACTGTATGCAAAACATACACCTGAAGCAGAAAATTCCTTAGTACCTGGACCATTTATTTTTAATTAACCAATAAAAATGGTTTCACTCCACTGCTGCAGACCTCAAAATATTTTAGAAGCACAAACCAATTGGCTTTCATAACAAACCAGCCTAGGAGGTGGGTAAAGGACAAGCACAGATTTTATCACCTACTGCCAATTTGCAGCCTATTGGGTAGAGTTGCATGCTCCACATTGGCTACATCACTAAGCACTGAGCAGTCTTTCTGTAAACTACTACCTAAAGACACCTTTGCAAAGCAAGTTTCAGGAGCCGTAAAAAGAACGTAATTATCACAGTAGGATGCTGTTAAAGACTTCAGTCTTAAAGAAATTAACATATGACATTTTATGATCATAAAATCTGATACAAAAACAAGGCATACCTGCTAATACTGTGTTAGCAGATATTAGTTCATTACTTCACTGCTCAAGAGGAAACATAACAACTTGCCTCATTCATAACTCTTCCTGAAGCTCAGAGGTCCAACTTCTACCCCTTCTGAACCCTACATAGCATGCAAAATTTGACTGGAGCTTGCTGATTAAGCGGTCTCTGGTAAAGATCTTTACTGTGAGCATTTTTTAAGATCAGCAGGTTTTCACTTCTGTTTTAGAGTTTAAAGGATCTGCTTTAAATTTAATGGCTGCCAAAGTGTAGCAGTATCATTCCTTTCTGACAACAGAGCAAAAGGCTCTTCCAGGGACATTCCTGAGGTTAGGGAAGGATTCCCTGCTTTTCTGACAACAAACTTTGTGCCGTGCACTGTGTGGGTACTTTGTTCCACTCTGGAATTTTTTAAAAAATGCAAAACACAGAGATGCAGCTTTTATCCCAATTTAAGTATAGCAGGAACAGCAAAACATCTTGGAGGTGATGGTAGAAAATGGAGATGGGGGAACAAGACGTTATCTATGTCTGAATGGCACAAAGTAAGTCAGAGACAAAATGTTATTCCTTGGGATGTGAAGAGCTTAAATGTCTTTTCTATGATGTGTTCTAAGATTTAATATTTCCACTAGGGAGACAGCACAGAGAGAGTATAAAATATGGCTAGAAAGGCTCTTTATATCTCATTTAGTACAACATCCTTCTGAAAAGTTGTTCAACTTTAAATCAATTCCTAATTAATGTTTGCCTTTCCTGTTGTTGGCCAGTTGTTTATTCTCTCTTTTGGTAATAGTCTTACAATACTTGAAAATTTATTTCGCCTCCTATCTTCACTGTGAAATCCCAGCTTTCCTTTGTTTCCTCATAGCCTATGTTTTCTAAAACTCCAGTCATCCTTGTCGGCTCTCCTCTGCCTTTCTTCAGTTGGTCCCTGTGTTTACATAATTATAACCACAATTGAGTGGGGCAAAATATCACTTCACTCACCTTTCAGAGATGCTGCCAATTCTACATCCAGGTATGAGGTGTGTGTGGTTTTTTCCCCCAATGTGGCTAGCACATGTGTCCCAACTATGAAGTTCAGCTCTTTCAAAGGTAAATTAGCAATTTCTAACACTCAAATAGAAATTTCAGAATTACTACGAGTTTCACAGCCAATTTTCCAGACAGACTTCCTTGAAAAGGCAGAACCTAAATGAATCACAGCTCTGTAGCTAGAAGTAATAATAACTAATACATAGGAAGAAGTACGTAATACCAGTTAGAAGTGATACTTGAGTAGTTTTGGATCATATCTTGTTCACATTTTTACCTTAATCATTCAGAACCTGAATTCCACAACCATTTTCCTGATCAGACATTATCACCATCTTTCTGCTCAATCTCTGTGGCTGGTCAGATTAGAAATACAGAGTGTGAGGAAGGGCACCCAGTGAGAATGCATAGCCAAGACATAATGCACCAAACAGGCTTTGAAAGTTGTCCTGGCAGGACATTTGCTTACCTCCTGCAGGACATAAGGACAGGTAAAAGCCACATTTTAGTATCTTCAGAGAGCAGAGTTGCAATGGGCTTTTTAATGGGCCTCAAAAAAAAATTGCTATGTACCATTATAGGAGACTAAGACTATGTCTTTGTGCATGAAAATGCCAGATGCAATAAGACCTCGTCAGATTTCAACATCCTGCACACATCAAAGTATGCAGAAAGTGCAAAGGATGTATCACATGATTGAGGTTCTAAACGCTCTTGCAAAATATCCTAACTTCCAGGATTAAGTGTCCTACAAACTGGAACCACCAAACTTGAAGCAAGGGCTAAGAAAAACAAAATAAATTCCCTATCCTCTTATGCAACCCCTGATACAACCATGAAAGTAGTAACAAAGACAACTTCCCTGAACTAAAAATGTGCCCTCATTTGAAGAAAGAGAAACAGTAAAATGCATGTTACAGCATCATTTTTAAGGACTTCACCTCTCTAGGGAATATAGCCATATGATACAGAACTCCAGATCCTACAATACATCAATATCATTCATAATTCTGAAGGGAAGAGGAGAAGAGAAAGGAGGAAAGACACAACATAGAGAGAAAAAAACTTCACTGACAACATCAGACTGCCTACCAACTTGCCAATCAATCAGAAATAAATGTTAACGAGTAAATCAACATCAAAGCCCTAAACACAATGAAAAGACTTGTATAAATCTTCAGAGACCCAAAGAGCGCGATACTGACATTTTGGAAACTCAGTATATGGCAAGGCTGGATTAACGAATTGTATTTCCCACACACCAGTCCACAAAATGCCCAGGAAAAAGTCTAGGTAAGGTTTTTTTCCAGGTCATATTATTCAGAAGTTCTGGACTGTTACAGTTCACTGTTAATTTGGCCAATTCAAGGTATAGGGAAATCTGAACTCAGACCAAACTCCTTCCATGCTTGGCAATATGATATCAGTTGGGATTTTACCATTTCTAATCGCTAAACATTGGTTTATAATTAGGATTCCCTGACCACGGGAGCTATCACCTGCTGGATTCTTAAGCAGATCTGGACATGTCTCCATCACAAGGTTAAGGCCGGCAAGTGGCATCTCTGCACTCTGTTCTAATGAGGTGTAGGGACAACCTGCAACTGCCTCAATCTGTTCAGCTGAAGAAGAGACTTTCAGAGACAATATATTGCTGCAAATGCTTAGTAATCCCTCATTTATTGCTGTGAACAAGCACATCTCTCCATAGCAATGTGCAGAAAAGGAGCAACCTGCCCTCTTGCCCTAGACTTACACTCAATGAGAGCTACAGCCTCAGAGAGCTATCTCTCCCCACGCTACCGTGCAGCCAAAACAGCCCATACAAGCTGTGGTGGAAGCTCCTATGTCCCTATACCGTACCACAATGCTATTGTAAGTGGCTCGCATCAGTCCTCCAGAAGTTTTGCAGACAGATTTGGGGATGTTAGTAGGACCTCCCAATAGAAGGCAGGGATGTGACCACCAAGAAGCTGTGGTGACCTCTTTTCACAGCTGTGATTCTGCAAGGAGGTAAAAGAGATTTGCACATGGGGCTTTACCTGAAGAGTCTGAGGCAATTCAGTGTGAGGGAGTGAAAGGCTCCAGGCTGTGCAAAAACGCCATCCGAGCTGCATCAGCTGCACTGGGCAGTGCTGAGTAGGCGCTTTCTGTGTTGGAGCAGATCTGTTCCGACAGGAAACGAGGCCACGTAGGTGCTGCCAGAGCCGTGAAAGCCAAATCCTGTGGGTCAGACACTCAGCTTGCGAGCGTCAGCTTCGGGAGCTGCCCTGCCTTGCAGAGCCCTGGGCCTGGCCTGTGCAGGAAAAACAAAAAGAAACCGTGCTGAGATTATTGATGCACGGACTAACTGTGATCATCTCAGGTAAGAGGCACAGGCAAAAGGGGATAAACATTTTTCAAAAAGCAGAAAAGCCTTCACTGCTACAAGTGAAGGAGGGAACAATTTTAACTGAAATAACACAAAACATAATTGCAACCTTCCATCGAGGTTGCTGAAGTATTTCGAATCCACCAGCAAACCCTGCTAATCCATGCACAAAGGAAGTTCATGGATCACCCAGCTGTATCCTGGAGCCAATTTACATAAAATCATCCAACGATGCAGCAGCAAATCCGGGAGAGCAGCAGCATGTGTTTCTCTACGGCTCACTAGCCTGACTAGTGCTGCCCGGTCCAAGCGGATCTCCCAAAACACTGGCAAAATTAAAAATTATTAATGTACTTTAGGTGCTGTGCTGCACAGTGAATGCAACTGGCAGTGGAGATCACAGCAAGGGAGAGGCCCGTGCACAAAAGCTTCTGTGCTCCTGGTTGTACACGGGAAACAATCTGAAATGACAGTGTCATCTGAATATGTTTATTATTTAGGGGCAAACCTAAAAAAATTGCAGCCTAAAGCATTTTTAAAACCACTTCTGAAATTTTAAAAAAGGTCCCTTGAAAAATTAGGAACACTGTTGGTATTATGGTAATGAAGGTCCTCTCATCATGGTAGAAACCAGCTAAAAAACAGAGAGCGCCCACAACACACAGCACACTGCCACAGCAGCAGAGATCTCCACTGCAAAACAGGAAGAATACTTTCTCAGTAAATTATAAGGCATATATATATACACACACACACACAAAAATATACATATACATATACATATTACTAGAGGAGTTTGCCTGGGCCACTGACTGTAGTCTCCTGTCACAGACAAAAAACATCAGCCTTCCCATCGGCTGATCAAGCTGTCCCCACACTCCTTGGGATTGCCAATACAATTAAACGAACTGTTAATGCAGAGTGGCTGCAAAACCACAAATATTAATACTATTTCCTCTGGTGCATCTTTCAGGTCTATAGAGTTCAAGCATGCACCCAAGGGATTAGACAGACTACCCATAAGTTTGTATCATCCACACTTCAGGCAAGACGAGTACTAAAGTCAAGCATAATCCTCCATATAACTGTTAGCAGCAACTGTTAGCACGAGCACATACCTCTGGAGACTGGTGGGTTCCAAGTGATAAATCCCAGGAGCAGCAAAGGGAAAGAGCAGCAGCAAGTTCCCAGGGATGATGATCCCCCTTCCCCAAGAGACATCCTAGCTGAGCCCCTTATGCTGTGGAGAGGCCGTGTTCAGAATCTCCCGGGATGGTGGTTCTGGGTTGGTTGGTTACGTGGTGGGTACACTGAGAGTGACTATGGGTGGCGGGCAGTTGTGAAGCCCCAGCACAGGGGACAAAATCCTGCCAGCACCGGAGCACATAACGGCCCAGCACGGGTACCCAAGCAGCCTGCAGCACCCGGCCCTGCACTCACCGCAGCATCACTCCTGCCTCCTCATCCCCAGGCTGCCCCAGAAGAGCCCACAGCAACAGGGGTGGCCATGAGCAAGAACTGGAATGGAAATGGCAACCGTGCTCCAGCTAGGGACGAGGGGAACAGGCCTGAGCATACGAAGCATCCCAAACACACCAGGAAAGGGGAGGGAAGTGCCACACATCCTGCCCACACCAGCACCCGGCTGGTATGCTGCCCATGAGGGGCCGTGGCGGGGAGTGTCCCACTGGGTTCCTCACACACGGGTGTCCCTTGGGCAGGGGGCACAGGGGCACTGAGAGCTACGCACAGAGCAGTCCCCAGCCTCGGCGCCACCCGGCCAGCCAGACCCTCCCCAAAGAACGGGACGGGGAGAGGAAAAAAAAAGGGCGGGGAAAGGGTAGGCGAGAAAAAAAGAGGGGAGTAGAAAGAGGGGCAGGACAGTGAGAAGAGCAGGGAAGGAAGGAAGAAAGCAAGAAAAAAAAAAGAAATTAAAAAAAAAAAAAAGAAAAAAGGAGGAGAAAGGGGAGGAGATGAAAGGCGAGGGGAGAAGGGAGGACGGGGCGGGAGGAGGAGAGCGGCCGGGGGAGGAGAGCCCGGAGCAGCTCGGCGGAGGCGCGGGACGGGACGGCACGGCACCCCCGGGCCATGCGGCTCCTGGCCGCGGCGCTCGCCGCCTTCCTGGCCGCGGCCCCGGCCCCAGGTAAGCGGCGCCGCGGCGGCCCCCGGCCCCCTCCTTCCCCCCGGGCACCCCAGCGCGCCGCTGCCCCTCGCGGGGGCTTCCCGGGCCCGCCGGGGCGGCTCGGGGCTGCTCGGCCCCTTCGCGGCGGGGCCCAGCGCACCTTTCCCGGCAGGAGCCCGCGGGCCCCCGCGTCCCCTTCGGCCCGGCGGGACAAGGCGCTGCTGCTCCGAGCAGCTGCCGGCAGCGTCGAGGCCGAGGGGCTCCGGGCGCAGTTTCTTCACACACGCAGAGACCCCATAGGCATCCCCTGGAAACCCATCCCCTAGCTCACCTGGGAATGGATGAAGGAAAACGAAACAACTTCCCTAGGACCTATGTGCTTGCAAAACATCAAAGGTCCAGCGTTGTGTTCTGCAGAACGGACACGGCTCTGAACGTGAAGGCACGGGGCGGGTTGAGGGGTCGCCTGCTCATTCGAGGTTAACAGCAGAGGTGGAGCTGGCTCTCCCCATCGTGGGGCAGGAGGCAGCAGGGCTCTGGGTCAAGGCCATCTCTAGCGATCACAGAAGATTTCTCAGAGAAGGAGCCCGTGGCTTGCGAGAGTTGCAGGCACATCCTGGGGCTGGGAACAGCTGGCTGCGTTCGGTGATCTTCCTAGCCAGCTCCTAATTATTTCCATCTAAACAAAGAGCTTTGCTTCTTCCCGGCTCATCTGCTCTTCTTACTTTTCAACTGCTGGAAAGTCATAATAAAGGAGGCCTTGACAGCAAGGTTGTTCCACAGAGCCAACTACGCACAGATAAAAGCCAGCCCATGTGCCTCTGGGCACGCAAAGCCAAGATTAGATGATACCTACACCGAGCACCTGCCTCTCCCATTCCGTAGGTGTCGCAGCAGAAAGAGAAAAAAAGTCCCCTGTTTCTGCAGCCTGAGAGCTGGGGTGAAGACCCTGCCTGGCAGCTGCCGTGCAGGAAGGAAGGCAGAGTGGCATCGTTTTTCAAAAAAGGGTCTAGTTCTAGTGCTTCCTCTGCTAATCCTTCCCTCACTACCAACAGCACAGCAGGTACCAAAGAAACAAACAGCTAAACCCTGGGATGGTGGCAATTAAATAAGTTGGTTGCAAATATGAGACACGTTTGATGATTAAGCACACTGCAGAGGAATCCTCAAGTCTTTGACTCACTCTCCTCCCCTTCTCCATAAATAGGTTCCTGTTGGAACAGAAGCAAGGCTAAACCCTTGTGGTGAGCTCCACCTGAACTGCAGCATCACCCAGGCTATCCTGGGGAGGCAGGAGAATAAAAACAGAGTCCTTGCTGGAGGCAGGAGGCTGGGAGTTCAGTGCTGAGTTGGCATGTTAGACTGTTCTCAAGTTGTGGAGGAGTCTCCTGTCTTGGCAAGACTATCACATGATTAAGCCTCAGGTTGGGGCTGAGCCAAAGGCAGCTAAAGACAGGAGAACATTTCCACTAGTGTCCGGGAACACTCACTGAGGTTCTTCCTTTCCACACAGGAGGCAGCAGACCTGTTCCTCCACCACTGCTCCTGATCCAGCGGCAGCAGTGGGAGGAGACAGGCAAATAGATGTTTTCCTGTTTTATATAAAGCATCACCCAGCCCTGCTCAGCATGAGAATGTGGTAAAAGCAGGAGGAAATATCTGAGGCTGCACTTGTACAGCTGCACCCATGGCAGCCACAGAGGGAAGATAAGCACATGTGTTTCCCCTGATCACACAGACCTACAAGCAACTGGCCCGCTGGAATAAACGGGCCTCACTGCAAGAAGGATGTAGAATATGGTATTTCCTTACAAAAAGACAGCTCCAGGAGAAAAGTAGAAGTCCAAGGTACAAGAGACTAATGTTTATATGAAGGCCAACAACCCCCAAAGGATCAGATACTCCACAAATGATGCTTTGCTCTCCTCTTGCACTGGCTCCCATCACCACGAGTCTGAACTCCTCTGTATGTTCTCTAGGGTACTTTTTGGCACTGTGTTTTGCCTAGATTTGAATTAAGCCAATGGTGCTTTTGCCTTTTATTTTGGGATAGTATTGCACTATCAGCCCTAGCCAGCTTTTTCAAACAAGAAGTTTGCATGTCAGGAAAATGACATAATTGTTTTTCTTGAAATATTTCATGACATGTTTAGATATTTCAGCAAAAAAGCCCGTGCTTTTCATTTACTGAAACCACATTTTTATAAAAGATTTATTAAACATGTATAATAAAAAAATCACCAGAATACCAAACATTTAAAAATCCTTAACGAAACACATTTTCTGGCTAGTACAGCTTCAAAATTCAACCTTATTTTGATGATAGAGGCAGCCACTTTATCTTCACATCTGCCTGTAGAGCATCAAGGTCACATAACTCCAAGTAATAACTGAAGTCTTTGGTGATGTTCAAGCTATTCAAGATATTTAAGTTTTAATTTCCACCTCCTGTTCTACCTGTGTGCTTTCCACAGTTCAAATAATATTTTATTTACTCTGGGACCCACAGGAATAGCCACATACCATGCACAGATAATTACAGTGATAATCTAGACATTCCTAGCAGTCTTTTCTTTAAAAATAGAAAACCATTTCTCATATAACCTATTTCATTTTCTCCTTCATAAATAAAAAATACTAAAAAAGTTTACCAATTAGTAGAGTTTTCTATTCAAGTGATCCAAAATAATTACTATACTATGAATTTAAGAGGCTTCTTCTTTCAAAAAACTTCAAAGTAACTTCTTTAATTTAGTGGACTTACTTTAAGTGATGCAATTTATCACTCCATTTCACAGCTTCACTGGACCTATAAAACAAGCACCTCTTACTCCAATGCTTCTTCAGAAATGCATGGAAATACTTTACTTGCTTATTTTGAAGATAAGTATATGTTTGTGTTTCAGGAGCTGATGTCAGACAAGGGTTTCTGCCAAAATGCTCATCCCCTTTGTTAACATGTTCCTAGCTGATGTGCTGGAAAAATGTCCAGAAATGAAAAATCTATTCTCCCAGAGTTGTAATTCCCATTAGTATTTGAGCACAGTACACTCACCAAACAGAAAGTTTAATATTCGCATTTTAGAGGGCATTTCGTGCTTTGCAGAGCATATTGTAGGTAGTGCTTGGTCACTGTTGAGATATGGCTCTCTAGGGCATGCCAGCCGACCATAGATTACACATTATAAGTAATTTAGGGAACACATTTCCACAATATATTCTGGTCAAAAATAGATCAGTCTTTGATATGACTAATCAGTACACTCTTAATGTACATTAGGTAGGAAGTAAAAGAGTGTTGACTCTCATACCTCAGAAAATTAGTCAAGCATAAATCAGCTAGCAGGAAAGAAAAAGGTCTTTCTGTAGCATAGAGATAGAGACTTCTTTGAGTCTTCATCTATACTTGTTACTTGTTAGAAATACATCAGAGAGAAACAACTGGCATAAGCTTGCTTCATGATTCAGAACAGAAAAATAAGTCAGTAATGAACGGGAAAAAATGGGATAACTCTTTAGCCTGATAGAATATCATGCCATATTTTTTGAGATGTACATAATGTCAGATTAAATTGAATTTGCAGTCACAGGACTAATCTGACAGATTTAATCCAGACTGCAGATGATCCTTTGATTATAACAAGGCGATTGTTACAAATAGCATATTATTTGAAATAGATGATACTGGGAACCATAAAGTAAGTTGATTTGGGACACACAGGGAAGTTAGTGGAGAAAACTATCCTTCAGGGATCCGTCTGAGGAAGACTGTAATTCAAAATTTGCACTAATAAAAAGAAATAAATGACCATGACCACTGAACACAGATGACTTTATCAGGTCACCCTAAGGTTGGAATAGCACGTAGAAAAAAAATTGAGGAACAAGTAACAAAAGTGGAGTGGAACTTAGTAGGGCTAAGTCATGCACTTGGGGGATTAGTAAGAATTTCTTCAGTAAATCAGGAACTGAACCACAAGTGACAAAGGGGAAAAACACACAAGTATATTATTTAATTATAAACTGACATACCATCCCATGTGAAAAAAACATTAAAAGCACAACCGAAATCTAGGATACATCAGGTAAAGATTTCTAGGCAAATCTAGGAAGTATCATGCCCTTTTCACAGGACACTGAGCTCTCTTCTGTCTGCAATTCCTGCCACACACATTAAGATAACTAATAAACAAAACTCAAGCTGGAACCAATACAGAAAAGACCTATGAAGAGTGAGGAAGTGGAGAGTCTAATTTCCTACAAGAGACTCACAGAGTTTGGCTTCTTTAGCTCTGGAAAATGAAGGCTGTGATACCATCTGATTTCTTTCTACATGGAGCCTGGAAGCAGGGACAAAAGAGAAAAAACACTGCTTAAAGAATAAAGTTGGCACAGGAACAAATGAGCACAAACTAGCTTATAAAGCCATTTAGACTGGAAATTATTAGAAAGATTCAAGCCACTAGAAGTGACTAGCTTGTTCAGCTAGTCTTGGTCACTAGCTTGTTCAGACCAAGAAAGGATTATGGGATGTTCGGGTCTATGACAGGAAGGACATGCTCATTTCAGTCCTATCTTATTAAATATAGAGAGAAAGGATACCAGAGCAGACTCACTGATAAAGGGCCTTACACAGTCCTTACCATTCACACAACCTAATGATGTGCTCAGTAAATCTGCATGGAGTTACATGCTGGGATAGATTACGGTGCTTTTGTGGTGGCATGGAGGAGTCTCACGATCCCTCTTCTCTCCTTTGCAGATATCTGTGAGGCTCTGAATGTGACGGTCTCACCAGGACCAACAGTGCGATACGCTGAAGGAGATAATGCCACCCTCTACTGTCACATTTCTCAGAAGAGAAAGACAAACAATTTGCTGGCTGTGAGGTGGGTCTTCGCGGTATCACCTACCCAGGAGTACCTGATGATCAAAATGACTAAGTTTGGGTCTGTCCAGTATTATGGAAATTACAGTCACCATTTTCACAAGCAAAGACTTCATCTTCTTAAAGAAAAGCATGGAACAATGTACAAATTTCTTATTTTAAGCCTTCAGCCAACAGATCAAGGACATTACATATGTAAAGTGCAAGAAATTGGAAAGCACAGGAATAAATGGACAGCATGGTCAAATGGCACAGCAGCTACTGAAATAAAAGGTGAGAAATCACCGATTTCATTTTTCTTTTCCCATGATCTCTTTTTTTTCCCCTCTGTCAAGTTCATCCATAAGACACTTGAAGTCTTCTAGGTTATTTTTGATTGCTATTTGGGAACCTCAGAAGAAAATCTAACACTCATCTTTTTTATTACATTACAATTTAAACATTACTCAGTCCCTAATAAGGAAGTGACGAGACTAGTAGATGTCTAGAAGAGAGCCCACTTCTCTTGCCTTTCACCAGAAAGGCAGTAATTAATACTCTGTTATTTTCAGCTACAAGTCTCCAGAACTATGCAAGTGGGAATAAACAAATGTAACTATTAATTATATTAAAGACAGAGCAGAGAGAAATTAACTTTTTTCAAAAAATATGCAGAAGGTCATCTAGAAATAGAAGCTTTATATTTTACATTTTTGTTTTGCCTTTCAGTATGTTCATTACTTTTACTTCTAGTCTGCACACAGTTGGTGAATTGCATTCCTAATATCACTTCTGTACTTTTGTTTGTACCACTGTGGCCAGAAAGCTGAGCTAGAAAAGCAGTCATCAGCCCATTTATTTTGAACTTTAGATAAACAAATGACCAGGGAGGAATGAGGGTTTCTAAACCATAAATCTCAACTTGGAAATGGGACTTCTGTTCAAGATGGGTCAGCTCAAATCTAATCCTACCACAACCACACTTTCAGAGAGAACTAAAACTAGATTTTAGACAACAGACTCTGTTGTAGACATAGCTGTGCTCAGCATCTTTACTGTTAGCACAAGCTGACAAACAAGCTCTTGGCTTGTGATTTTATAAATAGAGTCCCTTTTCCATAGGACCCGCTCTAAAGATGATGCCAGCAAGCGTGACCACTTGGTCTGTGGTCTTGAAATGCGGAGATCACTCAAACCAAAATTCAAAGGCTGATCCAGCAAATCACAGAAAAACCTGTGGGAGGAAACAATACTTCACAAAGTTTCCTTCATTGCTTTTGATGCTAAATTTATTGCTGAGTTTAAATCACAAATGTTATTCCAATTGTAGGCCCTAGCTCCACTGACCACAGGTATTTTCAAGATAGATTCAGTCTATTTATGCAGTCTAAAAATCAAAGCACATTCCCTCAAGTGCTAACTTCATTGCTGTCGTTAGGGTATTTGTATCTCTTGTGGATTAGAAACACATCAGGGAGACATCTGTGACAGACAATCTTTGCGAATGTACAGTCCTCTCTGGATAGCTCTCAGATGTCACAAGCTTTGCTTTTTTCTATCAGATTTCCTGGAGTATGTGAAAAACACAACATAACAAAAGATAAATAGCTGCTTTGTTTTGATCAAGAGTGTTTTAAACTCCCTTGGTGAATCATGGCATTAACATAATGTAATTAGCTGCTTATTAGTAGTGATGATGAAAGATACGAATAGAACTGAAGTTCGGTTTGGATTAGCAGCAAAGAGCATGGATCAGCTGTAAACAGCAACACCAACAAAATCCTAGTCTAAACTATTTGATTTTATTGGTTCTGCGAATCTTGTCTGGGAAGCCTCCAAGACATTCTAACAGGATTTCCTTTGCATCCTGTTTGCAGACAGCCAGAAATCAAATTAAAGCTCTGTCCCCACTGAGTGAAGAGCAGGACTGAGGTCTAAGGCGCGATCTTGATCCCCTGCTGACCTCCTCTAGGCAAGAGCCCACCCCTCTGGCACCCAGATCGTAGCTGTACCAGCTTCCCCCTGCCCCAGAAGACCAGGAAGTGGGAATTTACCGAAAACATCATATTTCAAAAAAATCTAAGTCTTAAGGATGCTAGGTTTGTACAACTCATGTGAAATTGGCTCATGGGTTGGGAGAAGGAGAGCAGATCCCCATTAGCACCCTTACGGAGGGAAAGCTGTGAGCAAAGCAGGGAACTCCTGTTCTTGATCCGCCCCGTGGCGGATGACCTCTCATGTCACAGTCGGGTTTAGGGCTCTTAAAAATGTCACAAGAGAAGGCCAGTACTTAGGTTCCTGAGGAGGGCGAAGTCACTAGGATACGGAACACAGAATTCATTCAATTCACTTTTCAAACAACAATTTCTAGTTAGATTTTTGTTATTTTCATTCTTTTGCTTTTAAATAGGAGAAATAAGAGAAGCAGAGCCCAGTATCTCCTGAACTCAGCCATCTTCCACCTCTGGAGAGCGTTACGTTTTACATGCACTGACCTGATGCCGTGTGGCTGGAATCAGGACACAGTGGTTAGTCTCTTAACCACACAGGGATACGAAACGGAACTTTATTGTAGCCATGATTTAGTCCTTCAGACTTGAGGCGTTCACCTGCTTTACACTCGGCAGAAGTTCTTCCCTGCTCATATCCTTAACCAGGAAATTGCTCCTTTCCCTATCTCTTTCCCTTTCTTTGCTCTGGATTTGGCCAGATGGAGAGATACAGGAAAGACAGGAAGAAACAGAGAAAACAGATGATGGATCAGCCCATCTACCTCAGCCTCACACCTTTGGGAAGGGGCAAAATGGCAGCTGACGGAGGGGAGGGAAACCAGGGCTGCAGTCTCAATCCCCAAAGAACTAATGGTGCAAATGCCGTGCTGGGGGGAGAAGAAGAGAGGCTGAACCCAGCCGGAGCTGTCACTTCCTAGGACGCCTGGAATGGGTGGGCAGGGTTAAGCCCTCACTGCACAGAAGCTTGCAGGCCTAAGAGCAGGCCGAGGAGGCCACCACACAACCTTAAGGTGTCCCGGAGGGGAGAACACTTTCACCTCCGTCCCAAGCTAACTAAGACCTCAGAGGGCACCTTGCAGCAAGCACCGACCTCCACCCTTCTCTCGAGACCCACGGTGAAGCCACTTGCCAGAGGATCATGGCAGTCCTCGCTCCTGGCCTCTCCTCACTCACTGAGGCCTCTAGGCAACTGTTTACCTCAAACAGCAAAATTCCCACTGGAAAATCAGGCTTATCTCTGCAACTACCACAACAAAAGAGAAGGCCGGGTGCCACTGCAAGATGTCTAGAGGCAGGACAAAGATCAAGAGAAAAGAGGTTTAAATATCAGTTTAGGGAAAGAAGTTCTGAAGATAACTTGAGGAAAGGGAGTGGGAGAGGGCCGGATCCAGTGCTAGAAGACAGAGAAGCAAGGAAGGAGGAAAGGCCTGGGGGCTTACAGCGTCCTGCCATCTCCCCTCAGGTCCTCCGTAGCAAAGCAGGTAGGCACCTCCAAGAGCAGCACGTGGAAAGAGTGGACAACTACTGCATTTCTTGCGTGAAGGATTTGCAAAATAGACTGATAGATATAGGGAGACTGATAGATATAGGGAAGGAGTGCGGAACACTCCAGAGTGCTCCAGAGGCAAAGAAGAAAAAACAAAAGAGCTTATCAGATGTAGGGCCAATTTTATCCATTTCCTTATCTTCATTGCATAAGGCAGGTGAGCACTTTTTTTTTAAATAGATTGATAACAGGATTTCTTAAGTCCTAAATATGGATTTATCTAGATTGCTTGAAAAAAGAGTGTTCCAGGTAAGTTTCAGTATTTCTGTAGAATAAAAGTAGATCTAAAACCTTCACCTCCTTCCCTCCCTTGTAAAAAGTCACTGCGTCAATCAGAGCTGCACAGGCTGATAGCTATAACAGAAATCTCTCTTTGCTCTTCCTAGTTAAGTCTGGCGTTCAGATCATTGTAGTTATTGCAAAGAAGAAAAACAGTAACTCTGCATCTCATCCCTTAAATACTTAATTATTTCCCGTTTTCCTTATTTTCACTGCTGCTCATAAATACAGAATCAGAGGGGCACTCAAGACTCATAAATCGGTCATTCTAAAAGTGTCTGGGCAGCTGCATTGCTTCCCTCTGCTTCAAATATAACCCAAAGCGCAGCAGGAAACTTGAGATAAGAGAGGAAGGCAGAACTACCTGCACACTGAACACAGCGACACAACACTCCGGGAGGACCTTTGTAAGACAGGGTATTTCACCTGGGTTTAGCATCAGAATAAAGATGCTAGAAGGCATGCGAAAAATTACATATATTTAAAGACAAAAAAAACTTTTTAAACTACTAAAAAGGCATTCTGTTGGAAGCAAAGCACTGTCTTAGCTAGCAGTAAGGTAATGTACTGTAAACATAAAGGACTTACTATGCTCATATAAGGCAACTTTTTCCACTACTATCAGTCTACAATACAGTAAGATCCAGAATTTAAGAAAAGGTGTCATATGACTTGCCTGAAGCATGTTGATACTTGAATTATATACTTACACTTTATCACATAAGGTAACAGTGTTCAAATACAACATAAATGCTGTCTTATCTAGCATTTTGTTTCCAGTAATGCCTCTGAAGTTATGTCCAAAACCAAGATGGTATCTTTATGCTAAAGCACCAAACAAATGACTTACAAGCTTGCACATCAAGTGGATGCAGAAGGAGCATTCAGGTCCCTTTTTTGGTTCACACAGGAGGTGGAGGTCACTTCATAAGTTAGAAAATTCCAGAGGGGATGGAGAAGGAAGCATCCTTCCTGGATGCTGGAGGAGGATTCTGCCTCTTCAGACTCAGAGTATTTGCATGGGAATCAAAAATAAATGTGGGGCAGGTCAGTATGTAGTCTTTACCAAGCACAAACCATAGCACTACTACAAGCAAAAGAATTTGCAAAATTATGGGTAGGCTTTTGCTATTTACTCCTATTAATTTATAGGCATATCTATAAAAAGTACTATTAAATCTTTATAGTAAGAACAATAAAAATCCATGTTCTGATATCGCCAACAAGTCTCTCTCTTACCAGCCTTGCAACATCAGCACTCTGAGCTAACTTGGATCTCTTCACCAAATTCCACCTTCCACTCAAAGAGTTTTCCTGGACTTGCTTGGTTAATGTTAACCTAAGACAAGTTAATGATGTTTATTAGTCCAGAACACAATACAAAAAAGTTAATCTGAGGAAAAAAAATATATCAGCAAGATAGCTCCCCTACTGCCTTCCTACCAGAAAGCTCAAACCAATGCCTAGTCTGCTCAGCAGAACTCGCAGCGCCTCCGAAGCATCGCTTACACTCAGGTGATTCCACAAAACCCATTATGCCAGGTAGGGTGCATGTCTTAGGAAGAGCAGCACCTGTTCAGAAGGATTCACAACCCAAGAGGAAACTACATGTAGGACAAAATGAAGATTAATCAGACCTACAAAAATTGTACTAGCATGTCGAAGGCAAATAAGTAGAGATTCAAGGGAAGTTCAAGCATCAAGAACAAATTCTGAATTCCATGAAATATTAGTAGCCTGTGACAGTCTCCAATCATAAAAACATTGCAAAGTTGCAGAATTCAATTCAAGCCTGTTTTTTCTTTTTTTTTAATGCCTTTTCTTTGAGGGAAGGTATTCCAAAATACTCGACAAAAATCTAATGTGCAACATTTTTATGTAATGAACAAATAGATTTGTTAAAATATTCAGGGTGAAATTCCCCTCACTACTAAATAGATGATTTCATTATTCCTGAAAGTACTTCCATATACACTGTGTTAAACTCATGCAGCATATCCCTTCAGGACCTTTCTTCATTATTTCCTCTTCCAGTAAGGCATTGTTTTTTAGTGGTTTGCCATGTGAACATGGTGTGGAAATTCAGACCTTGCTGGTGTGCTGGACAACATCACCAGACTCCTATTCCACTGTAACAATTGCTAGGAAAAAAAAGCAAAAATGTCACTGGGTAAACATAAGCCTAACCCAGTGTCATTAAACAATGTCAGCATCTATAAACCATCTGTCTGGTAAAAGCAGAGAAGGTTTTGAACAATGATCTGGTGGTCACAGCATTTGGATCCCAATTCTAGTTTGCGCTGCAGTTCTGACATGGACATTCATCCATTTGCCTGTAGCTCTATCATCTGCTCCATTATATAAAAGAGAGAGATTGCAAAAAAATTGCAGTCTTTGAGAATGGAGAACCAGAAGTTCTGGATAACTGCGAATAGGGAGTCCGAATAAAAACACTAACATAGAGCTTTAATAGCAGCTTCTTCTCTGGGATGCTCAGACCTTTACCACATAGCTGTTTTAGGCCTTGAAGTCACACAGCTGCTTAAAGCCTATATTCTTCTAAAGTATCCTCTACCTGAGGATACTTTCTATCCTCTTTTTGTATTTCAGCACTTTCAACTTTCCAAGACAGAAGAGCCGCACACTACATTTTCCCAGAATAAGATGCAAACAGAGGTACAATCGTGTGAGTTAAATAACACTTCTTGGGGATGCCAAACAAGATGAGATTTACTAGCAAACACTTTTATCATGACATTTTATAATCAAAGTCTGAAAGGTGGAGATGAGATACCCATGAGATAAAGACCTTGGTGCACTGAAGTATTAAGCAGAGCTACCATTCACTTCAAGAAATTTCAACATTTTATGCCACATATTTTCAGTTGCCATCATGTCCTTTTTTTTTTTTTTTTTCCTCCCCTGACAGTGATTTCACCAAGAGCTTCAGATGATCCCACCTTCAAGAAAAAGCATGAAGCTTGGAAGTTTTTTGAAGGTAAAGATGCATCTAGTGTTACTGATAGCACACAAGACAAGTGTTAGTTTGGTCTAGCCCCCCAATCCAGTACGACACTACTGCCACAATCAAGCCCAGTTTTGCTAGTCCCTGTGCAAACTCAGGCCTTGTCTCAGAGAACATTTGCCAACATACAAAGACTGTAGGAGAAAAAGGAGGAAAAAGCCCTCCCTGCAGCTTCTCATATGCATTATGGTCAATGGGGAAATAACCCTTGTCTGTAGTGCAACGCAGACCCTTGTCCACGAAGCTGCTGCACATGTCTGGAGCACCTGAGCTACTAGGAGCCTTTCTGCTCACTGAACAGTCAGCACTGCAGGAGTGTCTTAAATTTCCTTGAGTTTCAAGGCAAGTAGGGTTTCTGCGTCCATTAGTGAACATTTGTTACAGGAAACAGAAATGCAGAACCTGTCCCCCAGTGGGATTTCCCTCTCCTCCTGTCCCGGTATGAAGTGCCACCAAAAGCAGAAGCATGTCTGGTTGCTGCCACCCCACTGCCTCCTGCCGGGTGGGAGAGCTCACTTGGAGGCTTGCATTGACAATGGGAGAAGCCTTGCTCTTCAGACCGCAATTTATACTCATTTAAATATTTTATTTAAATTCTGTTTATTTTACAACTATATTGTTTTACTGCTGTAAAGAGAAAGGAGTTGTAAACAAAACACTGAACAGTAGGTCAGGGGTCTAGATGCAGCATTGCTGATTTCCACACTACCCCTTGACCTCTGAGGCTTTGTTTCTGCTTTGTAAAGCAGAGAAAAAGTCCCTAAGGACATTTCAAGACATTAAACTAAATACTCTAAATAGAGTTTTAGAAGAGGCAGAACTAAGTGATTAAAAATTTCTTCTGCTTCTATACAAAATATTCTCTTTTGAGCTGTAGTAGTAGAAGTGCTGTCAGCATCAGGAGTAATATGTTAGGCACCTGAATAAAAGGCATAGAAAAAGGATAATGAGGCTAGAGGTAGAGAAAGGGAAGGAAAAAAAGGGAAAATATTAAAGGCAGCGATGCTGCCAAAAGAACCGGTCACAGCCTTCCTTTCTCCTTCCCCAGCCACACAGCACTTCCTGATCTCCCCTTTCTCCCCCTTTTATTCTTTTTTATAAAACATCACAGCTGTTTGAACTGGGGAAATGATCCAGTTGAAGCTATTAAACTTTTTCAGTAGCCCCCACAAAAAAACAGAACCAAGTCCTCTCATTCCTGCCAGCTCCCCTGGAACTACCCCTATTAGCATTTTTTGAGAGTTTACCTAAATTAAACTGAGCAAAGTAGCATATAAAAATCTCAGAGGGTTAAATGACTTCTGAAGTGTTACCCTAATTCTTCAGGGCAGAGGTCTATTAGGTCCTGTATACAAAACTTTTTGCTGTCCTGCAAGCATGAAGTGTACAGCTACAACATTGAGTCTATATGTGCTTGACTTTCAGACCTGTATGTGTATGCAGTGTTTGTGTGTTCAATAGGAATCATCAGCGTCCTCCTTTTCACACTTGTCATTCTCTGTCAATCACTTCTAAACAAGAAGAGATCCGCAGGTAAGTGAAATGTCATTATGTCATTCTTCCTGATCCTGGGACCCTTGCCAGAGAGGGAGAAGAGAAAAGGGAGAAGGCAGCATATGCAGCAAAGAGAAATATATCCTTGCCTTGATTTTAAATGGAAGTTTAGAGGGACCTCTAAAGAAGTTTGCTTCTGTTACACTTTCTTACCCCTCCCTGAATAGCTATCAGTATTCTGGGGTGGGCTGGGGAGAGAGAGGAAGTTGTTACCTCTATTGTTTATAGCATTTTGGGGGCCTAAAGTATCACCTCATGATTTAGATGTGCATTTTCCTAATAATATTTCATGCTCAAGGATTACCATTTCAATCTTCTCTCCTTAGAGAGGGTTTTTCAAAGAGGTTCAAACTGCATGGAAGCAGAGCCTGCTCTAATCAAAAGTGTTGTTTGAGACCTGTGAAGTAACCAGCACAAGTTCTTTCATTGCAATTTAGGAGAGGTTCATGTAGAGACCTTGCATGTAATTAAAAGCTGTGAGGATAGTACATCAGCATGCGAAGTAGCCAGCATATTCTGAGAGGGTTCTTGCATTTTCTCCTACTGGAATGTTTGAAAAGAGTTTGTTTAGTGATTTGTCATATTAATGACAGGAGAGAATCATGGCCTTGTTACCACTTCAGCGCTAGCACATGTGCCATGAAGGAATGTATGACTCAGATACACAAGGGAAAAGACATGCAAGACAAAACACAGATTTATAGAGAAGTTTGTGCTTGACCACAACCATAATTCAGGCTCCATTTTCCTGGTAGAGTGCTCAGAGTAACTCTCCCTCTAATTTAATCCAACAAGTCCTCTTGCCAACAGGAAGACAAAATCGGTGTTACTCTTCCTACCCTGTTAGGTGATGACAAAGGCTGAGTGCCAGGGGAGTACCCACATTTAAGTATGTTGGTCATGGTGAGTCATCCTGAAGCCACAAGCACTAGGCGTGCTGATTTATTCGAGCTGTGCCTTAGTAGACACCGGACTGGTTTTGCATCTGGTTACATTCACTGGTGAAAGTGAATGAGCAGCCTGGAGAAAAACTCTCTTTAGGCTGAACTAACACAAGTTGGATATAGAAACCATGCAGAATGCAATATGGAATATGCACATACAACATAAAATCTTTCCTCTGAGTTGCTAAATCCTTTCTTCACAACTCTAATATCTGATTAATTGCAGGCTTAACCACTATTTAGATTCTGAACATCATCCAGTAAACACTGGCAACACAAAACTTACAAATTCATCAGAAAAACAACAGAGAATCCTTAGCCAAGAATCACTCAGCATGCAACTGATTTGTCCTGATTTCAGGGCAAGACTTTCAGCTAGGAACACCTAATCAAGTATTTTCCTGAGCTCATATTAATTGGTCCAACATTCAGTTAAGCATCAGGAAATTAAATACTCCTGGAGGAGCTGAGGAAGCAGCCTCAGTGATGAACCCAGGGTCCGCTAGCCGTCTGCTCTGGGCCAAAGCAGGAGGCTCAGAGCACAATATGCCCCCAGCCTCTTAGCACTCATCTACCCCCATCCTGAAGCACCTTCTAAGGATTAGTCTCAAAATACCTGGCCTGCCAGCTAACAGCAGTTCTCCCTCATTGATATCATTAGATCAAGACATCACTCCCTAAAATAGTACTTTAGCGTTAAGTACTAATGCATAAGTTACCTTCTTACCTTCTCTCCATCTTTGGCACTCCATATCGCCATCCTGGCTGCAATAGGTAGATCCTGGTATTACATACTCATATTACAAAGACTCTCCAGTGAAATCACAAAGTCCGTCCTTCCTTGACAATGGGACCAAGAAGTTGCACAGAAATGCAGTCATCCCTCAGCCTCACCTTGGGCCTTCAGCCAGAGTCCATGTCCAGTATTTTTCCACTTTCAGATTAGGTGGTCAAGATACCATCTTCCTCAGAGGGCCTCCAAAAGAAGACTGATATTGCTGTTTCTCTGGAGAGCAGGTCAGGGACCAAGGGCAATCAAAAATATTGTCCTTGCTGGACAATTTCTATCAAAGTTTCTTCTTGAACTTCTTCTGCTACTCAATGCCTGTCACAGGAACACATCAGCAAGCAAGGCAAAGAAACACCAACAGCTTCTTCTACTCTCTGGTCCCACCACCCACCAGCCTTTTACCATCCCATCTTGAGTTTCTTCCTGCCTCGTGCTTAGCCTTATCAGTTCTCAGCTTCCTTTCCCACTCTTCAAACCTTTTACCTCAGAAAAAATCACCTGCAGCCCCACCTTACACATAGGGGAGGGAGAGGAACACCCAAATAAGCACAGAGGAATAGGGAGGGAGATCTCTGCTCAAACACCTGCAAGGGCAGCCCAGCCTGGAAGAAAACATAACTCATACATGACATTAAAGGTTAGGATTTGCAGATGATCCTTCTGGAGCATCCTGACCAACCTGAGTAACTCAGGGCTCTCAGCTAGTAAACTGTGGTTTTGGTAGAAGCTTGTGCCCGTGCTTTTGTTACAGGAGAGGCTGCACTTCAAAGGCTTGAGGAGTCCTCTCTAGGGCAGGGCAACATAATACATACCTCTAATCTTGTTTATGAGCATTTTCTTTGAATGAAAAATTACAGTCTTTTTTTTTTGTTTTTTCCTGAAAAACTAAAAGCCTGAAAACTAAAGCTCAATGTAACATTGAAGTCTTTTGGATTAAACTCAAAATGGGAGCCAAATCATCTCTGCCTTAAGTCTCCAGGGACAGGCTATTGGAACTGCCTGTATTGCCCCATACTGTACCCAGGGCTACTACCTGAAGAAAGCAGTATGCTGTGGAGAACATATCTGATGAAGAGTCTGCCTCAAAAAGGAAAAGGAGGGATGCAGCTGTGGAGTGGCACCACTTGGAACAAAAGCAGTTCTGATTTTGGCTGAAATATTTTGACTCCTAGTATCTTGCTATTAAAAGTAATGACAATTTGCTGCCTAGAGAGATATGACTACAAAACATAAGATGTAAACAAAAACTTTTGACAATTATTCACTTAGGCTTGAGATTTCTACAATTTGAACTTTCCAGGAAATGTCTTCTCATCCAGATTATTTCTTGATGATCTTGAGAACCTTATCTATTTCTCTGAGATTTTAAGAGGATAACCACCTCAGCTGGAGTAGCCTCCAGTTGCCATACATTCCAAGCCAATTCTTTATCTATGTAAAGAAACCACGCCTTGATCAACTTAGATAAGGATGCCTGGCCATGCTAGAAAACACTAACTTCTTGGTGTTTTCAACTCTCTTTTTCATTTAGGACTAAAATTCAGCCTTTGAGAAGCCTCAGTTTTGGTGGGGGGTTTTTTTGTGGTGTTTTTGTTTGGGTTTTTTTTTTTTTTTTTTTTTTTTTTTTTTTTTTTTTTTTTTTTTTTTTTAAGAGTGACAGAACATATGTAAGTCCAGACAAGAATATTCTCCCATGCAGATGGGCACAGTTATGCAAAGTGCAGTGTTGTCTGTTTTTCATGACCTTTTAAGGAACAGAAAAAATTGAGAAGAGGTCTATGTTACATTAGACTTTACATCACAGCCCAGGGATGCAGCTAGTTTTCCTTCCAAGGAATAAGTTGACAGTAAGTTGATAACAGTCAGAGCTTCTCCTCCTCCCTGCATTTTCCCACACTTGCTGTGCAGCAGGGCTTGGACTAAACACAGCAAATGTTAGGCCAAAAAGAGCATCACAATAACCCTGGCTCTTAAAGGACTGCAGGGGGAAAGCTGCCCTGGATCAGGGCTATTGATTCAAAGCTGCATGAAGGATTTATACAGCTCACACATACGCAGAGAGAAGGACACTGGCCTAAGTGGAACTCTGATCTGATCTCTGGGCTAACCGCTCGAATGCAAGCTGCCCAGCACTTCCACAGTAGATTTTTTGTGGTTTTTGATACATCCACCATTCCCAAGCTGGCCTATCTCTTTGAGTTAGTCTTTAATTCACAATATAATATACTCTTAAGATTAATTTCTCCCACTTTAACATCTCCACAGCCCCAGGAGCACAGGTTTATCCACAGTGTCCATTTGTAATTCATAAACTCTATTGATGCAAAGTCACATTTCTGCTTTTGTTTTTCTTTAACAGTGAAGCACTACCTGGTGAAATGCCCCCAGAACAGGTAGGAGATTACACTTCTGTTTACTCTAACCCAAGGCACGAGTTCTGTTTTGGTTTTGCTATGTGCAGAGAAAAGGATGAGTTAGGCTTTCCAAAATGCCCCAAAGCCAACATCTTAGCCAAGACTTTCTGTGTGTGATAAGTGGGATCCACCCAGACTATCTAGCTGTACGTCCTGCAGGTGACTAACATGGCCTTGAGACTCTGAATCACTTTTTGAAGAAGCCTCCTCTAATCCCATGTGACTTCCTAGGATTTCCAACATCTCATCAGACAACAGTGAGTGACCTAAACCATCCTATATAGAATAAACCACATTACTGAGTTAATGCTATTGAGTAAGTTCTGTACCCAGGAATGCGGAGTGAGGCTGGAAGACAGATTTTTGCTAGATCATCAGCTGAAGACTCTAAATGATAAGAAAGACTCCTGTTGCAGCCAGTCATCATCACCCCAGTTATATCACTGACAACCAAACTGTTTGATTTGTGTGGTGCTATTTAACTAGTTTCCAACCTACAAGCTCCCTGAGATACAACTGTGCTGGAACTGCATGAGCAAAAATGATTAAAGGGGGATGCTTCATAATACTGCAAGAGTACAGCTGTTTCCCAGTTTGCAATGACATAAAACACGTGTTTCTGGTCTTGTAGTTTAAATCCAGTATCACTAGGTATCAGAGACACAATTTCTTATAGTATCTTTTTAGCACAGAATCTAAGCCAAGTATAGCATGTCCTGGATCCAGAACTAGAGTAGTTTTTATTGCATTCTCATGGGAAATTTGCTGTATTTATTCTAACCAACACCAGGGAATAAGCAAAGTCACAATAAAGCAACAGAGAGTTCAGGAGAGGCCAGTACACACTGCAACTTTGATGTTATTTACTGAAAGATCTTTGTTCTCCGACCCTGACCAGCTATTGCACCACTCCACAAGTTCATAGAGACAGCTCAGCAATTTTCATTTTTCCCTGAATGTTTTTTTTTTCTCTCTTCTCTTTTATTAGCTCCTGGGACAAAGCTGGTATTAGAAAACAAAAGAGGAAGGGGCAAGGGGAAAGAAATCAAAGTAGGTTGATAAAGAACACAAGAAGAGAAAACCAATTGAAAAGATGACTATAAAAGTGATGAAAAAAATGAAACATGGCAATAAGATAAAAAGATTCATTATATTACAGAAAATGTCTCTCTGGGAATATACATTGTGGGAGTGATACCACTGCAAATAGCAAACACAGTTGGCTGAATAGAAAGGGGAAAACAACCCAACATGGTTTCTTCACTGTAAAATGGTACCTCTAGAAGCAAAATTAAGGCATGACCCTGGGTGGATAAAAACGCAATGTAATATCAGTGTGTCAAAATGAGCTAATGAAAGCCACAATCATACCACTGAATGTCTAAAGTGAATTGATTTCAGGGCTTTAAAAATAAATTCCTCTCAATACTTTAGCAGTATCAAGATTTTTAGTTATGTCCCAAATTTTACACCTTTTATTTTCCAACCTTTGCTCAAAACATGAACCATTAAGTCCTTTGAACTTTTTAGGATTGTTCCCATACTTAAAGTTAAGCACATGCCTCAGTACCTTGCTGACACGCTGATGCAGTGTACGCACATCGGTCTTAGACACAAATTATCATCTAAATTATGATACACAGCTGAATCAAAACATTTTTTTTCTATTCATTCCCAGCCAAGGACCAAGAATGTGCTTCAAGGTGTCACAAAACCAGGCCTTAAATGACAAGTAAATCACACATTCTGGCTCAGCCACATGTGTGACTGCAGTGGGTAGTCCCACTGATGGAAAGGAGGTGGTGCCACTTGTATGGGTGCAGGATATGGCCCATCACTGCAGCTGTAACATTGCACAGGACTGTGACATCAGTTCCAGATGAATGTCAGCAGTGTCACAGTCAGGCAGCGACAACATTTAGAAGCTCAGTGATAGTCTGAAGCATCAGAATAATTGAGAGGCATAAGATGCCGTCATCCACCGGCACAGCAAAACAAGAAAAATCCTTATGGTGTCCTCAGATCAACCTAGAATCTCAGAAAGCTTCATCAGATCTCATTTGCACACTTGGTCAAATAGGGACTGCATTTCAAGCCAGCTTCTCTTCACTTGCCTATTCTTACAAAAATATCTGCCAGGTGCTGGAGAGCTTCAACCCATTCCAACACAAAACATCCATTAGGTCAATCTGACCAACTAGTTTGCAGGAGATTCCTGCAACTCAAAATGACTCTGCTACATAAAACCAACCTTGATTAGAGAGCTCCAGCTCCAAATGTCTGAGTGATATTTCAAAGTGAGAGCAAGATCCAGTTTCAAAATCACCTAAATAGCCTGGTGTCTGTGCTCCCACTGCAGTAACACCTGGGCATCTCAAAAGGTTTCATGCCCAATGGAGCTTTTCTTAATTGGAACCTAAGGAACAAAGTACTAAGTGATTTGCCCTGGGTCTCACAGCATGGCCTTGGAGGAAAAGAAAATGAAATCCAGATTTCTTCAGTAGCACAAAGCAAATGGTTGAGTTTTGGTTTGCTACTTGACCAATAACAAATTAAAGGGAAAAATAAGTCAGCTGAAACCCATTTCTTGCCCACATTTTAAAAATATATACCTCTATAAATAATAGAGTTATTTCAGTTTTCTAAAACATTTAATTCTATTTCCTGTATTTTTTTTCCTTAAATAGCCTCCTTGTTATTATCTGCCTTGCTTTTAGATCATTTTGTCAGTTTTTAGAACCAAAACCTCCCTGGAAGTGAAGTTTTGAAAATGGGATTTTTCTTCGCTGTCTCATATTTGTTTTGGCCTGAACTCTTTGGTCATTCAGAAGCTGCTTTTCCAGAGACAAATCACTTGAGGTAAAAAGAAAATCAAGACTCCCCATACATCCCCCCAGAGGGCTGTCCACCCGCACGCCTTGCTTCCAGGGCAGGGATCTACAGCCTCCAAACAGCTTGGGTGCAGCCCTCACCTGGCTCCTTACACAACTGCCCCATTTGGAAGATGTTAATGCAGTTCTCAACACTCGGGTGAATCTCTATAGACTCCTGGGGAAAGGGAATAGCTGAGCTATCCCTAGTACACACAGGGATGTCTCTAGCACAGGAAAATTGCTGTAGCCTTGACCCTAATAAGGAGGTTAAAGCCCCAGATTGCAGTAGTTGGACGGCTCTGGGGACGTGTTCCAGAACACCAGGTGCTACCTGCGGGGAACCTGCCGTCCACCTTCCACAGGTGTTTGTTTCCCAAATTCCTGCCTTTTTATTGCTCTCAAAACCCACACCCGTTCCTTCCAGAAATGCACAATGTGACACTGTTCAAATACAAACCAGGAGCCTGGAGGAGGAGCTTGAGATAAAAAAGCGACTTTCCTTTTAAACACAGAGCAAGGCAAGCGCACAAAGCCGCAGTGTGTCCGAGCCAAGGAGTCTTTTCTGAGCCGCCTTGTTTGGACTGAGGAACAACCTCTGAGGCTGCAAGCAGAGCTACAGTGTGCCTTAACCCTGCACAGCCCCGGGGTCTCAAAGAAAAGTTCCAACTACATTTCTCTGTAGCTTCCCTATCTCAATGACAGAGTGGGAATAATAACTAAAATACTGAATTGACAGGGAGCCCTTTCATCTTCCATGCTTAAAGAAGCAATATCACAATAATAATATCTTTAAGCCACACATCTGCCTTAATGACTTTGGAATGTTAAAATTAGAAGATTAAAATATCATTCTCATCCTCTTTTTGGTATTTTTTGTTCTATGCAGTCTGCTGTGTTTGGGCCATGGAACTAGGCAGGACAGAATCATTTCCTGATGGTTTTAAACAATTTCACTTTCTGATCTTTTATAGCAACAAATGGTTGTTGTGGGATAGAATAAAGCAGACTTTGAAATTATTTTTGTGCAGCATAGCATAGTTTACATAATTGACAGGATTTATTTATAAATCATGAAAACATTTTACCTTTAAAATATCTGGCAACAAATTTGTTTTGGATTGAATACATGGAACAGAACTTAGCAAAATCAGCAAACCACAGTCATTTCTAATCTATGCAAGTGTAAATCCAGCATGAACTCACCAGTGGCAGTGACATTCATTTTGACTTAAAGCTGTGTAAAGTGATAACATCTGTTACGTTGTTATCCTTGTGTAGGCAACAGCTGAGACATCTTAACTTTCATTAAGACTTTGGCCCACTTTGAATATTTTGTTCTACTAAGGTAAAAAAGCGTGTGTCCTAGGCAAAAGAACTCAGAGAAAAACAACATGGACAAATGAAAACAGCTCAGGACAAATGATTTTCACAGAGTTCAGTGTTATTAGGATGGAGACCCTGGTGAGATCCCACTGTGTGATGCAAGGCCCAGCACTGAACAGAAGGGTCTCCCGACCCTTCATCCTACCTGGGAGGAGCCCAAGCTCAGATGTACCTGACTTACAAAGTCACCGCTATCATTTGAGCTCTCATAACTGACTGCTATACACTGTCCTCCCACCTCAGCTCCAAGATTTCTTTCGTTACCAGTTAAGCCAATACTGTTTTACCAATTTTACCTCATTTTTGTTGCAAGCTAAAAGCAGCCACACAATCAGTTCCCAATGCTCAGCTGACACACAGTAACTAGAACAAATTACTGCAACTTGACATATCCAAGCCCTTGACTGCTCAAAGCAGGATATATACTACCCCTGACTCTGGAGATGCTAAGAAGAAAGCAACAACAAAAAAAAAAAAAACCCAAAATATTATTCTTAGAGAACAATTAATTATAATAATCTAAAACACAGAAGCTGTCTTGGACAGAAGAGGATTTTTAATGTAACTGCTTTCCTCTTCTTTCACACTATTAGTGCTTGTCAGCACGGATGCCCCAGAGAATGAGAGGCAGTATGCCTAAGAAACAGGGACATTGCTCCTCTATTTCCCGTGCACTGGCCTCTTGAAAAGGTTGGCTTTTCAATGACAGATTTGCAGGCTATTGCAAGGATTGCATCTCGCTCGAGGCAGGCCACACACTTCCTGACCTGCTGACCATTCTGCCAGTCTTAGCCCAGAGAGTGTGCTGAAGACTTTGCTTTGCCATACGCTTCCTCACTGAGCTTACACAAGTCCCTCAGACTGTGCATGCCTCTGGCCCTCGAGGGTACACCATCATCCTGCATGCTGTGCCTCTGTGGAGGTGGCTCTCCTTCCTCTCGTTGCCTTCACTTTTCACTCACGTGGATCTCTGCTTTCCAGTTCAGGGGAGACAGTTACCAGCGTGACAAGCATGTCCCCTCTACAGCCCAAGAAAGTAAAGAAAAAGAAAGAGAAAGAGAAAATGGAGCAACCACCAGCTATCCCAGCAAAAGGTATGAAGACAGAAGTGTTTCACACACTGCACTGGCGTGCAGGGACAGCATGGGAAAGCATGGGAAGTCAGGACTCCTGCAGTGTCACTGAATCTGCCCGTGGAGCACCCTGCAGTAACTTCTCTTGAGGCCAGGGCCCACTGTGGGGACTAGGATCTCGCTACCCATTAACATCAGGTATCTAAAGGCTAGTTCCCTAGTCCAAGCAAGTGGTCTCTGCTCCCCACTATAATCAGCGGAGAGCAAGAGCAGAAACTCTAGGACAATGTTCTCCTCACCCAAAGATTAAAGCTAAGCAAGATGAAATCTCATCTTAAGGATGGTCAGCATGCTTAAAAATGTCTTAAATAGTGTGGGTGTGCTTGCAGGGGTTGTACAAGCTGAGCAGATAAAGATGAAGCTCCCAAGGACCTCATTTCCCAAGAGAATTTGCAATTGACTTCAGGAAGAGTCACACAAACTCTCGAGCATGATTTCTGAGCACTACTGCCAGGCTGCTCAGTGGGAGAAGGGAAGGAAAGGAACTAAGGATTTACCATGCATTAGATCACAGTGATGAGTTCCTAGGAGGCGTATTTGCACTGGCTTCTGCACACAAAAGCCATGTTTTCTAGTTCAGATCCCTAGTTTTATGACTTCTAAACCCTATACTTATTAAATATATATATATCTGGAATATAGTTAAACTGTGGGATAAATACATGCATTTCTTTGCTCCTGATCTGCTATTAATCAGTAATTTATAAATTTATACTAAAAGTAACAGTGAATTATGACAATATGAAATGATCTCTTAATATTTATTTTCATAGCTCCAATAGCCCATAACTTTCCTAAGCCCAAGTTGCTGAAACCACAGAGAAAATTGATTCTGGTAAGTAGTTTCCTATAACATTATTTTCTCCATATTTTCTCTCTGTATGATTGCTATAACATTGCCACAATCCTAGGGTCAGAAACTATAAGCTGTTTTTAAAATCACACAAGTCTTCTTTTTAAGTAATTCCTCTTAAAGCAACGAATTGTCTTGGCTCTTTTCATTTCCAGTATTAGGTTACACTGGATTATGTTTTCCAGCTTTTGTTCTTTTACAGTCACTGTGTCTATGAATTTATTTCTCTCTTAAATGAAACCTGCTACTGATTCTCACATGCTTCTGGGATCTGGGGCACTGGGAAAAGTATTAGTTACTGCCAGGATCACAACTGTGTCGGTCAGACTCCTCCCGAGATTTTTCAGGCCAGAAATACGGGACCTGATTCTGTCTTGCAGTAGTGTAAGTCAGCAGTAACTGAAGCTGCGGGCATCAAAGGCATGTATACAGCTCACATAAGGAAGGGAAGAACTGCTATGGCAGTTTATTGCCTATGAGCTTCTGTGTGAAGAGATTTTTGGATTTTGGCCAGACAAATCCAATAAATACACAGACCTTTTTGTGCCTTACTAATGAATCAGTACCTGGTCAAGAAACCCAGGGGGAATAGAGGCAGTTTCACACCAACCAGCTTTATCTCCCTGTATAAAGGGCCTGCTCTTCTAAGCTCCCTATATAGCCAACAGAGTGAGGTGAGTCAGAGCAGCTCTGAATTGCCTTTTGGGGACCCCTTTTCCCCTCACTGGCACAGAGGGCCCAGGCTGACTAACTTCCTAACATAGGCACCTGAGTGAAGGTGGGTGCCTAAAGTTAGGCGGTGTGAATACTCCTCGCGCCACCGTGATGGCTTCATTGCAGATCAGGATTAGCATTGGGAAACTGCCCACCAATAGCCAGGAACTTTTCTCTTAACGTTTTAAGCGTGGTCAGGGTGTAAACCAGGATAGCCAGGCACAGAGCCAGGTGACTCAGGAACAGCTCCATTAAGATCTTATGCAACATGGATACATGGTACGGAGCTCACCTCTCCTACCCCAGTCCTGCAGGGATTGCGCCTTGGCCAGTCCCTCCTGATAAGTCAGGTCTCACTATGGAGAGAACCAGAGTTTTAAAAGCCCATGAACCCCTAGCATGGTTCAAACTCTTTGAAGGGGATCAGGAGAAAGCCTTTTCAAGCAATGAAACCTGCTTTGTTTCCCCAGTGCGACTGCTAGTCCCCACATTGGGTGCAGGCAGTAGACATGTTTTTAATGCCTTGTTGTTGGGCCCAAGTCTTGCAGTTGTTCCCCTACCTCACGCTTTCCCCCTTCATATTTCACCTCAGGGTGCACCTGAAAGACACGGTAGCCTGCAGAAAGCACATTATCTACAGATGTGTGTTAGGTTTTAGTCAGAAAATCACCCATCAAATACGACCCAAGGGATTTTCAAGCCTCAAACTCCCCTAGCAGTACTTCAAAGGACCCAAGGCAGTCTGTAAGGCACATTCAGGAGCCGGGCAGGGCAGTCCCTGTAACTGTCATGTGTGTTCCTCTTGCCTTCCTCAGGAAAAAAATCCCATTTCTCTACTTTTAAATGACCTTTCAGTGAAAAACCTACATTAGCTGAAGTAAAAGAAGTTTCAGCAATGATACAAAATGGTAACAACTACAGAAGAAGAAAATTATCAACATATCAAATTCATCTGAGTGAAACATGCAGTTGATTTTAAGCAAACTTACCTCCCCATTCTTTCCTTCACTTTTAAACTGTCAAAAATTTTCTCAGGTTTAAATTTTTCAGTCTGTTTGGGGGAAATATACGTATATATCATCATCATCATCATCATCATCCTGCCAAATCTCTGCAGCATGAAAAAAAGTACCTGTTATACAGCTGGGCTTTTTTCACTGGCTCTGCATAGGTACTCGATAAGTCACTGGAGAGACACGCTTGGATTGCTAAATTTCCAAACGCATTCTGCAACCCAAGGATGCTACCACACCATGGCACATGGAGAACATTCTAGAAAAGCCAAGCAAACAAACTGGAGTATAAGGGAACACTACAAAATAATTCCAGTGTTTGGGGAAAATTTTTGCAATAACCTGAATACCAGCAAAATTATTTCCAGAGGACATGTGCTTCTAGTTTCTTGAAAGATGTTTATAATAAGCGAGAGAATTTCTTTTGCTGTTAACGTGCTAGAGTGGGTTGCAGTATAATTTTACAAGAACAAAATAACCTGGATAAAATATGGACATAATCTCAATGAAAATTAAAAAAAAAAGAAGAAGAAAGAAAGAGCCTAATATCATGTTCGAAACCACAGCATTGAGTAAAGCCTTTTAAAAATTCTGCTGAATTCATAATGTTTTTGCTTTAGCCAGAATAACAATTCTGTGCTCCCCTGTTGCAAAAATATTCCCCATCAGTGTCATTCTCTATTAGCATCAATGAGAAATGTGTACAGATCAAAGGAAATAAAGATGCTGAAATGCAAAAAGGGATTTTTTTTATGGCATGCAAGAAGCACAAAGAGTCATTAAGACAAGAAAAAATTTTAGGGGCCTACAGATTCTGCTCTCGAAGGACTATTCAGCTGTAGCCATAAGGGCTTAGTCTAGTTGGTAGAAACAAAACTTATACTTCCTCAACCAAATTTTCTGGTGAGCTTTCCATTGCCTCCTAGAGATTAACTGGGGTGGCCCAAGAGTTTCAGCCTTAGCACATCTTCTGAATAAGAAGGTTTCAGTGTCATTTCAAGGCTTCTCTTACTGTCCCTTGTAGAATTCTTACCAGCCATGGGTGACTTCTGGGGCAGTGTGGTTTCACTGACCACAGCTGGTCCAATTATGAGGCATTTCCCACCACGGCTCACACAGCATGGACAGCAGTGTTCATCTCCACAGGGATCACTGGACCTGGAGCCACATGGATGCAGAGATTTTATGAAGCATCCTTCACAAATTATTACAGACCTTGTTCCCAATGATAGAGGCTTTTGTATCAAGTAAAAAATACACATCTAAGCAGAAAAAAAACTACCCTTCTATTCTCTTCTATGACAGCATCACCAATATCGACCCTACCTACTCCAGTTACTTTTTCCCAAGTCATATTTCTCAGCCTTAGCAGACAGAACACAATGTTGCTTGTGAAAAGAGATAATGCAGAGGAAAAGATGGGACTTCCCTTATTCTGCACACGCTATGCAGTTTCTTCCCATCTGTGCAAGGGGAAGTGATGGTCTGTCTCCTCACCAAAGCCCATCCAGTTGGCCTGGACAGCCTGTCTAGACACTTTTTGCTCCTGTGAGCACTCAGGTGGTGACACAGGATGCTCCTGAGCTGTGCCATCTGGACAGTATCAGTGCTGGCCTGTGGAGCCCTTTACAGAGAACAAAACAGGATGTTTCTCAAATATGAAGTAGAAACAACTGAGGACCTCTTTGACCTGTGTAAGAGAGAGGGAACAGGATAACCCTGTCAAGTGCCTGCCAGGAGAGGGCTACCTTGCAGCACTGGGTCATGGCTGCACGTTCTGCACTAGGAAGTAACCTGGAGGGAAGCGCAATTCCTGGTGTCTGGACCGAACAAAGGTCACCACCACCTCTTGTCTGTGCACCTTCCCAAGCGGCATTCCCTGCATCTATAGTTTGCATGCCCCAGTAGAGCGCGGTCCTCCCATAGGTGACAAAAGTTCACGTATTTGCTGCTAGGTCAGGAAATATCTGCATCTAAGGCACAGTTAATATAAATATTATATTAACTAAGAACTCTCTTTGGGTGCGTCTCTCTTAAATCAAGAAAATTCAGGAACGACAATGCACTTTGGACTGAAAAATTTTTCTATCCTTGGTCCCTTGTTAAGTTCTTTCTGTATTATACCCTCAGCAACTTCTCCCACATGTGATCATGTACACACTGAATTCCACGGCCAAAGTCTGCAGCAAAGAGTTGTTAAAACAGTAAAATTAAACTGAACTGAGAATTGACCTTCTCAGTAAACAAGAATCTGGAGGAAAACACATTTTTTCCCCCAAAATTAGAAGTTCACATTCATTTTAGTCATCTTTATGATAAGATGAGATCATGAAAATGAGTGCAACAACACACAAAGGAAAGTTGGTATCAGGTGCTTTTCCAGTTGAAATTCTGAGGCTATTAATTGCCTGTTTAGTTAATTATTATTATCCAAATAATGAATTTGAATAAATGTGACCTTAGTTAAAACTTTACAAGCTTTCAGTCTGGCAGTGTTCACAGCAAACATCCTTGAGGCCTCCTAGAAATTACCCGGTTATCCATGAGAAAAGCATAATTGACATTCCTGGTAAATTTGACACCAAGATCAGAGTTATTTTCATTAAAACACAACCTTTACAGGTCTTTTCTAGCACCTTATACATGACACAAAGTCACTTAAAATAAAACTATGTATAAACACATTTTAGTGTCTTTTTAATATTCATATGATAGATTTTGCAGACTGTTTATCGAGAAAATGTTGCTATTAGTGGGCTCTTCCGAATAGTTGCCCATGGGAAGCCCTGTCAGTGCAACAAAGTAAAATTAAACTGGAGGAGACCTGGAAGATGAACGATGTTTTTAATGGCCAGGAGCTACACTGGAAAATTATGATTTTTTTTTCCTACTTTATATTTCTGTTTCTGCAAAGTATATGATCCCAAAAGGAAAAGAAATTAGATGTCCGAGATAAAGAGGACATCTCGAAATGTCACTTTGGAACAGAACTATATTTGAAGAAATCACTCAGTGCTACTTTGGGACAATGATCTTATTTTTCGAAAAGGGTATTACAGCCATAGGAATCCCAATGACATGCTAGGTGGATAGCCAGGGTGGGCAGAGATGAACAGCCATTCACTCACTGCCTCTTCCTTTTCTGTATCAGTCCCACCCATAACATTAGTTATTTAAGCCATGGTATTGTTCCAAAAAGGAAGGGGGGGCAGGATTCCAGGTTTGCATTGCCAAAATGTATCCAACCCAAATGAGAGATGAAATCATGTAGTTAGTTTCCTTTCCTGGCCAGTTTAAAAACCTGTTTTTGGACAAACAAACAATCAATTAAATTAAACATATGGCTGATAAATGAAGTACAGAAGAGCATCTGGAAAAAAAACCCTGGATACCATAGGTACTTTAAAGTTGTGCTGGCTTCCATGCGCTGTTATTACACATCCTTTGCTGAAAACTGTATACCCTTCACAATTTTGAACCTCCTGTGTGTTTCCTCATATTTTCAATCAAATTATTACATACTAGAAATATGCATAAGGGAAATTATTCTACACATTTTATGGTGTGCTGTTGCTTGTAGCAGTAATTGAAGTACCTTTTCCACTTATGAAAGTACTAATTTTATTTGGTTTTATTGCTTTTCTAGATGCAATTATTTATTTAGTGTGTTTCGCCTTTATTAAATTATGTTTACTATAGGAACATCATAAAAATGTATGAAAGCAACACATCAGCCACTACTGCCCAATGACCTGTTTTGGGGAACCTAGTGTTATTTTTCATATCCAAACATAATAGAATAAAGTAAGAATAAAGAGATAATCTACACTGAAAAACAATGCAATTTTGAGATAATATAATAAAACACCTGGACAATATGATTTCATAAATCTTACTTCTAAAATTTACATGAGCTGGGCGTTGGGGCAACTATTTTAGGATATGCAGTATTTTCTAAATGGAAACATAACACAAAATGCAATTAAACAGCAAAGGGGAAAGCATACACAGATTTAGTTCCCCCTGAGCAACAGATTTCAACATAGAAATGTTTTCATTGCTACTTTGAAAGGTGTACTGGCTTGGTTTTAGTAGAGCTTTACTATGGAAGTGACCAACAGCTTCTTTGTGAAGTTTTGAGAGATTTGTTCTTTTCACGTCTAGCATAAAATTCTGCTTTTAGGGTCTGAATTGACTCCAGCTGAACTGATTCCAGCAAAATTCCCACTAGCTCCATATAAAGAATACATTTGCTGTTATACATTATGAATAAAATCCTGAATATTTTCAGGTATTATTTTGTTCAGCCTCAGTTTAGCTTTATACTTTGTACCACCTAGTAGATAGATGAGCACAGATAATTGTGAAATCTCAAAATGAGTCTTTAACAAACCTAAAAAGGCAAAAGCAAGTTAAATGCCTAGAAACTGAGGGTAGAAAAGCTCAGGATAGAAAGAGGGGAGGAAAGCTTATTTAAGCAGTTAATGAAGAAATTTTTTCTAACTCCTTAATCCAAAACTGAGATGGACAGATACTCATCTGAACGTTGTATTTTAGCTCAGCCTGAACATATAAAAAAAGGAATATGTGTGATTTTCTTTCTGTGTTACAGATTAGGTCAGGTTGTGTAGCTTAGCAAGTCATTTTACATCTTAAGGCCAAAGAATTTCTAGAAAACATGAAAATTTTTGTTTAGTCATCACTGGAGAATTTGATGGAGAATGAGGATCAGATGCTGAAATCAAATGGCATTACCCATGCAAAGGGGGAAGAGTGTGGGAATGATGAAACCCAAGGATTCCAGTCTTGCAGGCACCTAGCCTTGGAAATGGCCTTTACTCAAACGTACAGACCAAGCGACTTCAACAGCAGCACCTGCATCAGCAGCTGCAGAAAGTCCTGAAGGATCGGATCTGCAGAGGAGAAATAAGATTAAATTCACACTTGAAAAGTGTAAACTGATCCACCCAGAGGGAGACAATCTGAAATGCAGATTGTAAGCAACTGCTATGGCAAAATGAAAAGATTCCAGAACAGTGCAAAAGATGGGAAGCAGGGGAGCCCAGGGACCAATTTCAGAGGATATGAGGTGCTTATCTTTTTAGCCAGAAGACAACATAATTATTCAAACAAGAATCATTTATGTTAAATTAGAAAGGCATAAATAGCAGTAAAGGAAGTAAAATTACATAAGGAAAACTCTTGGTGTTGGAAAATATTGTCATTTTCTTTATGATCAAACTTAAGTACTTTATAGAAGTCTTCTTTTAATTTACAACCTTTGAGTCAGTTTTCAGTTCATGACTGGAAAAAGTATTTCTTGAACATTAACAGACTGAGACACAACCTTTTCAGGAAGCTGCAGTCTTATGACTGCAACAAATTCTAGGGCTGAAAAGTTTTAAGTGGGTCCTTTTTAGGCTTAAATGCCTTGTGAGAACACAAGTCATGTTCAGATAGAACATGACTAGCACCCCTTGATAATGTCTCTGGCTCTTTTTGTGAACACAGCAACCCAGGAAAAAAGTGATGAAATCTCATGGAGCCGACAGCAACTCAACTCCTCCTATTTCTGCCTTGTTCTGCACATCCCTAACACACTTCCTGGTGCTGTTAAGAAACATACAGTGCGGTACTGTGAGTGGGTGTGATTGAGGATGTAACTGCTCCAAGGTTTCCACTTGAGAAGCAAATCTGGTGTTGATGTTTTAAACTGTGAGATCTGCAATAACTAAAATTATATTGGGAAATTTGGGATTAAATTAGAGGAACTGAACATTTTGCTAATTGCTTCTTTCAAAACTGTAACATGTTAATTGGCAAATTAAAACTTTCAATGCACAATTCTGAAAAAGAGAAAAAAGTGGAAGTTAAAACTTCTCTGTTGTTTTTATTTCATCTATGAACCAAATTTAATAGAGGAAGAACAATTAATACCACAATAGAACTATTACGTATGAGAGAATAAAGGCTATTCTATAGAATATGTAAGGTGCCTTTTGCATTCAGCCACAAAAAACTTTATAACTGTAATTTGTTGGTTCTCTTTCCTAGCCAAAAATCACAGAGGAGAACTTAACATATGCTGAACTTGAACTTATGAAGCCGATTCAGGAAGCCAAAGGCATTCCCAGTATGACAGTCTATGCACAGATACTCTTCGAGGAGAACAAGCTGTAACAGTTCATGCCTGTATAAATGTCCTTTGTCTGTGTTCTATTTAATTCTTGCTGTGCTGTTTATTTATAAAAAAATCATACAAATGTCCTTATTTTTTTACAGCCACTCACACGCTTCTATATTTTTATGAGACTTTTAAACAAAATGCCATTGAAAATAATCATAGAAAAAGCAGCTGGTCTACAAGTGACATCCCAAAGACAACCAAAGTTTGGTTTTCATATTTTCATTCCAAGTTTCCCCTTCTAAATGATATTGTATTTAAAAACTTAAGTTGCTTATATTAAGTGTTTGAAATCAAACATTTTTTAAAAATTCAAGGGAAATATTCAAATTTAAACCAAATGAATTGAATTGCAGGAAGAAGGTTTAAAGCTTTGGAACATTTTCCAGAATTTGATTCCTTTTAGGGGGAAAAAAAGACAGTCAATAGAAAAAAAGTGATAGTGATTAAAAAAGTTTCCCCACAATAGGGCACTGTTTTTGGCCTCGCTTGAGATTGGGAGTAATTCAATTTATTCAAAATTCAATTTCTGCAAAAGTCAGGCCAGTCACTGAGCAGAAGTTACTGAGGATTTTGAAATAGCGTTTGTGGGACTGAGGTTTTGAAAACCCAGACCAAGGTGACCCAGGCTGCTTCCCCCTTGCCTGGGTGGGCTGTTCTAGGGATGTGGCAAAAGGCAGCTGTTGGGCACAATACTAATTCCTACCATTGTCCCTGTTCAAAGCAATTATTTTCAAACAAACGAGCTCAGTTTCCACCAACAGACTTATTACTAGAAATTATTTGCATTCACAACATTTGGATTTGTGAATTATCAAGAAAGTTCATTTCCCATTCTCATTATCCTGGGAGTTTAATCCTCCATCAAAATGTCATGATTTCTCTTCTCCCTTTCTGATGGGGTGATGGCCTTTCTACTGCAAGAGCAATCCGTTCTCTGACCTAAAAGACGCTGTTGCTGAGAGATGTCAAACATTCAGGGATCAATTTTCAAACAGTGAAGAGTTTCAATACTCACAGAGAGGACAATATCCCTTTCTCATGCAGACAGCTGTGATGAAGGACATGGAAAGGTCCATATATGCAGTCCATGCAAACACAAATGCAATAGTTTAACCTAGTTCAACTTTTCAAAATAAAAATACATCTCTAATGCATTAAATAGGCCACTACTACATTGAGCTGGTCGCTTAGTTGTGAGGACTTTCTCAAGTTTAGCATACAATCATTCCTTTGAAATATAATTGGGCATTTTGTCTACTGTTTAGAAAATTACTCTACTGTATGCGTATGCCCAGTATTTTAATGAATACCCTTATCTCTGTATTAATAGGTATATATTCTTGTTTATGTTTGATATCTAACTCCCCTAAATAATAGAACTAAATAAATAATCTTTTTGGTGAGAGAAATCCTCTCAGACTGTGTACGATTTATTGCTTGCTAGAAGATTATATGAGAATATGTGTTAATCTCATACTAAGCACTTGAATGAACCAACTAGGTGGGAATTGATTTCTCCATTTTGCAGAAAATTCCATGATTTTAAAATGTCTTCTGATTGTGATTAACATTAGGCAACAGCATAATCCTGAAAAGTAAGAGAGCAGTTGAGTGAAAGGAGGCCAGAACTACCACTACATCTTCCTGAGCAGACCTTTCCTGAGCCTTCCTTATAGTGCATTCACCCAGACTTAGTAATTTTAGATCCTATTATTAGTGGGAAAAAAAAAAACCCACTATGTGTTGGTCTTTAATGAGCTACACATCTTTAAATACCAAAGCAACTCACTAGAAAGACTACAGAGAAGAAAATGTCATTCAATATATAACGTGCTTTAGAATGCAGTATATTTTGGATTTAGTGGCTTTTATTAGGAAAAAACAAATTCATTTCAGTCCTGAACGTGGTCTGCTGTTCTCTTATATGTAAGAAATTCCCATGAAGACTCCTAGTATCTTACTAGACTTAGAGTCTGCAGAATCATCGTATCTTCCTTATTCCTTCTGTTGTCATTTTAACAAATGCAGCCCTATTAGCCTCATACCAATTTAGTGTCAGATTGTTAAATGCTAATATACTACATTCTATAGCATTAGAGTCAGAGATGTTTACAGCTTTGGTTAGATGCACCTTGTTCCTTCACATTAAATTTTATTACCAGAATCCTCCATCAGCAAATAGGGCTAAATTGCATTAGTGTTGTGAGCTTTGTGGGGGTTGATTCTGCAGTCCAGGGAAGGGGTGTTTTATTACCCTTTATGACAACTCTCTAATTGGTAGGTGTAGTTGGAATGTCATTGCCTCTGTACTTAGAAGCAAATTATTTGTTTTAGAATAACCGTAATGTAATTATGGGGTTCTTTTCATTAAGAAGTTCAAATAACTTGTGTTCTTAGGGTTTGGCCAAATTCTGGCACAACGGGACTCAGATTGGAGGTCTCATTTGATGTACGATTTGTAGGTCAAATTCTGTTGTCTTGAGGACTTCTCCAAAGCATTTCCAATGAACAACATTGTAAAAAGTGTTTTGTCGTGTTTCTTGCACTCACCTCAAGCATACTCACCTAGTGTGTTTTGTCTCACCACATTCAATAACTCCATTTCATCCGCTTGGCTGGGAGCTAGAGTGATGACTGCATGTCCGTAGAAGACTTGAAGTTTTTAATCGCAGAAAAACCTATCTTCACCTCTCAGAAAGTGAGAAAAATGGAGATGAAGGGATTGAGATATTAGTTAGTCCATAACCCCACCTCAAGGTTGAACTGACTAAGCCTAAATTAACATGACTCGGTCTGGCACAGATTGGTCTAACCTGCTTCTAGAAACCTGCAGTTCCATGCCCTTCCCAAGATCTATTTCTACTGTTCTCATTATTCAAAATGTCCAAGGACAATTTCCTTTCCTCTTGACAGACTTCTTCATATTTGAAAACTGTTAAATCTACTAAATCTACTAATCTACTAAATCTAGTTAAATTCTCTTCTAGAGAAGACTGAAGAGAGAATTAGCCTCAGTTCTCTCATCCTTTCCTCTTATAAAGATCAAGAGATTCCTGAAAATACTTCCTTGGAAAAGATTTACAAGTTAACCCAGAGAAAATGGATCCCTACAGACTGAACCATACAAATTCAGGGAATGGAAAGGGTGGCAGTTGATTTCCCAGATCCCATTTGGAGTCCAATCCACAAGGGGAAAAGCCTGCTGAAAAGACCTGCCCCAAACATGCTAGGGCTCCAGCTTCTGGCTCTCAAACGTCTCCTCCCTGTCTGCCTCAGCTCTTGTGTGTTCCAGCATTTCTGCTGAGCAGCTAAATGCTGAAGCAGCAGCTCTAATGGCTGCAAAGCAACAGATTGGACAAGAATCCTTTCTGTCCTGCCATATTTTCTTAAGTCCCTGCTGTTCACCACCAGAACTGCTCTGTTGTTTGAACCCCTAAGAGACTTTCCATTTTCTTACTGCCTCAGGCAGAAATGTTCTGGAAGCCCTTGTCCAAGTTTTCAACTTAGCCCTACTCAGGTTTGCCTTCCTCTTCCGAGCTGGCATGGCCTTAGGCACAATTTACAGCAGGTACAGTAACCAGGTACCTACAGTATCACATCAGTCTTACACCTTCCCTTGAAAAATTAGCCATTAATCCTGTTGGGTTATCCTCAGGAAAGACGAGGCTTCCAGTAACTTCTCTGGCTGCTAACAGGTCTCTCCTGATAGTAGTGGGGAGACAGAGCACAGATTGATTAATATATTGATTAGATGAATATCTTGATGATTAGATGAATATTGATGATTAGATTAATATATTGTGCCATTAAACATGAGGATTGGCAAGACAATTGGAAATGCATCCTCCCCATGCCATACAAGCAGCTGTTGGATGTTGCTCAGCAGTTCTACACCACTTCCCCCAGTTTCAGTTCTTCCTACTATGAACAGGAACTGGAAGAGATATTCACTGCATCTTCTGTAAGAGGAGTTTTTACACAGCCAGCTAAGCAGCTTTAAAACCCTTATCCATCACACCAGTCCCAAAGGAGAGGTGACTAGAGGCGTCCTTAGATCGGAGAGATCAACAGGGCTGAGTCAACCACGTTGCTCTCACTAGAAAACATCCTCCAGAGCTCCCCCACAGAAACAGTCTCACTCAGCTCCATGTCCATGCCTTCCTTGCTTGCTCTCTAAGAGCACTCAGAAACAGGAGAGCTCTGTTCTGTCAGGAAACTAACTCAAAAGCCAGAATGAGTAAACCACTGTGCACATGATGATGGCAAATGGCAAAGGCCACTTCTATGTATCACTATAAAAAATAACATTAATTGGGATGCTTTGCAATTTCCTGTACAACTCATAATTAGGTTAGATAAGAAACTAGCAGTGTCTAAGTGCTATAAATGTCTAAATTAAGTTATTTTGAAAGTGCCTGGCACTTTGACATTTGAGAGTTCAGAGTAATTGGGGTATTCAAATAAAATTGCTTCTGTTATTTAAAAGGTCATTATCTTCTTCGGATAGATATATGAGGACTATTTTCCACTCTACTGATCCGTTCTATTTGGCACAATTAGACCTGCTTGAGTAGATTTCTAGCAGGCCTCCCCCCACTTATCACAGCCCCAGCACTGCCTCAGAGAAGGGCTTGTAAATACACAGCCCAAATATGGAGAATATATTCTGCTCATAATCAAGCACTGGAGATCTGAGAGTTGCCCAGAGCTTCAATGAGACCCCCACAACAAACACCACACTGCTGTGTCTAGCAAGGCTGCAACCGAGTCCTTAAACCACTCAGGTCAACAAACATGAGGCTAGGAGCACAGGCCAGTGTGCTGGGCAGATAGATGGTGCTGGCAAAAGCTCTGGAGCAAATCAGCGTTTCACCTTCCTCACTAAATCACCCACAGCCTGGGCAGCATCTCTGGTTATTTCAATAATACCACTGAAATCCCTCATAAGAAGAGACAGGTCCATTGTCATAATACAGACATAACCATTGCTTACTTACCAGATCTTCCGCTCTATAAGACACTCCCAACTTGGATAACTCCATCTTAACTACACTTTATTTCAGTTAGTCCTTTGCTGCCAGTAAAATAAGGGGAAACATGAAGACCTAGAAACCAGCTGAGGAAATTTAACCCATAACCATCATATTCTCCTGTCAGGGAGACCCTGAGGACCATGTTCACAAGCAGCCAAGGAGCACTCATTTTTTATTGTTGGGGCTTCTTAGGGTAAAGGAAGAAGGGAGGAAACTTCAAAGTTCCCTGCAGAACTACATTAGCTTTGGCACGTGTTACTGCTCTTGCCATGAGCTGTGATGCCCTGAGAGGGCATCTTGCAGGTTGAGCTTCAGCAAGGCTGGTCCATACGGTCCTACAGCCTCAACTGCTGGAGGCTGGAGGAGAAAGAAACAGGCCAGGCTGGCCTTTGGTGTCCAGGATGTCTGCTGGGCATGGCCCTGATGAGAGGAAAGCTTTTTGCTAGGTCTCGGTACACATTAGACAAAGACAAAACACCTGCACTGCCTTGTTCAGAGTCACGTTTTCATGCTAAACGGTGCCTTGCTACAACAGTGCCAGATAATGCACCCATTTCCCCTCAGAGTACGGAGAGATAATACAGGTCTACAGTCCATAGGTGACTCTGGTCATTCTCTCTTGACTTCCAAAACCCAGGAAATTTTTCCTGCACTGATCCTATCATATCCAGTGAACTAGACGACCCCCTCTAGAACGGCCTGTATCTGAACTCACTAATGCCAAAGGCAGAGATGCTGAAGTTGGCTCTATACCAGCCCCTGGGATTATTCCTTATCCTCCGAGCCAGACTTGTGCTTTATTTCCAGGTGGAGTTTGGCTAGCCCCATTTTCACTCGTTTCTCTTCTGCTTCATGTCTGACAGACTGGAAGTCCGTTAGGACCAGGATATTTGTAATAGCCAAGTTATTTGGAGCAGCAGGCACTCCTTGCCACCCCCAAAATGCTGGAAAATCTCACTCCTACCCCCCGGCAAGGCAAGATATATCAGTATTGCCGCTCAGTGACATGCCTGTGGTTCAGGGATGGCCTGTGCGGATACTGCCAAGTCGGACGTGGCTCTGACGCGTGGGCAGCACTCAGGGTTTCGGTGGGAGCACTTTCCACAGCACGCAGCAGGGACAGCACCAGCGGAGCTGTATCTGCAAGACACGTACCCCGTGCTCGCACCAGAGGGGTTTGCTGAGGTTTCCCACCACTGCAGTCGGAACACAGAAGCTTCCAGCAGGGCGAACTCCAGCCTCCCGAAGATGACTGCGTTGGATCTGTTTTTTCAGCCGTCCTTAGCAACCTAGCTAATCCCTCTATAGCCATTTTGAATGGCATATAAGGGAGAAGGCCCAAAGCCTTCTTATAGCCTCTTGCCCAAAGAAACAAAACAGAGACAACTCCTGAGCTGCAACAGGGAAATTTCCCACACTCCATTTGTAGGAATCCACATAGCGACCGCTTCTCTTCCACGTTACACACCGGTAAGACCTCAGGATGCTCTTGCAGCAGAGAATCACCTGGGATCCTTAGTTCGGCCCACGCAACCAGGGCACCGGCCCCCGAATGACTGCTCTGCACCCAGAACCCTCCACAAGCACCCTGGCAGGGGCCAGCGTGATGCTGAGGCGTGAAGAGGAGCGACAGCTGAGCACGGGCTGGCTCTGCCCAGCACCAGGCCCACAGCTGCTCAGTGCCCACTGCAGCACACATTAGCCATACTCCCCAGGATCCCAATGTGCCCCTACCTGGTTCCACAGCATTTAACTCAGGCATAGGGTGCGAGGAGATTCCTCTTTAAAAACTTAATGCAGCAAATTTCTAGGAACATCCTGAAGCTTGGGAAGAGCTCTGATGGCCTGTCATTTAAGGCAAAAAGCACAGAGAAAGTAGCCTAACAGCTCTGTACCCTTTCAGATCCCCTCGCCCTGAGCCTGGCTGACTTCAGTGACAGTAATTATGGTGTGCGCATACCTGCAGACTGGCAGGGATATGGCAGAAATCAGTCTGAGCCCTGCGTGATGTGTATCTGAGCGTATGCAACCAAGTCTCTCCGTTTTCTGGCTCAGCACTGCTTGCAGGCAGACCAGAGAGCCGTGGCAGAGCACAAAGCAACAGGTAGAGTTGTTATGGGGCCACCCACCAGCCAAGACTTGCAACCTTCGCAGCAAGGGCATTTAGAGCTCCCAACCCCCAGCTCACGGGTCTATGAGCCTCAGGCAGCCAAGAGAAAAAAAGCTTTGGTCTTCCAGGCTTTCCTAGCCCATTGCTTTCCAAAAGGCATGAGTTTGTACAAGCAACTGACCCAAAAGGCAAAGAAGATCTTGCAGGATCAGGGGGACAGCCAGGACGTTGCAGCACTGTCCATTTCTCCCCGCCATGCCCTGGATAATCTTTCTGCTGCAAGTTTCCTCTAGCCCTTCATACCCTCCTGCTGTCACAGAGCTCTGAGAAGCTGGGATTAGAATGACACCACTTGTATTTTTGAGGTCTTGAAAGTCCCTGTGTTTTACTCGTTTCTTCAAGTCCTCTCCAAAGAGCCTAAAGAGCAAAGACAATTTGCAAAGAGCAGACCAGATCAAACTGCCAAATAAGAAGAGGCAAGAGCACCAGAATCGAGTCCAGGACTTTTCTGGGCTCCTTTTTGAATTCTCTTGGCACATTCTGCACCAGAGATGACAGACAAGCTGCATTTTCATGCAGAAGGGTGCACGTCTCTATTAATAGTCGTAGCTGGCAAAGCCTTCAGATACTTTTCTCATAACAGCACTGTGAAATCCTGAGTGAAATTCTGGTTACCAAAGCCCCCTTGTAACAAGGTTTTAGACCATGTATAAAGACTTTGGAGCAATAGTCACAGGGTACTTTCCTAGAGGAGTTACAGATCTGTTTGCATGGATTTTTCAAAGAAGACTTGAGCAAATTCTTTTTTAATGAGGACATAAAGGCCCTGCAGTGCACAGGCAGCTCTGCAAATATTGCTTGACTAGCCTTTATTAGCCAACAGAAAAGTACAGAAATCAGACAGTATTTAATGTTCACTAACATTTACAAGAGCCCTAATGCCAAACAAGGAAGTAAGATGGTCTGTGCAATAACAAAATAAGTGTGATTAAGGCATTTTCGGGTTTATGGTCCCTGATTAAACTGATATTTAAAGTCACATAAAGGTTGTGCTGTTCCGTATTTCTCTTTTTGGTTCCCTACAGAGCAGAATTAAAGATTGTGCCTTAATTCCACATTCCTTATCCTAATGGGATTGAATTTCTTTTAAGGGTAATTCTCACCCTGAGCTACTTACCCCTTGCTAAAGTGGTTTCTGAGATAATTACAACACTCTGGTGGTATTTTTACTGAGCCACTTTCAGCAAAACTCCATCTTTACTGTATTGCTGTGGAATTGTTCCGCTTGCTTAATTTTTGAGCATATTCTAGACCTGCCATTCCTATGTCCCATGTGGCCATTAGAGAATAAGGATCACATCAGGATGCTCGCTGAGCAGGCACCATTACTGCTCTGTAGGCCTGGCAGCTAGCACCAAAACCTGCCTCCACATCCAGAGCCAATGATTTCAGTAACGTGCATCCTTTAGCAAATACATGAGAGGAACAAAGATATAAAAGCAGGTCATTACTAAAAAGGTTGGTCTGCTAATTGTTCAAGCATATTTTAGAAAATTCCAGCTTGCCTGCAAGATGATGATGAGGTGGCGTTCTACCAACATGCTCCTCTCTCCAGTGCACCAGATCTCACACACTGGCTCTACCTGGCTTTGAAAACCTTCTGACTGCAACATGCTTGTGCTGCAACTCTGCCGAGCAAGGACTCGCAATTTGTGCTTCTTCACCAAACCTCAAAAACTCAGAAATCTGGAGCTAAATTGAAACCAAAGCAGGAGTTCCTCAGCTGGAAGATTCCAACAGCCTTGCAAGATTATGGTCCTGACCAATGCCATAGAACTCAGAGGTTTTCAGCAAAGACTGGATAGGGTGGAACAGCACAGTAGAACTTACCTCGGTGATAGGTAGATGGCATTCTCAAAAGGACTTATCACCAGAAGTTGGATGCTATTTTCCTTCATACCTGCCTAAACCTATGCATATCCTCAGCCAGAAAGGGTTTCTGAATGCATTAATGCTCTTAGCAGTTCATATGATAATAGCATTTTGTGTTACATTAGCACTTTACAAAGAAGCTGTTTGCTACAGGAAGTCCTGCTCATTCAGCAATATAATTAAAAAGGTCATGAACAAAACAGTGCCACTATAGGAGGAAGCAAGCTGCACAGTGCAGTGAGCAGAAGCCCTGTCTTCTGCTCCTGATCCTTCCTGGCCTCTTCCTCTAGGACTTTGGCACGAGCCGTTTCTGTGTTCCTCAATCTCTGTCTGTCCAGGCGTGCACACAGAACCACTCTATGGCTCTATGTCTGGAAGTGGGTTCAGTGTTATGAACACGAGGTCCTATGTAACCACGACAATCTTTGTGTTCACCCAAGTTCCAATCTGATTAATCCATGGTGTTTAGGACGCCACTCTGCCTAGGTGGCTTCTCAGGCTTTCTGTTCATAAGATAAAATGTTTTAATTTTTTACCAGGTCACAGGAGGGATTAAGTTATCACCAGTATAGTTCCTTCAAATTCTCAGAAAATTAGAAGCTTAATCTTTCACATCAGCCACATATCACTTAGCGACCCAACTGGCACATGATTTGGTTAGATTATGGTCTCAGCTTTCACATAGTTCATATGCTCCACTTTTACCCCACAGGGTAATTGTGAAGGTAAGTCCTGAAGCACGTGTGACATGCTGATATTCCACACAGCATCAGAGCATGGCTGGAAAAGAAGGCAGCATAGCAAGAGAATAAAAAGACATTTACCAGCTATGCCAGATCCTCAGCCTCTCCATGCATCTTGCCTGCCTTGGTCACTGCGAAAAAACACACCAGAGATTAAGTAACCTAAAACTCTGCTGTAACAGATGTTCACAATGCAGCTCCATGAAGACACCACCATCAACCTGTGATCATCTCCTACCCTCAACCTGTGATCTAAGCAGCTTTTCTGAAGGAGCTCATTTTTTTCCATGCAATATCCCAGGTTCAGAGAAGGAGGAGGGGCAAGAGCAAGGATACTAACATACCTGTGTGTTAGCAAGAACAAAAATACTGCAACAAGGGCACTTGACATCAGTTTGAAGGCTCATTACTTTCTGAACACTATAACGAGAATATGTTAAATTTATTAAGCTATGTTTCTCCTTGGCATCATCAAGATAGCTTTATTTACTAGCTTGAGCTGCAACATAAACTACAAAATATGTCAAATTAAGTATTTAAAACAAAAGTTTTCTTAGGACAATTACTGCAAATTCTTATAGCATATATACATTATTTGTCAGTATCTTCCTCATAACTTTGGAGTCCATTCTCTGATTTTGGGCAGATCTGACTGCAGGGTCAGTCCAGCAACACCTTTGAGATTCGCTGTGCTCCATAGGCTTCCAGGTTCCTCTGAATCTTGTGTAGTCTGAGGAGCAATTTTCTCTCCATCCAAAAGGCTGAGAACAAGGGTTTCTGATTATTTCTTCCTATCCATCCACAGACCAACAGCAGATTCTTCCCCACTCATCACCAACTAGGAGCTTGGAGAAATTTCTTGAGAAACACAGAAAGAGGAGAACAATGTTTAAGACACAAATATGGTCAGGGTTTTTTCTTGCCTGGGCAAGAATTAGAACAACACAGCAATGAAGGGAGGTTATCTTTAGCGTTAAGTCTGAGGAATGACACGGATTAATACTGCAGAGTCTGAACTTGGAATCAGATCCAAACTTTCCCAGAGTTCCAAGGCTCAGCTGTGGAAAACCTAGCCAGATCTGGAGCTCTGATCCTTCACTGACACTAAGCATTTACCACGGTTAATTAAATCTGCCACCCAGATTCAGGATTCAGACTTGTTGACACAATCACAAGGCTTTAGACACCTAAATCTCTGCTGCATGCAATGCTATCAACACAGTGAAAACTAAACCTGAAACTTCCCCACTTTCCATGCATGTAAGTATTGCGCTCTGAGTGCTCCGAGTCTGAGCCTGCATAACATGGGAATCATTTCAGCAGCTACCAAAATATGCCAGCACTTCCAAAGAGTAGGAGAGCAACTGTGTGACATCACAGTATCCTGGGGTAGAAGGTGAAGACAACTACTACAGCCAGATGAAACTGCTAGAGTGGAGTTTAGGAAACTAAAATGTTGCTGGGTTTGCAAACAGAATTTCATTGAAACGAGTCCTCTTTTGGCCGAAAACATCTTGTTTACGTTTCACTGAGGAGCTAGCATCTGCAGCTATCCTGAGGACGGCAATTTCACTACCACTACTACCAGAGTAATAACTACTCATTCCCGCAACTGTTCTCCTCTTAAAGCTGTTGCTTCCCCCACAGTGTCTCCTACTCAACTGCTGACCATCCCCAAACCTTACTGCAGTGGCCAGGCCATGTTCCGGAGCAGCTGCACTTGGTTAATTCCAGTGAGATTTTTCAGAAATGCAAATTTCAGAACAAAATGAGATAATCCGGCGATTTCGGGCAGCCTGAGGCTGATCTGGTGCCCTCTGCTGGGCCCAGGCTGCAGAGCCAGCAAGGACAGTACCTGGACACGGCGAGCGCCATCACGGCCGGGCTGCTCTTGCTCGGTTTTCCACTCAAGGCGAGGCTGGGGTTCAGCTCCCGGCAGAGAACAAGATGTTTGCCACCCTTGTTACCTGTTGTGCGGTTTAAAAATAAATATTGCGAAAGGGTCCGGGGGCAGCACGGAAGGGATTGTTATTTACGGTCAGCAAGTTGTTAAGTTGAGAACAAATATATTTAATCTCAGCCTGGGCTGTTGCAAAGTAGGCCCATCCCAATTTAATTTGTGGCTATGATAGTTACATGTGCTGACGTGCGGCTGTATCAATTGTGTGCTAAATTGGATTTGTGTATTATTGCTTTCTAAATTGCATGCCTAGTTCAGCAAAATTGTTCATCAGTTTTCACTGGCTCTGCGCTTAATAAGATGCCCCACAATACCTTGCTGCCTGGATATAATACAGCCCATAATTGCCTAGTAAAAAGAAATTACATAAAGCCCTGGTATTATCAACTTATCTAAATCGGCTCATAACAGAACCAATAATTAAACGCTGAAAGCATTTCACATATACACACAGGCACACACCCCCCCCTAACAACATAACTCAATCATAGTTACTCCAGTCTTTTTAATGACTGTGTTTTGTGTTAATTTTATTTTCTTTAACATGTAGAATGAGACGTGGGGATATCTGGCCATTTAAAATAATTCTGTAGTCACTTGAGCAGTTTAGGAGAGCAGGTCAGACTGCACCTCTCTTCTTTAAGAAATAATATTGCCCTGTATGTTTGCACGATCAGGCACCCTCATGCTCCTGCGCAAGGAGAGATGCGTGTGTTGGTATACACAGTGGATACATGGTCGATACCTATCTTCTTTTACTACCTTCTCTGAAAAAAAAGTGCCAACAGAAGTTTTATTCGGCCATGCTCCCATGGACACTTTCACATCCTGGTTTGGGAAACTGCTTACCAAGACTTACTTTTAAAAAAAAAAATAGTTAAAATCTCCTTTGGGTGAAAGGCATCGCTACACAATTATTCCCAAGTAGTTAGGACACGGCCCGAGGACGTTAAGGACAAAAATTCAGGAAAACTCTTAAACAAATTGGACATTTGTACACATAAAAGAATTTGCAAAATGACTACACAGCACTGCATGATTTTTGGAAGGAGCAATCACTGATTAAGAGACCAGAATGAAACCAAGTATGCAGTTATGACTGTTAGACTGTTCCACATCTGGCATCTATGACGTTCTTGCACCTTCCCCGGAAACATCTGGCCCTGCAGAGAGCAAAGATGGGCTTCTGCTCTGGTACTTCCAATATGCCTCCATATATTAAAACATTTTCACATAACAGTCTAAGCTACATAGATGCCAAGTTCCATAAACAGCACTTCTGAAGATCTTACTGCTAATGCCCAATTATTGCATAATGTCTTTTTATGCAGATGTTACATCTATAGCTCTATCTGTATGTAAACTGTGTGCCTAAAATTGAAGTAACAGACAATGCTTGTAACGAGGATCACAGGAAATAAGTGGTATAAATTATACATGCTAACAACTGAATTCCTTTCTTCTCTAATGTGTGCTGCGAAAGAATCAAGCTGTGCTGTTAGGACATGCCTTTAAAGCTCCACGTCAGGTTCCAGCTGCTTATTTGTTAGATCAGAGAGGTGAGCTCAGGTTGTTTCACTACAGTCAGCACTGCAGCCCGTCACCGTCAGCCCCAGCTCTGCAAGAATTCCCAGGCTTCAGCTCTGCTTCCAGGGAACAACCGCACGGGCCAGGGCCTCCTGCTGCCCTCCCACCAGCACAGGCAGCCTCCAATCTCATTCAAGGTGGCAAAGACAACAAACCTCTCTGGCCCAGTGCAGGGTAGGACCTGGTACTGCCCACTCCAGCACCAGGCCAAGATGCTTTGTTACCAGCCACCAGCAGTGGTGCTAAGGAAGCAGCTTTCCAGACCAGGAACAGTTGGGGTGTTTCACAGGTTTATGCACCAGGGTTGCCTGGTAGCTGCCCTGTTACTCCAGGTGTTACAGTAGCACTGTACCAGCCATACTGGTACCATCTCCTCTTCCTATCGCTGTGCTCACACATCCTCTTTGCCACACAAAGCACGAGGTCTGCACTGCACAGCCACACTCGTGTTCGTGTCCAGCCCGTGGCCGTACCTGAGCTGCCCGGTGCTTCTTCCATCGTTCCTCTCTGGGATTTCAGTCCAGCTGCTTGGTCCGAACCACTGGGGTACTGAGTCTTCCACAGCTGTGCCAGCAAGGAGGCAAGAAGGATAAGGAGCAGGGATTATAAGGCAGAGCATGGGAGATCAGGCTGCCTGCTACCCTAAAAGTGCTGGGAATTAGAGGCTGCATTGCCAGAGCAGGACCTGGCAGCTTCGCCAGGTAACCGAGAGCTCAGCAAGTTCTGCTGCCAGACTGAGGGCACAGCCAGTGAATTCCTGCTCCCGAGAAAGAACAGCTTAATAAACCAAACTAGGAACTCCCAAACCGCGAGGTCTGCAGCGTTCTGCCACCCATCTTGGCAAAAGGGAATTGACATGACGTGGTTTCCTCACCACTATGGCCTCAGTGTCTCTGTTCATAAAATAAATGGACATGGAATTCTTCAGGCAAGGCACTGATGCCTGCTGACTACAAGTGCTACAGAACAGCCTTTTTCACTACAAACTGTTCCTCACAGGGGCTCAAAACATGTTTCTGTCAGGAAATGGATTTTTCTTTTCCTTCAAAATACAGCAAAATTAAAAGTGGGTTTTCAAACCTACTCCTGTGTGGTAGAGGTGATGGCTTAAGACTCCCCCAGTCGGATAGATAAAGGGTTTGGTGGCTCCAACAGCTCCTTATCTCCAAGCTACAGCGGCAGGTACCCTGTTACTACGGCTGTTACAGTAACATGGCACGAGGCAGGCAGCACGTTGTATTACTGTGTACATAGAGTGACAGACGCCCTCTTCAGCCTCACAAAACACATAGGAAATAAAACCCTTTCTTCCAGTTCACAGCTTTTGCCCTGTGCTGCCTTGTTGAAAAGGGCATGGTGCTACTGAAAGCACTTCCCTTTGCACTCGGTATGCAAAGTTGTGCCTCTGGCCTACGCTGAATGTGGAAAAACGATTCCCTTCTCCCTCCGTCTCCTCCACGGCAGACACCTACCCTCACCACGCCATCCGTGCTCCCCGTGACGATGACGAAGCGCGTGTCCCAGTCCCGGACTTCAGCAAAGCAGCAGCAAGTGACCCGGCTCCCCGGGCTGCAGGCGGCACCGACGCTCACGAGAGGCTGCCCGTTGACCGTCCACAGGCACAGGGAGCACCCGGCACACGAGACAATGTCACCCTGTAACACAGGACACGGCCTTGTTCCAGAACTCTGCACTCACCCTCCAGCACCGCTCTAAGGGACAGTGCGGCCCACGCTTAAATTCAGACCTTCGCTTCGCTTCTCAACAGTAAATCAATGCCAGAAATGTTATAAAAAGACTTTTTTTCCCCGCCTCAGAAAAAATATCTAACATTCTGATGTTGTTGTTGCATTATGTGGCTATATTTGAGACATGTTCTGTATCATTCGCTGATAAAATTTTCCAATGTCTCCTTGCTATTTTCAAGAAAAAAATCCAGAGCAGCTTCCAAACACTTTTTATCTTTTTTTTTCCCCATTCAATAAACCCCAGAAAAGTTGTGATAAATAGGTCATATAAAAATGGCTGTAAAATATGGCTGATATCTAGATCCCACAACCAGTAGGAGTTGATAGCCTGAACTTTAATTTTATATATTTACTTCAGTGGAGCTGACTTGGCAAAGAGCAGCTAAGCAGTGCATCAGCAGGGAAAAGAAATCCATAGGTGGCTGAACAAGTTCTGTCCGTGTTCATCCAGTTCCCTGCGATCAGGCTGAGGACTCTGTTCGTACTGCACCGGGGCTACTCTGTGATGAGCTGGGCCAGGCTCCGGGGCAGCCCTTGCTAGTCTTGCTGACATACAAATAAACATTCTCTGAAAACCATGACACTGTGTTCACCTGCTTCGCTGCTAAGCCTTTGGTGAATTCACAATCCTCCTCTGCCCCTCACAGGGAGCTGAATGTCATCGCATTTTAGATTGTGTAATACATTTGTCCAGTGCCCAGCTCTCTGTTCAAAGAGCTGTGCTCCTGAAGCAGAAAATACCCTTTGCAAATGAATCTTTTCTCCCCCTTCAATGCTACTGCATAGTCTTACCAGGAGCTGCACGTAAGGAGCAGCTACGCAGCCATCCTTATGGGCAGGAAATACACAGATTTAAGAACAAAAATCTGATGCTGCAGCATTAAGTGATCTTAACAAAATATGCATCAAATCCATTTCACAATATTTGATCAAGTTCCTACCTGGAATTCCATCCAAGCTTAACACCCCGATACAAACTGAAAACCAGCCAAACAAAAGAGTATCAGCAAAGTCATCTGCTTCTGGCAAAGGCCATTGTGCCCTTATATTAGCCATGTGCATCTAGTTTAAATTAGCACTATACTTCACTCCTGCCTGATTTAGGGCCAGCACTCTTCACGTGGAGGGGCAGAATTCCAAAGATAAACATGGAGAGCATATTTGAAACACAACTGCCAATAATTTAAGGAGATTAGACTTCAGCCACCTTATCTGTATATGAGCACATGAGGCCCAGGCATTTGCTAGGAGTCAACATGCTTTTCACATCTAGATCTGGGATATAAAAATAACTGGAATTACAGCAAGCTTTTACAATGCCATTCGGATTGTAAACTCTTTGGGACTGTATTTTTCATTTGTGTGTACATGCTACAAACACCAGGAGGCTGGGTTCTATAGATGGAACTCATAGATGCTAAAGCAAATACACAAAACAATAATCACACAGCAAAGAGCTGCAGGAGTCTAGACCCTGGTGACTGTATGATGAGCTGCTACTGAACAGACCATTAAAGCCCCGCTCCCAATTACTAGCAAGGAGACTGCATGATTGGTAGAACCTCTTGTACAGGCAATTTTGCCTCACACTAAGTACACAAAGTCTGCCTGGTTTCTTACTGCTATGAATTCATACTGCCTCTCTTAGCTCCAGTAACGGATCTGGCTCCAAACTGGGCAAGAAGCTGGAATCCAGGTCTTGTGTATAAGCTAGAGACAGAAGTTACAAACGTATGAGCAACATTCTTGGGAGAGAGAAGTTTGGGAAAATTTATAACCAGAGTGTTTACAGCAACACAGGGTATTTTCCTATCGATACGAATGCCATTATGGCCAGGACAGACCACAATAGATTTTTCATTTCCACTGCTGGCAAATGAAACCCCAAACACTGCTCTTAAGAGCTCCCTTCCAGGTGAGATTAGCAGGGAAGGCAGCACAGCAGCACTGCCACAACAGGGGTACACCAGAGTTGTCAGCTGAGGGGGCAGATTGAGGACTATCTGTGCTGAGAGGACTCTGCTGCATGGATGTCGAGACACATTAACGGAAGCAACAAGGTCATGGGTAAGCCAAATCCAGGAGCTACCAGAGCAATAATACTTCACGATTCTTAAATTAAAGACGTTTAATCCTGCTATCTACCTATCCAGAAATGCTTCTACTTAGCTAATCAGTCTAAGATATTGCTTTTAGTGCTCCCTTCTCATCATTAAAAACACTATTAGCAATCTCTGTAGAAAGGAAAAAAAAAAATCAATGCATCAGCCTTTCAGGATGTTTTTATGTTGGAAAGAGCACCCATTAAATTATCATGAAATGTTCATGGATGCATCAGAAGAAAGATGATAAATGAAGGTCTTACCGAAGAATCATTGATGGCAACTGCAGAGATGCTTGTCCCATGGGCAGGAAGCTGGATTATGTACGTCAGCTGGTTCAGGTCCCAAATGATGCAGGTTTTGTCATCAGAGCCACTCACGATGATGCTGTAGGTCACAGATGCAGCAAGGCAGGTCACGGCTTGAGTGTGCCCATACAAAGCCTGGCAGGGACAAATCAACCAGTAAACCTCAATACAGGATGCTGCTGATCTAGTGAAGCACAGTCCTACTGCAATATGCTTAGTAAGAACAAGCAACCTGGTCGTTCTTTGGAAAACTGAAAAGATATAACTATCCCGAAGTATCCTGTAAAAGGGTCCATGTCCTCAAATTACAGTTGGGAAAAGTGTGAGGGATGTTTTTCAGCTTGAAATTTAGTCCTTACAAAAGAACTATCAACTGAAATCCAGGCACAAGATGAACTTCCCAACAACAGAAGTGGCCTCGAATGCATTCGAAACGAGATGCTCAGCAATGGTTTTGGAGTGGCTACGGAATAACTTTTCTGTGCAAGGTTGGCCATAGCCAAGTAATGTCCATGCTTGAGAGCAGCACAAGACCTCTGCAAAGAGGCCTAGAAGGCAGATTGGACGGCTTCTCATTTCCTCGTCTTCCTCCAAAGCACCCAAGGCAACGCATCCACTCTGGCAGTGCCTGTACTACACAGTCAAGCCAAACTCATACAAAAGGTTTAACAAAACCCTCTTTTTCTATTTTTCTATACTCAGCCTAACTAGCTGATATGGGAGCAGACACCCTTCTGACATACCTGCACAGCATCCCCAGCCTGGATGCCTCTGCCATTCAGTGCTTCATCTGACCCCCAAATTTGGGGCGTTGGTTCACCCAGACTGCTCGGCTCAAGACCAGTGGGGGAACTGACAAATGGCCTGGATCAATATCGAGTCTATTATGCTCAACCTCCTGCATTCACAAAACTGTGCGAGTAGCCCCTGCTAGAAAACAAAAAGGGACTTTTTCTACTGAAATATAGTTTCTGTACTTTACTGCATTCCAAACCAGAGTGTCTCAGTCCCATGAGACAGCTGATAAGTGAATACCATCCACTTTACCCTTCACTTAAGCAAAGTTCACTCTCAGGAAAGATGAGACAATAGTTCAGCAGGAAAAAAAAAAAAAAAAAAAAAAACAGCATGAAAAAGGGAATTACAAAAAGGCAGCATGTCATTCTCTAAAAGACATTTAGAGCCACAGGT
>PTEX01000022.1:342648-503073 GCA_003342815.1 Eudromia elegans | reverse complement strand
TTTTTTTTTTTTTTTTTAAAAAAAATCAGTCTCTGCTGGCAAAGAAAGAAGAAAATAAACACAGCATGATCTCACACCACTTTGCAGACTTGGGTAACATCAGAATAACCACAGTGGAATATACTAGCAAAGCTGATGCTAGATAAAGAGAAAGGCATAACATTGTAGATAAAAGAGCCTCTTTGAACAGCTGCCTGGATTTCAAACTGACATTCATTCAACTCTGACATTCATAAGGATTGCTACTTAGACTTTTCTCTGGTGCTGTTTCGTCCACTTCTGTGTCCCTGCTCAAATCAACAAACTCTTAAAGACTTTGAACAGTCTAGGCATAATCCATACCACTTCTATTGGGTCTCTGTCATGTAGAGTAATAAACGTTTTAGCTTCCGCCACTAGATTGGGAGAGAAGTATCAAGAGTTCGCATGGCCCAGTTGACTTCTCCATCAGCTAAGCACTGGTCTGGGAACCTATTCAGAATGGTATTTTTCAGGGTGTTCTAAAGACCCTGCCCATTGCTATAGCAGAATAACAAAACAAAACTGAAACCATCTCCAGATGATACTGTTTTTTTTTAAAAAAACAAACCAAACAGCCCATGAGAACTGCCGTTGCACTCCCAAGTGCTTAAGTTGCACCTTAAGCGCTTGTTTGATCATGATCACTATGGGAATGCTACTAGAATGAGAAAAGTAGAATATATAAGCTATAAACCATGAGCAAAAGGTCTGTCGCCTCCTGACCGGATGACAGCTTGTCACTAGAAAGACTCCCATCTCCATAACCATCTGCCTTTTTGAATCATCTTAATATCTTACCTTTGACGTCTATCTGGGGGGAAGAAATTCTCTGGTCTTCATTAGTTTCCATAGCAAAAATAAAGGCAGAACTTACTTGTCGCAAGTTTAGACGTTTCACTTTGTCTTTGATCAACGAAAGCTCCCAGACACACACAACAGAGCTCGTTCCAGACGTGATTATCGTGGTTGCTGAAGGACACACAGCACAGAGGCACTTTCCCCAGTCTGCCATACACTCAAACGTAGTCACCTTCTGTAAAAGAAAGCAACTTTCAATTGGATGCTCATCAGATACCACCATAAACTTGTTTATACCAAATGGCAGATTTTCTTTTCAGAACTGCATTTCCATTTCTTCATATTTGAGAAACAAAAGCTCCTCTTAGGCAGACTTTTACACACACAGCACAACCTCATAGGATATACCTACACACACTATACTGATTTTTATCTTTGGGCCAAAAAATATCCATTCCTAGAAGCTCCTCTTCTCTTTGCCATTCAGAGGAGACAAATCAAGTAATTTACAGCTATGGTAGCATCTATAAATTGCTGAGAAATCCTTTTAATCTATGATTTTTAAATCAATGTGGAAACTAAATGATTTTATGGGGAGCAAAAGCAAGCTATATCTCATGGCTTTTTCAAATCGACACTGCAGGTACGTATGTAAAACACAATGCTTACTTCTTTAGGCATGGTGTTTTCTGCTATTATTGGTACCCAAGCTAAATCTTTGCATGTCCTAATACTGTGCCAAGCACATACTAAGTCAGTATGTTTGTGGTAGAGGGATAAAATGAACATGCCAAGTATCCCAACCAGCAGCATGGCGATAAAAAATGTTGATTTCCTACAGCTAAGCAAAGTTAGCTTTCTAGAAGAGGATACGTGACTATGTTCAATGAATGCTCTGAGCTAAACTTAGGAGATGGAGGGGAATTGACAGATGGCCCTATCTTAATTCCAGCTAAAAGCTCTGCACACTGAAATTTTTAATCAGGGGACAAAAGACCTTGCACTGTCCTTATATTTTCTGGAAGGAGGTTTCTCCATTATGACAGATAACACAGCCACTGGAAGCAAATTTGGGACCAATTAGATGGGAAATGCCACATTTCTGAAAAGATGAATGATACTTGTTCTGCAGAGATATCCAGCTTGATATTCCTCAAGGCACCTGACTCTTAAGAAAGCTCTGTACCTTGAACCCCCGTTCCCCTGCAGCCTCTGAAGTGGGTGACAAACCAGCCCAAGATTTCTTATTTACCTTCTCAGATCCATAGCTGCCAAAGCAGCACGTGAAGTCTTCGAATCCCCAACAGAATGTTTTATTCCAAAGAGGAGGAATCAAAACTTTATTTCTCTCCACAGCCAGAACCCCTTTCTCAGTATGAACCATGTGGCCAATGGCTCCCTTGGGAGAGTCTGACAAGAAAGAGAATATATTGCATTCTGCTCTTTCTACAGCAGCAACAGTAACTTCCCCCCTTACACATCCTGTGTGAGGCTGTCAAGACCAACACGCCAGGGCGGTGGCCAGGCCCACAGGCAGAATCCACCCTCCAAGTGAGATTCTAGACAGAACAGTAGAAACCGTCTCAAATGGACCACATAAGTCTAAGTAGCCCGAGGGACCCAGTCACGCCAGGGATGTAACAGGGAGAGGAAATACCAGCAGTGTTATTAATTTCTCCTCCACTGTCTTATATTCTAACCAGTAAAGCATGTAGGGCATGCCAATGATGGTCTCTCTGCAGTAAGACTATAGAACAAAGATGTGATCAAGAGCACCACCAGAGAGCAAAATGTATATCTATTGTGATTTTCCAGGTTTCTTCACATTAAGTAGCAGATTGTGAAAAAGATGAATAGAGAAAACAGTTTGAGATCAGGCAAAAGGAAAAGAGAGACTCTTTTGCTGCTGAATATAAAGAAATGACTGGAAGGGAAAATAGGGAGCTTTAGGTCTTAATTGGACATATTTAGAATTTAGATGGCTTCAGTACCTTGTAAAACAAAAGCTTGTGTTCTAAACTCTATAAGAGAAGTTTTAAGATTTCTCATGTGTACTTTAATGTTTTCGATGTAATCTTAAAATACAAGCATATACAAAAAACAATTGCCAGATGGGATCCTGATAACACAAACCCACAATAAAGGTGTATGACTGTTTTTGTGGTCTTAAAAATACAGATTTGAGACACTAGTCAAAATAGAGTTAAAAAGTCTTCACTTATCAGCTCAGAAAGGGAGTAGAGCCCTTGCAGTACCTTTGATGACAACTGGCGAGAGCCTCAGGTTCTGTAGGCTGCTGAGGAGTGGAGGAAGAATTCCACTTGAGTGAAGGGACAGCATAGCCTCTCTTCCTGATAAACTTTTTCCCTGGGCATTCCTGGATGGGTGTGGTTTAGTGAAGAGCTAGAACAAAGGCATGGCATTGAAAAATACATCTTAACCTGCCAGATTCTGCAGAAGAGACAACTATTTAAAACCTAAATCAGAGATTGAGGATCATGACTCATGAAACCCTTCATTAAAATAAGATCAGTTCACTCTTACTAAACTACTTCCCTTTTTCAGAGAGATAGGAAAGGTAATCCCAGTAATTCAGTGGGAGTGAGAAAAGCATAGCCTTTATTTGGCTATATCTAGACCTGGCCTGGTGGTTACTTGGGTGACTGTACTGGAAAAGCAGAACCGAGACCTGACACTTCCGCTGTTATAACACATAGCGGGAGCAGCAGGAGTGGAGAGTGCAGTCACATACACGGGTATGAGTGCAGTATAGTAATATACAACTGATGGCCCAACTTTCAGTAGATTCAAGTCAGAGAAACAATCTCTGACATGGAGTTCTTCTGTTGCTTCCCAGCTGACACACTACCAGATCAGAACAAATTGCTCTCTGCTTTTCCTCCTAGACTCATGATAAAGTAGTACCTGCTTTGGGATCTGTCCAAAGTTGCTGATAAAACCCAGGATAGTGCTCTTAATCAGCGGGTCTTTGATGCTGTTGAGGTCCACCTTGTCTCCATAGAAGTAAGGGTGGTAGGTGTTAATTGCCTCCACTGCAGCTGAGCCATGTTGCTTGTAGCCAAAAATCAGATCTATCCAGCGATGAAGGTGAGCACTGACAAAGTCACTTTCCAGTGCCTGAAACCAAGCAAAATTAATTCAACAGCCTGCGTCCATTACAGATGCATCATCATCCTCCATTCCCTGCTGAAGACTTCAGTTCTCTGCAGTGCTCTCAGTAATTGAATCCTCATGCTTTCAGTTTCACCAGCACCATCATTCACAGCACATCTTTACAAAATATGACCAAAGACATTAAGGGTAGATCTCCATAGGAGAAGAAAGGGCAGAGCACAGAGTGCCTGACTTAGGCATCAGTAGCAATATTGCCAGGCACAAGACTCTGCTTCCTCTTCTAGCAAGCACAGTACAAACACTATCATCCAGATCCTGACAGAGCCTCAGTTTTGCGATGCATGCTGGAACCTGTGCAACCATGTCTTGACCAATATAACTCTTGACACAAGATGAGTTAAAGGAACAGAACATTTGCTAGCATTTGATATCACCACTTTTGCCTATAGACCACACACAGGTGATCTAAGGTATTAGTCTACTTGTTGAAGTCTGTCATGGCCCATTAAGTGACAGTGAATTCACTTGAAACACCACATATAAGCATACACAGGAAAGGCTTGACAGAGAAATTTTAAACTGGGTCCAAAGTGTATAGCAGGAGAATTATGTATGTGCCACGAACAGGCAAAGGATCATACATGGTTTGTAGTGAAACGACTAGGAGCGCTGCAACTCAGGACACTGGTGCTGCCCAATGATTCAATCTGCAGTGCTGAGCATTATTAAAAACACTTGTCTATCTCCAAATTATTTGATTCTGCAGTGCTCCCTGATGCAGAGTTACAGGTCTCCCAGAAAGAGCTGCCCACCCAAGGCACAGCGGAGATAAACAAGCTAATGGGAAGCAGAACACTGGCTCATTTCACAGAGCAGACACTTAGCCCAGCGCAGTGGCTTTAAATGACCCTGCCCACAGCTATAATGATGATAGGGCAGCTCAGAGAACAAGCACGGCACATAATCTGTCCCCTGAAAACAACAAGTAAACACGACCACACTCGGAACTCATCCTCATTAATAAAAGCTCTTAGTGTCTGAATTATAAACTCTAAATTTTGTCTGTCACCACTTCCAGAGCAAAACAAAGTGACCAATGGACTGAGGTGCAAGGCGGTCGCCACTCCATGTCTCACTGAGCACTGTGACATTATGTGGCCTGGACATGGTGGGAGAACTCGCAATCAAAAGAGGGAGCAAGAAAATTACACAGATAATTTATTAAACATGAAACACGGAACTAATCACAGTTATATCTCACAAACAATTCCTTCCTATTAGATTCTTCAAGGTGCTAACCAAGCTTCCTGACAGTGACCCCCTGGATCTGTTTTAATTGCCTAGACTCTCTGCAAAGTCTCATAAAAATGACCATGATTCCAGTAACAAGCACCTCAAATGCTGCAGGTGATTTTAGGGGAGACAGAAACTCTCCTATTTCAGAGCTGAAGATCACTAACTCTTCAGGATCACAATGCAGCCTCCACAGGTAAGCTCGCATCCTCCTGTGTAACATATGGTACTAGCTACTGCTGGAGAGACAACACTGGACTGAAAGTACTTGAGGTCTCTTTGGGTCTGGCTAATCATTAAGATGATGAGTCTATAAATCTGATTTTCCATTTGTTCAACTGCTCCTATTTGAGCTTTGAATTAATTAGAACAAGTTTTCTGGCTTTATCAGCTGCGCCTGTATTACCAAACAGTGCAGCTCAGTGGAAGCAAGTCAGCAGAACAAAACAGTCTTACAGGGGACCCAGCATCCACACGGCGTGCACCTTGGGTGCTTTATGTCAGGCTAGCTCTCATCTCAGGTGCACATACAGAGGGCAGGTTTAATTTTGTAACAAAGTAATTGAGCAGAACAGTTCTTAACATTCCTAGATCATTCTCCAATGGAAACCAAACCGTGCTGAACAGGAATAACGGGGAGATTCCCCTCAAAAGCATACCAGGGAGCAGCGCACAATTGCTGCCCTGCAAGGGAGGAACTGCCCAGCTCAACTCTTCATTTCAGCAAGGACTCTGCTTACCAGCCACCTTGCAGCACACACAGCACTTACAACAGGACATCCTCCCTCCCTGCACACCTACTGTGACATGGTGACAGCACAGACCGAGACTGTCTGACAAAGACATTGTCTTTCTTTGCCCCTTTAAGCTAGCAGCCTGCCAACAAGCAGAGGACAGAGTACATTACATCTTACAGTACATCTTTTTTTGATAATGAAAGCTATACACTAAACTATATTAATAATAGTTGCATCACAAAAATACTTTAAATTCAGCCTGTAATCTGAATGTTGTAATGAAAAGGTCACTTAGAAATGGCTTGACAATTAAGACAGAACATTGACGTGATCTACTGACAGATTTTCTTGATGTTACTGATACATTCCCATTTCAACCAAACTCATGTTGTAAACCGCTCCCTGTGTTCACTGTGTGCTTGCCTGCCTGGTAACGCAGAGCTGGGATCTACGCTACCCATCTAACCGAAACTGAAATCTAAGTTAAAACAAAGACCGTGAAGATTGATGGAGCTTCTGCAAAGGGACTGGTTACTGAATATACTGTAAATTAAATGTACTGGCTGGGGTTACTAAACAGTATGACAGCTCACCATGGAGTCAAGTTATCAGGCATGGAGACACTCGAGATGTACTAAGTACCTCTTCTCCATGTCACATATCTTGGAATATCATTAATTCACAAGCTTTTGTGTATTAAGGCTACAGAACAGACCCTGGAGAAGCTAGTGGGGGTGACTACCTTTGATTATGTTTTGTAAATGACTGAAATAACAATTTTTTAAAAAGTATATAAAAAGTTATCCACTTAATTTTTAACTTAAAATAGCTAAGAGTAGCAAGGCAGAAATTTAACAATATTTAGTACTTACTGTCCCGACACAGCCTTAAAATGAAGTATTCAGGTCATAAGTTTATAGTCATAAAGGCTCTCAATAGAAACAAAACTAAAAAGCTCTCATTATGTGCTCGACAGTCTTGAGCCAGAAACAAAGGCAAGGCACAGAGAAAAGCACAGGCTTAGATCAAGCCCATGTTTACTTTCAGCAAGGGCGATGCAGTCCAGCTAATTTCTGTATTAGTCCAGCAAACATATATACCATGAGGCTCTGCTGCAAATTATGTGTTGAATTCAACAAACTTTATAGGGAATTGCTTTGGCACCCATTACCAGACAGTTTCATCTTTGTCTGGTGACTTCTTAAAGATGTTATTCTCCTATTAATTAACAGCACTAACTGAGGTAGAGCCTTGGACCTTAAAATTATTTGCTTTCAGATTGCTAACGATGACTTCATGAAAGGCAGCGGATCATGTTAGATTTCATCCCTCAAACCACCAATCTCCTCTTTAACCGTACCTGTAGAACGACTCAGAGATGAAGGTAGATGGTTCAAATAAGCAGGCAGCTGAGTGGTGATAAATGGACCTGTTTAAACACTGTGTGCATGCACATGTGCATCACCGCTGTGTCACACAACTGACCTGTCTGTGCAAGTGAATGAATTGATGGGGATCACCGTCGGCCCAAGGGGGAAGCTGCACATCTCCCAACACTGTTCCATCCTGCATGCGGCCTGCAGGAAGCAAAATGGAAAAAATCAGAGACAAGGATCAAATACACTGCACTTGGGAACAACTCATCCAAGCTCGTGAAGTGAAACTCAGGTGAGTTTTAAGTTCCACAGGGAATACAGTGTCGCAAAATACTACAGAAAATTTCTCCTGGGATTTTTTTTTTTTAAATCTAATAATAAATCACTGAGAGGATGTTCCTGCACCTGTCATTAATACAGTAAAGAAATAGGCATGCCTTCAGCACAAACCATTTTAGTCCCAACTGCAAACTCAAAAAAAAAATTTTTGGCCCAACTTCTTATACAATATCTCATGGGTTTAACTCTGCAAAGTACAATGCTCTCAAGACTTTGGCCATGTGATTCATTTCTGAAGGTGAGCAGATGTTTCTACATTGGGGCACAGTTTAATGAGTCTGGGCAAACGTAAATCTAAACTGAGGCTCAGACCTCAATATCCTTTCTTTATTTTAAGCCTCAATCCAGTGAAATTTTAAATATAAATTACTTATAGCAAGAACTCCACATCACTGGTGAAGTTGCCTTTCTTGTCACCGACTTAGGATGATTTTTAGATATTTGATCTCTTTTTTAACCATTAGCCAACCAAAATCCATTGGAATACAAAACTTGGTATTGAAAATAAGGTGGGTTGCCTGTAAAGGTAAGTGCTGCCCAGAGGCAGGGCTGAAACACTCTGCTGCCTATTTTGAGGCTCTGCTTTGCCTGGGTTCTCTCTAAATACCCAACACTAACGCAGAAGGGGTCTGGAGGCAGTCAGAAGAGTCTGGCATACTGCCTGAGGCCAGAGACTACACATCAAGCGCAGGAGGACCCACACAGAATTCTTCACAGTGAGAGTGAGGCCAGATTTAGCAACCTGAACCACCAGAACAGCCCAATTTAAAAGGACCTTTCACCAATACGCTTTTTTCTGATAAAATGTGCATTTCCTGTACACAACAAGCAATAAGATTACAAGCCCTTCTGAGCCTGCAAACACACTGTTTATTGTGTACATAATTTGTATACCAGCAGCTTTCATTCTTGAAGCCTCCTGTTAAAAGGAATTGATCTCTTATCATTAAAGAGCCCCATCAACACAGTTCAGAGACCAATTCTAAACCCACAGTTCAGGTCTTTTCTCTTGACATGCTAGGGAAGGAGAGCACTGAAGTCCTTTTGAGCAAGCACTGAAGCCCCTTCTAGTACTTACCAAGTTCAAAGTGATTGGCATTAGTTAGGAACTCTGGCAAGTAGAAGAATTCAGGGATGAGTTCCCTGACATCACTCATGTTGTCTCTTGATGCTGAGTCCCACGTGTTTTTGACACTGTGGAACATCCTGTCTGCAACATCAAAGCTCCCGCCCTGTGACACAAAGACAGACAGAAAAGAGCGTGACTATTCTCTAAAAATCCAGCAGATGCACAGTCTTGCTAATGCTGTACTATTACCCTCATTGCATATTTGACTATATGACTACCTCAAGGTCCAACTCAGCTTTATTCTCTGTGATCCTATATTAGGGGCTGTCTCAGTGCTGACTTGGAGATACGCAAGAACAGAGTACCATCAAGCCTTGTCTACATTGTAATAACACAGAGGCAGGCAGAAACAATGCAGGGCAGCTTGGGAATACCAGAGCATCCAGTATTAATGTTTCTAGAGTTAAGTTGTTCCTTTCTCCATGAAGTGCTTTGTAAGCAGAAGACAGATCCTTGGGTTATTTCTTTAGCTGGGACTCAAACTGTTGTGCAATCCTCTGTGGGGGTGGGGTGGAAAAAAGCCTTTGGGGAAGTATGGTACCACTGAAATGGCATTAATTGGATTACAGCAAGCTTGGGCCCCATAGGCAGATGCCAGTTGGGACTACTCAGTACATATGGGGAAGAGGGAAAAACAAAACGAGGAAGGGAAGGGGAACGATGTCTGAGCTCAAAGCTGAATTGGCAGTGAAGGAAGGAGAAAAGCTGCCTCATGCATTGTCCTGAGATCACTTAAATCTGTTTTAATTTACTAGGAGGCAAGCTATAGCTAATAGCAGCCTTCCTAGACTAGGACACTGTTCTGAATCAAAATGTTAACTAGAAAACAAAAAGAAAGTACTTAATATTGCAACTATTTCCTAGATGGATTTTCATCAGGATCTCAGATAGTACACACATTTATGAAAATCCCACACTAACATTTATATAGGCATATCTATATTAGGCACCAACACATGTATTTTATCAATAAATACCATAACAGAAGTAAATAATGATTTGTTTTTGCAGATCTACCAAAGCAAGAACTAACTGACTCACAAGAAAACAGCCTTAACTAGAAGAAGTAACAGAATCACAATTCTCAACATCTAGTTCAGGTACTGTCAGCAGTATCACTACCCCTGGCAGCATGCTCCCTGCTAACGTATGTATTTCTCAGTGGGGTTAGTTAACTCTTATTACACGCCATGAGATACAATGCTACATCCCACCGGGAGATTGTCAGAAATACTGCTATTATCTTTAAAGGTTCCTGCAGTGCAATATAAATATTTGTGTGGTTGCTCATGGTCAATCGTTCAACCCTCAAAGCGCTTCATGAATGGGCTGATGTGATGGCAGAACAGAGCCTGTACAATGCAGAGGTGGTGCAAGAATAATTTCATGATTATGGCTGTTAAGGAAATGAGGTGCTCAGGTATTACAGAAAGAAAGGTCATCCAGGTATGTGTAAAGATAGCATGGCTTTAGTTCTGTATTGCTGTTATACAAAACACAGACTTGGACTGTGAGCCCTGTGCCCAACAGCAAATGACAAGCAGAGCTCCTGTCACAGGCAAAACAGGAACAACAGTGCAACCAGCAGCTCTGATACACACCTTTTACACTGAGTCAATGAAGGTTTAAACTAATATTAAGTTAAACCTCAGGATAGGTCCTTGAACCTTCTCATCTGAAGAGACTGGAAAGCAGCCTACAGTGGCAGTAAGAGAAGCTGTTAGGCAGAAATGAGCACGTCGTGCCTACTTGGCTAGCCACTGCACTCCTAAATGGAAAGCTGCCACTGGCTTCATGCATACGAGCAAGAGGTGGGTTTATTTCATAAGCAACCTCCTCCCCAGGTGGATTTAAGTATGCAAGTCCAAAGGCTACAGAAGGCTAGAGGTAACCTGAGCGCATACAGGAAAAGAAAAAAGGATAAATTTCAGATGACAAAAATCTTTGGGGTCAGAACTTTTCTAAGATTAAATTCCCTACTTTCTGCTCATTTCACATGCAAGCTGCTTGCTGTGTGTTGGCACCTATAGGTAACAGGCCAAATAAGGACCAATTCAGTTAGGTTCTGTCTGTGTGACCTCCTGGAAAAAAACAATAGCCTTTGGTTACTTCTCTTTCTGCCTTTAGAGTATTGCACACACCAGCCTAGGAGAACACTGTCCTCCTACACACAGAATGGTGAAGTTTTGACTTTCAATCTATTAAATACAAAAATAGCAGCTAAGCACCCCTACTCTCAGCAGCAGCTCTTAGATGGGCTTCAGACTGCAAGCACCACTCCTGCATCATAAGCACCTAGCACTGGATTCTCTAACTCCTTTGAATCTGGCCTCCACTATGCCTGAGAACTAGAGATTCAGAAACATGACATCTTGCTGTACCTGTTGGTAACGAGAAATTACTCTCGTAGATAAGGAAGCACAAATAAGGAAGCACAGTGCCAAAGCTGATTAACCTTAGGTTCTGAAGGCACAGTTTCCTGCTCATCTTTTGAGATGAACTTCCACCAAAATCCAGCACAACTTCCATATGTAAAGACCCTCCTGTAATTCCCCGCAAGGTGAATTCCGGCAGGCTTTTATTCTAGGATGCTTTCCACTATACTACCTTGTGTTTTCCGTCCTTCTCGAAGCCACTGACAACTGTGGAACCTTTCCACATCCACTCAAGGGACTATGAGGGAAAAAGTGACTAAAATCACATGAGAAAGCCAAGCTGGAATTAATCTGATGCACAAGGTCATCTTGCTCTTGATCATTATTAGTCAGGGACCCTTGGAGTCAAACTCAAAGCGAAATTAAAACAGAGTAGAAGGAGGCCTATAAATAAATCAACAGTTAACAAGTACCTCATTGAAGCATATTAAAGGGTTTTGTATATTTAATCTGCACACAGTGTGCTGTATCTGGTGGTGATTGATGCTTTTTCATCTTTTTTTGCAGCTTTTATGAGAGCTGATGGTAATCTCCTGAGAAACAATATGATTTGTAATAAAAAGATTACCTGTATTAAATAAAAATAATATATACATAGGAAATGCTGTTAGCGTGACAAATCTGGTTAAAGATATTACCACCACGAAAAAATGTGATTTTTTCCCTGGCTGTCTAATTCATTTTAGGGAAAAGTAATATCTTTAAAACTTAAGCCTGTATTATTTATAAAGGAAGCAATAACTGATTTTCCCATTTCCTATATTAATAAATTTATTTGCATATATTTATATCAGAATTAATGAGTTTTCTTTCTCTGTGAATGCAAAAACTGCACTGAAAGGGAAAAGGAGAATCTAGAATTGCTTTATGCCTTTAAAATGCAAGTCTACATAAACTCTTACAGCTTTCTGTAAGGGATACTGGTAAAAATAAGCTTTTTAAAACTACAGTTCAGCAGGGAATATACAAATCAACTAGTCAAAGCGATCTCCAGAGAAAAGTTAGTTCTCCTTAAGTTTATAAATCTAAGCATCACTGAGTCTTGATGGTGCTTTAAACCCAAACAGCTCAAAGATTTTCTCAAAGATGCTTGTGAAGGTGCAAAGATTTACTCTCAGAGATGCTGAAAATGAGCTAGCTGCATTTGCAAGCTGTTTAAATGACTGCTCTGTAGTCAGTAACAAAGGGTAAGTACCCAACTCTTGGTAAGTACATCAGAAAGAAACACCAGGAAAGCAGATGTGTTTAGCCGAAATGCAACACTGATGTCTAAACCAACAGGAAAAACCCGAGGCGAAACAAAAGCGGGTGTCACTAATAAAAGACCTGAGTTCTTGGAGCACCTTCCCAGCAGAGACACCACGTACAGAAACCCTTTGCTGTTTTAGGTGATACCGAGACCAACTGCTGGAATGAATCAAGGATGATACTGAATAAGGATGCTGGCTGGAGGGTGAGACACTTGCTGAGGCAGCAGCACCATCCGATCTCTGTCCAGCAACCCAATTCCTGACCCATTCCAGTACTAAATGCAAAGCGCCTACAGACCTTTCTCTGGAGTCAAATCTCAACCAACTTCAAGGAAATGTGAAATAACCTTCTGTAGACTCCTTATACAGCTCCTTTACCAGAGACATTGCTTTCTCACTGCCCTCTTCTGTGATCAAGTACAAATCATTTTTTTGACTCAAAGGGAACTAAAGGCACTCAAGGGGATGTTGGTCTGTCAACAGTTTTTATGTGTGGGGTTTTTTTATACAAGGCATGTATTCAAGATGTTGCATTTCTCTCTCGAGCTTTCAAACTGTCAGCTTACAGTAATAATGATTTTTTTTGTTGTTGTTGTTGTTATTAAAGATTCTGCTAACCTTTCACAGCTGCCATCTCACCACCCTTCCAAAGCCTCAACTCTAAGAACACTTCCTTTCCAACCTTCTCCTGGCTGACCACACAGTTCTCAGGTCTGCTGTTTGCCTGACTGCACCATAGCAGCAGGCACCTGGGGAACAGTGTGAGCTCAGCTGAACATGCAATAACATAAGAGCAAGGGAATGAGAAGGAAAAACAGTCAGCAATTTTAGTCGATCTCCAGACAGTTTTCAGTGCTTCAGGTCTTGGTACCCTTTGAATGCAACTATCCACTGAGAAATGTCAGCTATTTGCCAAGCACCCATAAACACAGCAGCAAAGCAGCCACTCAGACACGGGACTTGTTATGCATAAAAATTGTGCCAGGGAGCTGGAGCAGCCTGTGTTGTTTACAAGAGCAAAAGCTGTTCCACAGTCATTCATGACTGCAGCTAACATATGGCTCACAGAGTGCCATGGTAAGCATTGCCTCAGGTGGTTCACTAACCCATCATCTACTGCTGCTAACAGCCAATATCATAGGGCTTATTACTTAATTAGCACAGTGCTTTATTTGTATTAGTTCATTTAGCAAGAAAAAAGAAAAATGAAAAAGACCAGAAAAAGAGAAAATCACTTGGAGAGCTGTAGGAGACATGGCCAACCCTCACTGAGTGTCTGAGAAGTGCAATATCCTAACCTAGCTACTGCTAACATTACTCCACGAAGACAGGCAAATTTCATGCCAGGGACAGAAGCTAATGTTCAGAGAAGTAGGAAGACACTACCCAGGTGTTTACACGTCTGAGCCTACAAAAATTGTATCTCAGGATCAAAACTAAATAACCTTTCCCCCTCAAAACAAACATCCTTCCCACCCACCCCCACCTGCCTCCAAAAATAGAAAACAACAACAAAACAACACAGAAAAAGAGCAGGCATCAAACCTGCTCCCACTAAAATATTTCAAGGAATGCAGCAGATACAGGATAGAGTCTTTAATGAGTCAACTATCCACAGAGGACACACAGAAATTAATGCCCCTTTATTAGCCAGCCACGACCATATGCTTTGTGGCTCAAATCAAGGTGTGTAGGAGTGAAACCAAATGTCTTGTCCCCTTACCTGCAGAGAACAGAAGGTCTGTGTAAACGGCTCCATTCGGACCAAGTAAGATGCTACTATAATTGCTGATGAATAGTGAGTACAGTAATGGCACTGGGCTGACAAGTCTCCTAGAAGTTGGATAAATCAGGTTTCAGTGCAAAGTTTAACCATTCTAATTCCATAACACCTTGTTATCATAGCAGAACTATACAGGGAGTGGGTTTTTAAAACAGATACCTCCAAAAATCTGTGAGCAAAAGCACACCTGGCATACATGCATTTCATGTGCACAGTTACCATTATCTCTCTATTCTCTTATGTGCAGAGGGCACATAAGAAGGTAGTGCTCTATAGGAGTCACTTGTCTTTAAACCCTAAGCTCTCTGTGTCCAGAAATACAAGAATTTCCTCGGCATGTTGACACTTTAGTCTTAGTTTTATAAAGTCTTTGGATGATCATTTTCAAAAGGGATTCACCGGCATCAGAAAGCGTCTGAGGGAGCCCAAACCTCTACTATATGATAGTTTCCAAAATCACTCACCCTCACTCTTCTCTACTTCCTTGTAGCGCTGGATGAACTTGTGTTTCCTCTCTGCAGTCTGAGCTCCCATGGGCTTTGACAAGTCCCGGAACGTACGAGGATTAGTAAGGTTTAGAGTCTGAAAAGCAAAGCACAGCAAAGGCAGAGTCTTAATATTCCTGGAGTCTCAAACGTCATGACTAACTCAATGACACTGACAGGGCAAGGCTGCATTGGGAGTTTCACCTAGTCAAGAAGGCCACAGATTCAGTGCTAACAGTGCAGCCTTGTATAGAACTGGGAAGAGATTATGGAAACAAAGCAGTAATGAGCATCACTTAAAGAAAACATTCAAAACTGAGTAAAGGACTAGACTAGTTGCAAACTGTTTGCAAGAGCTGTCTCTTGCAAACCTGCATTGTCAAGAGGCACAAATGCCTGTCCCTATTCCCCTGCTGAGCAGACTCAGCCTGCCCTTAACTACGAGTGCATTTAACTGATGTTAATCCACCTTACTAAGGCAGATGGTATGACAGCACCCTGACCTGAAGACAAAGTTATTCTATAACAAGATTATTCTACAAAGGATAGATTCAAATTAAGATAGTCTGAACCAGACCTATGATCTAGAACTCTCTGCTTTAGTGCCATCACGGAACAAACCTCTCTAAGGCTGCTATCAGAGATATACTGCTAAGCTGCAATCACCTACCGGGGAGTGATAGTCAGCAAGGACCCATGGAAACACGGGATACTGCATGTAGTCATTGTAGCTGCGGCCAGCCAGTGTGTTCAAGTACATGAGGTAATCAAAGTTGCTGATCTCCCTCTTCTGTCAAGACAAAGAAACAATAATTAAAGCCTCTTATATGTTCATGCCTGGAATCACGCCTCAGAGTCACCCTGAGAGCAAAAGTTTTCTCCCAATTTACAAGCAAACAAAATGCATGCAATCTCTACAGCATTATATCCCAGACAACCGTCTATCATGGAAAGTGATCTGCTTGAACAGATGATTCTCCATTAGGCCACCCTCCACCAGGCCATCCTCATCAGAATCAGCTTAAAAATGTGCATGTGATCACTCTTCACGTGCCAGACAGCAGCACCATGTGTTTGTCAGCAGGAGGAACAAAAACCTCCACAATAACAGGATGCAAATATTCTGTTCCTCTCACCAATATCCTCACTTCAAGCAGTGGCAGGACAGCCTAGGCTTCGAAGCACACACACTCATTCCCGTATACTGACACACAGACGGGTGCTGACTTTTCTTCACTTTTCCACATAGAGTCAAGACTTAGTTTACCTGCCATTTCTGGAGCATTGTCTTTTCCCCTCCTGGGTGTTTCCTGTACAAAAAAACGTTTGATTGAAATCATCCAATTCAAAACAAGAGAGCCAACACACTAGTGTTCTGTGCAACGCTCCCTCGTTCTCCCTGTTTTCATGCTTCAGAAACAAGAGCTTGCCTACAACATGGGAATATTTACGTTTCATCAAGGATCAAATAATTTCAAAAATCACACAGCATCATTAGTTAGGTTAGTACTGGAGGATACAAGTTTCACAGACCATAGATAATAAGATACAAGGCCATAGATTAAAACACTACTTCATGAATAACTAGCTGCAGTCTCATGCTCTGTACTGGATCATACTAGAAAACCACAAAGCTAGTCTTAAAGTACCCTCACAGACCTAAATAGTCCAGGACCATTACAGTTTTATTGAACTTGCTGTAGTGAATTGCTGTGTACTAACTCTTATGATGTATCATCATTTTACCGCCTAATCACTCCTTTATCAGCTAAGAGTGTACATTAAGGATAAGCACTAATTGTATGTGTAGTCCAGTGTTTTATTTCTTGCTTTGGCTCCCTCTCAGAGGGAAGTGTGCATCTGACAGGAGGATTGTACAGTCTAGGGAATAAACTACTGCATGAACAAACAGCCAAATCCAGGAACAATTCTATCTCAGGGTGCACAATTCCTAGGCTTTGCTTACTTCTCCCTTTAAGTACGTAAGATATAGCAATTATGTTTACGGCAAGCAGGCAACACATAAACCCGTATCAGACACTGTAAGATAACACCTGGACTCAAAAAAAATCAATTGATTAGATGATGCTTTCATTCGCACAACGTAAAAACCAAATAAAAGTCCATTGACTAGAGTGCAATTCAGTGGTTCCGCACCCCAGTTTTTGCGCCGTATGTAACTCAATGTGGAAATTCTGAAGCAGGAAATAGACATCACAAGCACTTAACATTTGCAATACAGCCCTCTACCATCCTATAGGTAGATTTTGGAGAGCTTTGCAACACTGGCTTTTCTAAAATCTCAAACATTTGCAACTCGTGCAGCGTATCTTGAATGGAATGAACAGGATTCCTGATGTTGACTGAACTCTGCTTGTATGAGAGCGTTTGCCCCTGAGGGATCAAGTTAGGTTCTTCCCTTTTCATGGGGGCACACAGATTCACAAAAACCTACCCCTGTTCATTTCACATTTGTAACAGAGTTCATAGGCAGTGAGTTACGTAATGCATAGCGCTTTGAAACCCTCTGCTCTCCAACACTTTAGAGCGGGAGCACTATAAAGGCCAATTAAAACAAGACACAGAGGAATAAGTCTCCATGTACATTATATGAATACACAACATTTATTAAAGGAGGTGTGCTATGATGCTCTACTGGAACTATTCTTGTTTGTAGGGCTGAACTGCTGGGGAGGTCTCTTCAAGTGCCAAGACAATCCTCACTTGGTTGACCTTGGGAGTCACCGTGCAACTCAGAGGGGCTGATACGTCCACTGTATCATGATAACACGCAGGGACAAATGGAACGAATCCCCTCTAAAAGTCATCCCTCTGTTTGAAAGGACCATGCAGGCCATTCCCTCCAAGGCCCCAGAGATCTGGAATTCTGCGTTCTCCCTTGTTCCCTCATAGGAGCTCAGAACACACTGCAGGTATTTCTCCCTTTTCCCTAGTAATCTACAATCAAACAACATTCCTCCAGCCAACACCTCTCCAGCCAGCACAGCAAAAGCTCAAATTAAATCAACAACTGGAGCTATACCACAGCAGTAAGTACTTAAAAAAACTTCATTGGAAAAAAAGAGAATTGAGAAAAGTACTTTATGAATGTAAATGGGTAAACTTCAAGAGGGGGTGCAGCTACGGAAACCCAAGAGCAGTACTTGCATATCTTACTCTTTTAATGTATTTTTAGGCACCTTTCTTTTTGTCCTCTGTTTTTCAGACATACCAAGTCTACAAAACAGGGCTGAGGTTCCCCCCAGGTAATTTTTCTCGAAGAATCACTGCACCCGGAAAAATCTTTATGAGGGAAATCCTCTTTAGGATAAGCCACAACCCAAGTTGGCAAAGTAGGGGTCAAGCAGAATGCCAGCCTTCTTTGCAAGGCTCTACAATCACTCTCAAATCTCAGAAAAGTGCCAGATTAGATTATGTTCAAGCAAAGGTGCAAGGTCCTTCTTGTTTGAACATACAGGTTTACAGGTAATCTTACATTATGCTTCAAGAAGAGACATAACAAAAACATATATATAAGAAAAACAGTAAAGTAGCACTATACCACAGACGTGGTCCATGCTTTGTCCTCTCTCAACCTAGGAACCCTACTGCTGGGTTTCTGCAGCATTCTGAACAAATGATCAGTGTACTTCACTTTAATTCCCAACACAAAGAGGGAAGCACAGTCAGACCTGACAGCAGGGCTGAGCTGCATCCGCTTTGTTTGGAGCACCCAGCCACCCCAGGACAGGGAAGGAAGGAAGGAAGGAACCCCCCACATTTTTAGAGCACTGCTTGCATCACGTGTATTTACTGGCCGAGGTCAGATATTTCACTTCAAAACTACCACAGCCAGTTACTAAAGCTTAAAGGCGCCAGCCATAAAGACAAATTGGAGCAAATTCATAGGATGCAACAGCAAATGCTCTCCCAAAGAGGCAGAGCAATAGAAACCAATGGTGCTTTCAGAGTCACAGATTAATCCAACCTGCAGCTCACACCCTCTGCTGCACCACAGAATGAATCTTCCTCCCCATATTCATATCCATCCAAGTTCACACATATTAAGAATCATAAATGTCCAGAAGTCTAACACAGCTTGCATATTTTTTGCAGCGCACTACAGCCAAGTCAAGTGAAATAACCAAATGATTAAAATCAATAACTAAGATAACAAATAACTTCTAATGAGGTCCAGATGAGCTAACACTTGCAGGAACTTTGTGCAGTTCAGTTTGTTTCCCTCCAGCCTGAACTCACATGCTGGAACCAAATGTTATGCTAATCGTCTCCAGGGACCCAGGATTCCTGTTACTTAGGAACACAAGTTTCACAGGCTATGGAAGGAGAGCTGAATAGAAAAGGGAAATCATTTTCAGCCCTCCTTTTTCCCTACACACGCGCTCACACTCACAACAGTTTCTTGAAGGACCGTCACTTTCTTTCCAGGAAGTAAGATTTGATATTTACAGGTCCGCAAAAAGGAAATTGTCTTCTACTCCCCCACTCCGAGAGGTTTGCTTTCCAACGCAAAGACTAATCCATTATCCACAGGACAGCAGACAGAGGATGACTGCACAGTAACAGACCATGGAGGCTCATCCCACGCTCCCGAAAAAACAGGCAGCTTGTGACCCCTGCACCTCGGCTTTGAAGTCTTCCTAGCTGCTAACCGGTAAGATCTTACGCAGGGGGAGAGCCCCACAGTTTTGCCTAAATTAAACATTATTTTTGTCTGTTCTCGGTGGACATCAATTTACAAGTGACTTTGCACTACGCTAACGTAGCAGCTCCAAAGTTACCTAGAAAAAAAGTTAAGGAAGGAAACTTCTCAGTATCTGTTTGCTCATGGCAGAATTTAGTTCAAATCAGCCTGTCAGCAAGCATCTGCATTTAAGAATGTCAGAAAATTAATCTTTTTCATAACAGGAGATATCTAACAACGAAAAAATTGCAACAGGTCTGTGGGAAATAAAATCCCACCCTAGTTGGATGTGCTTTGTGTCATGCAAAATCATTGGCTGCATCAAAGCCTGTTTTAAGACACGCATGCAAGTTTTTCTATAGATGCAGCCCATATGTGAACTGGAACATAGCTCAGCGACATGCAGAGCACACACAGCTCTTACTGTCTTAACAGGTCTCAGCTAAAATCAGTGCAAAAAGAATAAAGGCAAAGCAGAGGGAAAGACAGCAAATGAGCAGAAATTAACCCTTTGGACTTCCAAAAGAAAAGACTTTTTCCAAGAGAAAACCTTTTTCACCAGGCTAGTTCAAGATGGGAGCAGATGGTTCTGTGGTGCTTTTGGGGCAGGGAGAATCACAAGGGGGGAGATCTTGAGCCAGCCAAGTGGTGCTATGGGCAGAAGGCCTGTCCTCCTCCTGCACGTGCTATGTAAAGAAAGGACGAGGAATAGTTCAGACAGAGGACAGGTATCAAGGTCAAAATCCATGGGCTTTTTTGTACCAGCTCTCCTTATGGCAGAGTCAAGATATCGTAGGACATAACAGGTCCTTGTGCATGAGTGTAAATGCACATTGCTTGCTTCAAAGAGACACTAATCCTAGTGCTTAAGGATCTGTAACATTCAGTAATAAAAAAACCACTACAGAGCAGATGATGCCCACAGACTCAGATTTTCTCTCCCTTTCTCTATCAAGTCAGCCTCAAAGCTCTATGGTTGTGAAATACTCCTAAAGCTCTGATCTTTTAAAAGTCCAGTCCAGACCAAAGACATGATCAAGCTTGGATAAAAGAGCCTCTAAAAAGCCTGGCTTCTAGTCAATGCTCTCCTTAGCGAGAGGCACCTATCAGCTAGTAATGCAGCCCCCCCACCTTTGGACAAAGGCAGAGCACCAGCCTCAGGGATGAACCTGGGCAGAGGGGAGGCTGGAGTAGTTAGGAACAACAGAGCTCCCTCCCGGCATCGTCATTCCGCAGCCAGTGGGACACTCGTGTAGCTCTCCCATTGCTCACCCAGGAGATGCGCGGTGACCATGAGGCTGAACAGGCATAATTAACACTTACAGCAAGGAAGGCTCCTGTGATTACTGAATATTTAATATCAGTGGCTACAGAACTGGAGCCCTCCTATGTAGAGCTAAAGAAAATGAGGCAGTGCTAAGTACGCTCCATTATCTCCAACTACAGCTCTGAAAAACGGTGATAATTAGTTTACAGGCACGCACAAATAACAGACCTGCTCCCTCCCTTGGAGCTGCCCAGGGTGCCACAGTGCTTCTGCAGAGCCCTTAACTGCATCCCCAGGCTTGGAAATCACCTTCCTGTAAGTTTGAAACTTGCCTCCTACTTTTAACCCGAAGGAGACAGCACTTGGAAAACGAGGGAGTTCCCTAGAGATCCATATTTCTTGATGATCTTAGCAGTCCCGGGTCAAGATTTTTATAAATCTGAGATACCCCTGACATTTACCTTCAGGTGGTTAAGTATCTTTCGAGTCTGGGTATTATACAGTGCATCATACAAAAAGGCCTGTGTTATTTTCCTCTCTTCAAGCAAATTAAACCAATCTGTTAACTGGGATTTCTTGACTCTGAAAACTCCAGCGTCAAGCTGTGCCACAGCTCAGTGTCAGCCCTTGAGAAAAGCGCCCAAAATGTTAAATTATCCTCTTATCCCCCACCCACAGCCCTGCACGTGGCATCCCGCTTTCTACAGCGGGCTCCCTCTAGCGTTCCCAGCTCTGGGAAGCACAAAGGAACACCAGCCCTGGGAGACAGCGTTAACAGAGAGCTGCTTTTTGGCTACTTAGCCTTAAAAAATAATAATATATATAAAAAAAAATCACTCTAAAAGATTAAAACAAAAAACACCAGGCACTGAACAAACTCTTCCTATTGAGAGTCGTAGGGATGCCTTGTTTTATTTTTAAGTTAAAAAAAAAAAAAAACCAAAACCCACTTTCTTTGAGGGCTCCCCCTTCCCCCTTCATTTTTTTAAATGCATGCCTGCTTGAAAAAACTCACTGACCACCACACTTCAAATATCTTGGTCAACATTCTCAGCCAGAAAAATAATAAAAAAAAAGTTCATATGAGCAAAAAAGTTGGACCCCGAAATCACCAGATTCACTGCAACTGAGGGATGCAGGAGGCCCAGAAAGCCCCTTGCCATCCTGCTAAAGTGTCAGGCAGTTCCCATCAGGTCCAGAAAGGGACCTGGGTGAGCTACCAGAGCCCTCTGGCTTACACAGGATGCCCTGTCTCCTACGATGCCAATTTTAAATTTATATCAGCTCCTTAAAATAATGGAGAATTTAGGGTTTTGAGGTTTAGTGATTCTTTTTGTTTCATTTTTGCTTTAAATGTTTTCTGATATCCAGAACTTCCTGAGCAATCCTGGGCGAATTATAAACACTAACACCCACATGGGCAGAGAGTGCTTGATTTTCCACCACAGAGCATTTCTTTGGGGAACTTCTTAATTCCCCAGCTACTCTGCATTCCAGAGGCCCTGTAAGGACACACACAGTGAAGAGTGAGAAGCCTCCAGTTAATTGGCTGATATGACCCTAGAAGCACTGGTGGAAGATGGAGAAATGGGAGACGGGTAGATAAAAAGATTTCACCGTGTTTAAATATTTTTTTTATTTAGCAGAATAACAGAATTGACTTTCTGACTATAACCTCAGGGTTCTAGCCCCCTCAGGGGCTGGTTTTGATAAGACTGACCCGACTGTGCTGCTTCCAGAACTTTCTGAAGCATCTGCCTCATTATAGGAGCACCCATGAGGGCAGGGGGTAACTGGCGCACGTCCCCCTTGCTCTTGCATTATCTTTGGCTGTGGCATGTGACTGAAAAGCTGAAACGCCTCGTCTGTGGCCTGAGCTTCCCCTTCATGTACTCGCACATGATTAATGAGCAGCTAAAAAGCCTGAAGGGTTTGTAATGAAGCCTTTCTAATAGAGCAGCGTGTTGTAGACAAATCCATATTTTGTCCCAAACAAGCATTCATCAAAGCTGTGATTTGACTCACAATTAAATGCCGAACTACCCGGACCATCCCGTGATTAGCCAGCTGTAACCCACTCTCCCCTCTGCTCTGGTTGGGACAGACATTGTCATATATATATATTCAGGGAGTCAGCTCATTTCCTTTGTCCCTTGCCATAACTACTAGCTGCATTTGATGACCTTCCATCCTACAGACAATTTCTCCAATCCTGAGATTACAATAAACTTGTACTCAGACAGGCCTCAATTTAACGCAGGACCCCGCACATGCTTAGCACTAGAATGAGTGCAGAGCAGGACCAGAGCATCTACCCATGTGTTTTGAGGGTAGGACACAAACCTTCCATCCCAAAGCACGTGTGGAAATGCAGAATCAGAGTGTGCAGAGCGTGTCTGTGAATACACAGAGGGGACTGCTGCAGTCAGCAGTGTGTGGACTGTAAGCAAAGCAGTAAACCTGGGAGCCCACCGTGTTCCTGAGGAGTCGGGTAAAGCAAAGCACTTAATGGGCTGTTCTAACCATTTAACTGAAGGGGCAGGACAGTTCTGTTTGTTTGTTTTTCCAATGGTGTCTAGAATCCGTTAACCAACCTCTCTGCAGATACCAGGTCTGCACAGAAAGCAGCCTGTTGGTCTGGTAGAATGAGAACAATTTTGGATAGATTCTCTTTGTGCAGTCCCCAAGGACTAGATTGAGACCCACAATACAGTTCACTTAGGTCCTCAAACAGCTAATGGATGATAACACATTTCATTTAGCTTCATTACATGTTGGGCTCAAACCAGTATCTAGAGATGAAAGCAAATTTTTCCCAGTTGTGATACTTGCAGTTTTACCTTGTAGTACTTGCCCTGCACTGTAATACACTATTATTATACTGCATGTAACACGTGCATTGTAGAGCATCATAATTTCACCAATTCAGAACACTTTCAAGAAGAGCAGAAGTTCCAGGGCTGAAAAGTCCTGATCCAGAAAAACAAAAAAGGCTTCTCAGAAGTTCAGTGGTCACTTGCTCATTTCTGACTAAATCATTGTTTTGTTTTGAACTAGGGAGTAACAGCCACTGCTTTCAAAGGCTCCATCCACAGAATTTGGCTCATCTTTCTCCCTTTCAGTGGAGAAATGGCCAAGGGGAAAGCAAAAGGCCAAAAAGGGAAAAGGATCACCTTGAAAACTGCCAAAAATTCCATCAGGATCACTTTTGATGGAAGGCGCCGTCTTGACTTAAGCAAGATGGGTATCACCACCTTCCCCAAGTGCATTCTGAAACTGGATGATGTGGATGAACTTGATTTGAGCAGAAACATGTTAAAAAAAATCCCAGACAGCATCCAGAGGTTCCAGAAGCTGCGCTGGCTGGACCTGCACAGTAACCAGCTCGAGGAGCTGCCTGAGGGAATAGGTATGCTCCAAAATCTCGTGTACCTGAACCTAAGCAACAACAAGCTGACCGCCAAAAACCTGCCCGTGGAACTGAACCTCCTCAAGAACTTGCGCACTCTCAACCTCGGCTTGAACCGTCTTGACAACATCCCCACCACCCTTGGGGCCTTGAAGGAACTTAAGGAAGTAAGTCTCTTTGACAACTTCTTGACTGCCATTCCAACCAGCATGTCAAAGCTCCCCAAGCTTAAGAAACTGAACGTAAAGAGAAACCCTTTCCCTGATCCAACACAACAGGAAGAGCCTGTTGACTCCATAAAACGCACAGAAACTCTTTACTTAGTGCAGGAGAAAGACCTATGCTGTTCCTGCCTGAAGACGTGTCAGGACGAAAGAGACAAGCTGAACAAGCTAAAGAACACAATACCCAGCTCCTCAAAGAAGCCAAATTTCTCTTCCTTCCTTACACCCAATTCCACTGCAAAGGAGAACCAAGAACAATGGAGATAAGACACAAACATCCCTGGTATTTACCAAGGCACTCCACAGAGCTGCCCCATAAAACTGAGCCCAGCTAATAAACATCTGTCCTCCTCCTCTTTCCATTTTCCTGCACTTCAGTTAGAGACTTGCTCAGTTTTAGGATCTGGATGGTCTCTAAAACTCAATCCAAAACAACTGAAACAGATGTATACTTGGGAAAGAGTTCATCGGAAGGACTATTTGTGAACATCCAGGCGTGCTCCTGCAACACTTCTTGCAGTTGTCTTAATCTCAGGATTGGGGTAGGTGTGACTAAGAAATACAGTGAATGTGTTCAGTGAAGGGATCTTCAGAAAGCTGTGGATTTTTTTTCTCTAACTCCACTGCCCCAACTGAGCCCCACACATTAGTCATTTTCATATGGTGAGAAACAATCAAACTAGTCTCAATGAACACTTTTTGGAGGAAAAGCAACGCACCTTCAGGACTGGCTCAGATAGGTGCCCTTAGTGTGCCATGAGGCAGGTGTAATTCAGAGGCAGCAGCCACAAATGCAGTCTTAAGCAGGGCTGTCTGGCACCAGAATAACTAAGCAGTACAACTGCCATGCGCAAAGCTGAACACCTTATGCTCCTGGTTGCTATGAAGGGGTCAGGCTCTGAAGATGCAAGTTACAGGGGATCTAGGAGAACACATGGTACCGCTGTGGTCAGATGCAGTGTTACCTGAAGCATAGAGCACCTTTGGGACCACTAGTTGCCCTGACTGCGTTTTCCCTGTTTCCGAGTCTCCCTTCAAGGAAGGTGAACAGACAAAAGGAGAGAAAAAATATTTTGGAAGCTCCTGAGCATGTCACTTAGGCGCGGCTTCCTGTTCCTCATCACTTTCTCACAAGACCCAAATGTCATCTGGTGAACTGATGACATCAAGTCTGGTGTCCCCACAGTAATTTTAGCCCTCTACTCATATGCATGCACCTGAGCGCACACATTCACTTGCTCAAATCACACACAGAGTGCTGGCAGCCCAGAGACAGCAACATACAGAGGCAAGCAATGAGCACATTATCCAAGCAGTCAAGCATTACGCAATAGTGCTGGCTGTGGCCACAGCAACATATGGTGATGGCAGAGATGCAAGCATATTTAAATGAAGAACAAAATGCCAGGGGCAAAGCACTCAGTAGTCCAGCAATAGCCTAGGCTACAGTAGATACCAGAGGTCAGAACTCCTGTACTTTATTCCCAGTGACCAAGAAGGAAAACTGATATGGGATTTCCCAGAAATGCTGCTGTTTCAATATCACTGGCTACACTGAATAGATCACTTCCTCTTTCCATATATCAGCTTTATAACTATCAGTGGCATTTCTGGGCAAAAATCTTAATCTTGGCTCAGCAGGAAGAGTTGCAATGTTATGGGAGACAGACATTGCTGCTTAGACTGGAGAGCAAGCTCTTGTGCTGCCTATGGATTCTGACTCAGAAGTAGATCCAGCATACAAATACAAAGTAAATTCATCAAGTTTCAAGTCCTTCAGTTTCCAGAGTGGAGCTTGGTAAAGGGAAGCACATATCACCCAGAAACACTGAACACTCTGGACTACATTTCTCAGCACTACAAATTGAAAAGAATTACAAGTAACACAAGTAACTCATGGTCAGTATAGAGCATGCTGGATATACAGTATGCAAGAAAGATATGCCAGAAAACTTGCTTTTCCTGCAGCGATCAATGTGTAGGACAACCAGTTGTAATCTCCACTGCACAGATGCTATAAACAGTGCCAAAATATCCATATGCACATCTGTCACTGTCTACCCTAACCACACACTAAAGAGACCATTACACAGAAGCATTAAGGATTAGCTCTCTAACCTCACCTCACTGACTGCCTCTTTCCCTCTTTCCATCTGTGTGGAGTTTACCAACAAAATCCTATTAAGGTGGTAATAAATTAATCAACTATGCACAGTCAGCTATATAACATATTCCTCATGTCTCCATACTGAAGACCCTATACACTAGAATAGTTTTCAGAGTTTCGGGAATACCTTTGAATCTTTAGGATAGGAGGTACAAATAAGTAGAATTTCTAAGAGCTTTTTAAAAAGTACAAGTTCTTCATTGTTACAGGTGTTGCCTACAGACTTCCAACATTTCCTACGTTTTACCTTATATTCAGGGACTCTTCTGTTATACCTTTGGACTTCAAATTAGGTTGGAAAGAACAAAATCTGAAGGAAATATAAAAGAAAATATTACCATCATTTACATATATACACACACACACACACATAAGTGTCCTGACAATAACTTCCGTCCTGATTGACATCAAAGAGACTCTGACCCAAGGCAAAGGTGCAAGACAATACAAGTAGATATTTAATGTTCAGAAAGTGCCCATAGGCACTTGAATTAGACCTTGAATTGAAACACAGGTTGTTACTGCTTGATCTGCAGTAGACTGAAAAAAATAATAAGAAAAAAGCTAAAGTCACGTCTGTCCCCAGGCAGTACAAGTCAGACATTTGAAGTCAGGATAGGCAGGGGCAGCATGACCTGGGTGCTCCCTTGATATTAAAAAGTAGCAATTACCTCTTAAATATCTTATTTCTGTCGCTGTCATGAAAGACAAGAAACTTGGAGTAGCCATTTTTGAAGAATATTTCCAAGGCGATCTCCTAGAAAGGAAAATAATTTACAGCAAGAACACCTGCAGAGCAAAACCTGATGCTGCAAGGAGACCATCGCTGTCAGCCCGATTCCTCAGGGCTTTTGTAGCAACTGAGGAGTGTACTCAGTGCTCTCTGCGGGAAATGAGCCTAACCCCCGCAGATTGCCCCAACCACTAGGACACATGATATTCTGAAAAAAGTCTCATCTACTAGAATTGCCCATTCTGCATACATAAATAAATATAAAATAGACAAGAGTCACAGATGACTACTATACCACATTACAAGACCTTTATCAGCATTATCTTTTTCATGTTTTGAATCTTGAGATTATTCTTTTAATTCTCTGTTGAAACCTATTCTTCCAAAAATAGATTCCACTGAACAGGTAAAAGATATGCCTATATCCATACTATTGTCAAACAAAACAAACAAGCTGGTTTTTAGCACATACCAAAATGCTCCAGAAGTACAGGCTCTGGTGCAGCAGGGAGCTCCATCTATAACACTTATGAAATTCTCATCCCTGGACTGTCTACACCAGACAAACCTAAGTAGGTTCAAGGCCACCGGTGTGGAGTAGTTTTGAGACATCACAGAACAAGACTCAAATCCTCTGCTCAAATTTATGATTCACAACTGACTTATATGTACACAATTGATTAACCCAAAAGTTATTTCAAAAGGCTCAGAGTAAAAGGGTTACACATACCTGTATCTGCTCAAATCTAGGGGCGCTGAGTATTACTGGAAACCAAACATCTGCTGAGAGTTTTGATCAAAACCTAGGAAAGCGGCTTCCAGACTTATTTTCAAAAATATTGAGATAAACTGTGAAGAACATCATCAGCCTAACAGCTAATGAGCCAACCACTCCGGAGAGGGTGCTTAAGCACTCTGATGAATACAGGAAGGAGTTTGTATTACTGAAGGCTAATGAAGCAGTGATGGGAACAAAACTGTTTTGGGACACGAGCAAAGAAATCTCTGAAGCCTTGAGTAGAAATTGTGCAAGTATTTCTCAGTTATGTCTTGACTACAGATGCAGCTTTCACTCAAACGACTGAGCATGCTAGTTCCTACCTGCAGGAGAAAACGCATCAGGTGAATCTCTTTTATGTCATCATACGAATAACGGGAACACCTCTGGTCTCCCAAGGCATGATCTTTATTGCATAAGTTGAAAATGAATGGGTCACTGATGCTGGAACAGGAGAAAACCCAGAAGTTTCAAAATAACAATCATGAGAACCCTCATGAAAATGCAAACCTTTCCCAACTTTCTAAAGAACAATAAGAACACTAAGAAATCTCCAAGGTCAAACACTTAACTAACTAATAAGGAAGCAATTAATTTCTGCTTTAGGTGAGTGTACCCTCCAAGTGCTATCTACAGCCAAGCCTACAGTGAGCCAGTCCCTTAGAACAACCACCAGCCCCAGATCAATCAATTCTTAAGTCTTCTGATCAAATTGACTGATATTGGATGTAGAAAGAATCGGATGCAGAACAGACAGTTAGGAGTAACAAAACTGAGTTACCCACTGCTCCACTGGGCTTTGCATGTAAACACACGGTATGGGGAAAGAGCTAAGTCTGACAGGCCCATTTTCAGTATTGATCCGTATCAATAAATCATGAGTCATAAAGACGATAGTAGTGTGCCAAATATTAATTATGATTCTCTATGTCTTGAAGAAACAAACAAGAACTTATCAACCAGTGATTGTGAAGGCTCTTGTAATGACTGTTCCGTATGAATAAAAGACAGGAGTCAGTCAAACATTAACACTTTAAAAGAATTGGGAAAAAAAAAAAAACAACGTACATGTGAGACTGAACCCACCATCTCCATCTGTGGGAGCTAAGAGTCCTTGTTGCTCCTCCACATCCTGGTAGACACCTACAGTAGATTCTACTAAACAGTTCTGAGAGAGATGGAAAGGACTGCAGTTTTCTTGCTGTGCTAATATCCTTCTTGACATCTCCCAAAGTATGTGCAATCCCTCAGGCTACATGTGCCAATACTAAAGATAACTAAGCAAAGCCCCACAAGGAGAGAACAACTCACCTGGACAAGCAGTGCCGCGCACAGTAGACCTCTTCCAAAGGCGATAACACAAAGCACTCACAGATGTAAAAGTGTGCTTTGCCAAAGAGCAGCACTCCTTCCAACGCTGTGTGCCCCTGCACAACTGCCACAGAGCATTTGAATGTGATCTAGTACGGAAACAAGAAAACTGAAATCAGAAGTGGGTAACAGGTATGTAACAGGGAACAAGATTCAATGATCCAGAAGAATCTATGTTTTGTACTCAACCAGTTGCCATCTCACCTCACCTTGCAATGGCAAGCCTTTATATCTCCTTGTGGCAAGATACAAAGTAAAAGTACATTTGCACAGCACCTCCCACACCATCCTGTCAGGTTTCATCATCCTGAAAGGAAGCTAAAGGAAGAATCTCTGCTATTGCATGCTTGGCTCCATACAGGATTCAGATAGTGATGACTTTTAAGTGGGTAACACTGGTAGCTGTACAGACCTAAGCACCCAGCTCAGACACCTAGCAGAAATGTTGCTGGGACAAACCGAAGGAGGGTTCAAGCAGCCATCTAGTGATTAAAGCCTTTGTACCAATCCCTGTCACAGCCAGTGACTGGGCAAGTTCTCAGTATCTCACGCCAGGGATCAGCACTTTCAGTGGAACTTCACATAATCCTGCCAAATACCTGGTGGGATCTCCTGCTTGTGACACAACAGCTGAGCAGCCACACACTCAGTTCACTAAAAAGGAAGCTTCACATGGCAAGCTGCAGTTTTACATGCCATTGTAACAGATACACGCACGTGTGTGTGTGCGCCTGTGTGCACACATATGTTCAAAATACATAGAAAAAGCAATCACTTTCATCCAGATTCCAGCAAAATTTCAAAAGAACATCTTGCAGAAGGATTCTGGAGAGTAAAGAACAGGGAAAAGATCTAATACTCCAGGTATTTATTTCCCCATGTCCAGCTGTATTAGCATACAGCGGATGGAAATCTCGGCACACGAGGGTTTCAAAGCTCAGCAACACAATGCTCCTTGCATCAGCACTTTCCCTTCCTGGAGCATGCCGGAGGCCAGACAAAATACATGAGTCTGTGATTCCACTTGCATTAAAAGACTTGGCTAAACATTGTGGAATAGCTGAAAAATTTCCTCTGGTATCCTAAAACTGAGCCTAGGTCTCATGTATTTTTTTTTTAATTCCCTCCTGAGCCAATCAACTTGGCCTGTAAACTAGAGGAATTTCTAACCTAGAAATAAAACACCTTGGGATTTTTGTCTTTTTTCAGCAAAATACTTCTTCAGTTGTCTATGTCAGTTCAGAAAAAGCACTCTTGGGAACTGACCAGTTTTGATAAAGAAAACTTTTAATCTGAAACAGTTTTGGGAGCTGGAACATGGGACAAGAGAGAAACGGACCAGTGCAGAAAAGAGGCCATTGACTCAGACAATTGTCTGGGTCGTGGAAAACTAAAGTACAAGTTCAGATTTTAAACTCAAGCAGGAATTATTTGAAAAGAGTTGTCTTAGCATCTAGAGGTGTGAAGATACTAACTTTTCCTGTCTATTTAGACAGGTCAGAGCATTCATTCAGGAGGACTGAGGTCAGTTTACTACTGTGGCCATTCTGGGCCGAGACCTTAAACCAACATCTTCCATATTCCCAGGAAGGGAAGCAGAGCCAGTCACCAACCTGTGAGCCCAGCCTGAGATGAAACACACTCATTCTCTTCGCAAAAATCCTCTCAAACATTCATACTAACACAGGATATTAACATTAACAATCATCAAAATACTATTTCACATACTAAGGAAACTGCTTGCTGCCAAACTCCTCCTTGAAAACCACAACATGCTTAAAATCCAGATGTGAGCATTAAAATTTTGCAATCTGAGTCCATTCCAAATTGAAAGGACCGGAAAAGTACCATGTGGAGGGACTTGATCTGAGAGAGGCCTACACGACAGGAGACATTTGATTGTTCAGAAATCAGGACCAATTTTCTGGGCAAAACTGAGAAACAAGTATGCAGAGCATCACAAAGTCTCTGAAGAACACAGTGATTTTGACCATCATCTGCTAAACTTCCCAGGAACAGGAGATCTGTATTGTCTTAAGCAAATGCAAGAGTGGTCCCAGAGATAGCCTAGGTACTGGTACAGCATGTGAAGCTTCCGTCTCACTGTGACAAGGTTACCAAGAGCAGGTCTAGTTCTCCTGAACCTGGATGTGTCTACTTCGCTTTCTGCCTTCATTCCTACTTCACTTTGTTTCCAAAGACAAACCCACAATCTGCCTGGTCTCAACCCCCGAACACCCACAGGCTGACACGGATCACCTGGAACAGAGCTGCACAGTTTTGCAAGCTTCGTTCTTGGATACCAGCACACCTTGGTGAAGTTATTATAAGTTTTTCTTTTTAGATTCAATCCAGAGTGAAAATTGTATGAAATGGGAATTCAGAAGGACAATTATTATTTTGCTCAATATTTAAAACTGACATAAATATTAAATGCATTTATAAATAATTGAAATAAATATTGTTTCCACAATTAAACACTCCTTTTCACAAAGAATTTTTTTTTTTAATCCAGTTGGAGTATGTGGAGTGGAAACAGGATGGTTTCATAGTGAATATTAAAGGTCTCTGAAAGACGAACTCTTCCCTCTGCTCCCTTTTTCACTCCCCCCCGACCAGGAGAAAGCTGGCATTTTTCAATCACCTCTCCTGCAAATCCCATGGGAACGAGTGTCTCGGCAGGGACGTGCCAACCACAGGACTCATAACTTGAGTGCCTGCACACCATTATGTGGTTCGAGACATGTGTGCTCGCACCGAGAATACTGTGGGATTCTGCTCACATTAGCAAACCACAGGGCTTCCTGAGGTAATTAAATAGCAAAAAGATCCCTCCTTCCCAAATGGAAGGTAACTGAATGTTGAAGCATCAGGCAGCTGTGTAAAATAGCTAAATAGACACAGAAAGTTGAGATCCAGACCTCCTCAAAAAAGTTACCTTTGGAAATCCTCTTCCGAGAGAGCAGTTTACACAATTTAGTCCTTTAATTCTGGTAGGACTTTCCTTGTCACTGTTGGTATTATTCTGTTCAGTGACACACTGGGGCCTCGAGGCAGATAGAAAGAAGGGATGGACAAAAGCAGACAGGAAAGAAGAAAAGAAGATCTGAGCAGGTCAGTGTGAATGAAGGGGAATTGGTAGGGGTGGAGAGAGAAGAACCCAGCAAAGCCGGTAGAAGAGGATCAGAGACATGACTCAGTACAGAACATGAAGGAGGAAGAGCAAAGAGCCAACAGGAATGAGCATTAAGGACAGAGTAAACTACGGACATGGGATTGAAAAGCACATTGGATACAGCTCAAAAGCAGCCAGGTCTATCTTAAAGCTGTACAGGAGTGAGACAACATGCCAATGAAGCTGAAAGCTCTAGTATGAATTCAGCTTTCCCATGTAACTTTGTCTACTGCTCATGTCAGTCTGACTCTCTAACCATGTAGTTATAGCAGTCAGGCAAAGCAGTGCAATGGAAGCTCTTCAGCTGCACAGAGAGTATGAAACTGCACATTGGCAAGCACAGAGTAGGAGCTAAAGTTGACTGTGACTAGAAAACAGCACGCATAAGGGCTATTAGGGGCTGGGAGCAGAACAGGCAGAGAGTGAAGACCTGGGCAGAGCCCAATGTCAGGATAAAGGTTGAATGCCACCAGAAGAACTGCAGCTGATAGCCTAGATACCTTGCAGCTGGCAACAGAAGTCAAATCTTGCAATTCCTGGAGCTCTGTCCTGCATAAAGGTGCTTGCACAACATGCAAGGTGGAAAGTATGCAGATCAGCCTGATAGAGGCTGAGAATAGCAGGAGCACAGCTCCAGCAAACACTGCCCAAGTGAGAAATTAAAACTAGACATGCCAGAGATCATCTGCATGTGTCTGTGAGGCACATGGATTGCCAAGAGGGCCCGCTGGTGACCACTGGCACAGTCTGGGACAAATAAGGACTTTGGGACTGCATTTGGGGCAGGAGGGGGACACACTAGTAGACCTGCAGAACAGAAGGGGGTTAGAGGAATGAGAGAAAGCACCTACCACTTCCCTCAAACCTTAAATTCTAAGCCCAAGTATATGCTGCCTCCTGCATTGTCAATCCAGTATCAGTAACCAGTGCCAAACACATTTCTTCATTTCATATCATCACCCCCAGCGCAATTAAATGTCTGCACTGTTAAGAATCAGCAGAGCCCATGGGCTGAGTCCTTCTCATCTGGAATACAGGCTTCTTTTTACTCCAGGTTACTAATAAAGTTCTGACAAAAAAGAGTATTAGAGAACCCCCACCAGGACAGTCTTATTCCTGCAGGGTCTTGACCTGAAACACCAGTCAGCCTGAAATTAGCATAGATTAAATAAAAAGCTTTCCTTTTCTGTTGAAACAGAAGAGAATTCAGTTTATCAGCTACTAGAATCATTAATCAAAGATGCAAAGGTGACAGAAAATAATTGAATAATTACCTTCTAAGGTATTGCCTAAAGCCTTGCTTCTCTTGATTGCTGTGTTCATTCAGACGGATGAAGGAATTAAAGCCACAGGCTTGCCTTTTTTTTTTTTAAGAATAGTTGTTTTTAACTGCATCTGGTTGCATTTAAATTATCAGTCATAAAAGCATACCCACACTGGAATTCTGACGCCAAATTTCCAAAGGAATTACATGTCCAAAGATATAAATAGCCCTTGCAGAGTTTTCAAAAGCAACTGAGGTTTGCCACATTCCTACCAACTCTAGCAGCATAATAGTGCTCCTCCAAGCAAGAAAAAAAAAAAAAAGACAAAACCATGTCACTATACCACTCTTCCCTAGTCACACAACCTCCTGAGCACAGCATTTTACAGAATGAGAATGCAAGAATGGCTATTCCAGCTTCATTGACACATCTAACAGCTATCCTGCATCTCAGCAACAAAAGCTTAAGGAAAGAGGTTAAGAAATATGCTACAGCTGGAGTAATTTTTACTCCTAATGCACCTGCTCAGTGGCTTAGGGACTTCCTGAATTCAAGCCTCTGCCTCCTCCTTACTGCCACATCTTGCACTTCTCTGTGATCACTCACAGCCCTCTAGTCCCTTGCTCAAGCAAAAGCTACAAAGACTCTATAGGGTACTCATAAAAGCAAGATGTTCAGGTAACACCACATCGGGAATCACAAAGATGAAGCCTGTGGTCCTACACTCCTTCTGCTCTGTGTTGTGTATCAAGGAATCCCAGAGTGCACCAGCTACAAAGGACCTATCAGGCAAATAGGGCCAATGTCATTTGGGGTCACAGACTTCAAAATGACTCCAAGCATGTGAAACAAAACATGTTGCTTTCACATGCCATTAGGGAAACAGATACCCGTTATCAGTGTAAGAGACACGCATACAGGCCCATGCCTCCATGCCACTCGCACGGCCTGTCCCGGGATGTCTGTTAGTTTACTTGTTGTTAGAGAGTCAGCTTACTTTGAAACTGCGGCACACGCGTCTCATTAATCACTGCTTAAGAATACATGACAGGTTGCTTCATCGTCCCCAGCTGCTCAATGACCAAAGGGAATTAAATCTGCTTGACCTAGTCTTTAGTGCTAGGGGCTCTAGGGTCAGGTTTGGTCATGCCCAAGCTGTCACAAGCCTCAGATTTCTTTTGCTGGGACTTGAGTGAAACCGATGAAATCACCACAGAAACAGGGACAAGGTCTGAAGTCACAGATTTCTTTTGAAAGAGCAAAATGCTCCCCCCTCTCTGTTTTATTTAAGTAGCCAGCAGGTCTCCTTCACCCTCTATGCTTCACAGGACCTACTAGAGCAAGACACGTTCCATCAGTGTTCAAATGTCATGTTTTAAAATTCTGCAAATGCTGCAGGGAAAGAATATCAGATATTTTGGAAGAAGAGGGGGAGTGGAAGAAGATTCCTCCCTTGTACATGGCCATGGGCACAGGGATTGCTCTTTGTCCTTGCTTTCCATGCTGGAAGCTGCCATCTGTCCCGGCCCATCGCCAGCCTGAGAGGCTGGCATCCCTGAGCTGATGATAGCATCTGGAAGCCAGTTGTAATAGGACTGTGCTCATACCTCTTGCACACCCAGACGTCTCTGTCTCACTCCAGGCTCCTCTCACACAGAAAATGCTGCCAAAAACTAATGTGAGCCTTTAAATCCTCCCTTAGGTCAGTTCAGTCAAGTTCATGCCCTTCCCACAGCTCTCATGACTCTCAGGAATAACCACAGCAAAGTTTGCTTGCTCCCCCCCCACTGCATCACTGTACAGAAAAGGACAGCTCGGGCATCAGCTCTGCTAGCTAGAAGTGACAGTCAGGGCCACAGCGGGTGGCAGGAGCTCTGCAGAGGTCCAAATAGCAGCTACTGCCTTAAAGGTCAAAGCAGTTCCTCATCAAGATGAACATCAAAGAAGCAGCATCAATAGCTGGGGGAGGTGAGAGGGAGAGGGGTACAGAGGTATCTAGAGCAGTAAGTATCATGGTGAAAGAACCCATCCAGGAATGCAGAGACCTGGCTGCAGGTGCTCTGGATTTTACATGACCCAGCAGCATGACCCTGCCCTTGGCACCCACCTAGTTGTTCACTGTGCTGATGGTGGGGCTGGGGAAGGGCTCCCAGCAGCCTCTCTACTGCAGCAGAGCACCCAGACAAGGCATGGCACAGGGCACGTCACCTGCAATGCCCTGTCTTCTTTGGGTGCTACAGTCTGGAGGCACCTTGCAAGCTCTCACTAATGCTCAGCACTGCTTCAGTCAAAACAGAGGCACAGAGAGGGGAAACTGACTGCCTCAGTGAAGGTATGAAGGTTAGTGCCCTCCATTCCCTCTGCTTTGATCACAACAGCCAGTCCCTGTCCCTGCTGCACTTCAGCACAGGTTAAGTTCTTCGCTGCTGCATCCTTACATTGGGATAAACTGTAACAGCTCTCCTGTGCAAACACCCTGCCTCGGTGTTCTGTGCTGCTGGGAGGTATATGCACAATGCCCCTAAAAACACGGGCTCTGCCAAGTAGATGCAGAGCTAGGCAGCTCTACTTGCCCCAGATGCAGAACTTTAGAGCAGCTCCCTCCTTCAGCTGTACCTGCTCTTCTGCAAGCAACTTTCCTCCAGCCATGCATCCCACTCCCTCTTTGACTGATTTATGCTATTGTTGTCCTTGGCATCTCCTGCGCTTTCCCCAGCCCTCCTTTAAGGAAAGGCATTGTGCCCAGATTTCTGCTAGCCCGTGCCCCCTTGTTAGCTTTAGATTCATTCCCCCAGCTGCTTGGATTTCTTACCATCTCAGACGACTTGCTAGCAGCCAGAGCTTTACTTTGCTTCTAAATTCAGATTTTCTACACCAAAAAAAATCACTCCCCAGGCCTCCCACACCTTCTCCATCTGTAACATGCTAACTGCACAGTAACAGCTTAGCAGGAATACTTCAGGCTGGCAAAGATTAGAGAAGAAATCTCACAGTTGGGGTCTCAGGTTACAGACACAGGAATCCAATTTCCCTGTCTCCACTGGTAATCCAGGGTTATTTAAAGGGCTGGACTTGGCTTTTGGTTGGTATGTTGATAGATTAGGTCAGGACAGGTTTGTATTTGCATTTCCATTGCACAATTCTGCAGAAACACATGTTGTGTAACATCATCCTGTATCACATGCACATAACCTCCCTCTCTCTCTCTGTGCTTATGGCTCCCCTCTTATTATCCACCTCTTCATGAACAACCACAGCCAAAGCACAGCAACAATTCTATATTTTACATTTCACCAGCACTACATTTGGGATCTGGGATGAGGAGATCATTAAAAGCAGATGGAAGACTAGGGGAAATTGGTGCAGAGCAGGCAAAGAAATGGGTAAAGAACAGTACAAAGCCTTGAATGGCTGGAAATGACACTACGTCTGGAATAAGGTGTCTTCAAAGGATAGACTAAGACTTCATGAGAAAACAAAATAGGATAAAACTGAGAATTCTGAAAACTCAGTACATAGGTGAGGATAATGGGATGGATAGTCTAGAAACAACCAGACTGTGCAGGCACATGTGAGAGGGGCATGAGAGCAGATATTAGTTCACAGGAATGCCTATACAGGTTTTATACCCTATTCTACAAGCAAGACTAAGCAAATGAACAGATGATATTAACAAGAAAATACCTCATCTGCACCCATGTTCTCCCCATTTAACCTGCTGGAAACAGACACTGCGCCAATAGAAAACGTCACCAACACTCAATCTGATAACTTCTACACAAAGCCATCTCACATAGCTGAATATGTGCAGAAATGCCTATTTAATGGTAATGAAAAAAACAGTACTGGGTGACATTATAAAGCAACAACTGCCTTCCAGACGCGGGCTGTCCTTGTGTTCCAGAAATCCATCTGGCAGCTGCCAAAGTGCTGCGATGGCTTCGCAGCGCGGTGCAGTAGGTAGGATGGTTCCAGTTGCCTGCTTCAAGTGCAAATAGCTCACGAGGCAGCCGTTTGCAAGGCAGGACCGCAGCGCGCTAAGTGAGCGCAGGACAGCTAATGTCACCCCCTACTGCTTTTTTTAATACTTCTGTCAGCTCAGCAACACGGTGACTGCTGCCGGAATAAACCCATGCCTAGCATTTGGGATGGCTTCCTGTGGAGTTACATGGAGAAGAGACAGCCAGCCTGAAGGCTCAAAATGAGATCAGCACGCAGAAAACATGCCTCATGGGCATGCATGTCTCTCTGATGGGGAGAGGTATGAAAAGGAGAAGGATCAGGGGAAAGAAATAGGTTGTGCAGACATACAGACTACCAAGAGCTCTAACAGCATGAGAAAAATATCATGCACGAGAACAAGAATGGGATCCCTGGACACTGGCAAAATGACAAGAAAATTTGGCAGTGATATCGAGATGTGAAAATAAAACATCTATTTCTGTATCTGCATGCAGTCAAAGCACTATGACAGCAAAATTCAAATGCTTCAGGTCTAAGCCTTGGCTTCCGCCGTGGGATACTGATTCTTAGGCCAACAGGGACAAAGACTTCACTGGAAGAAAAAGTTACATTCCAAAAGACCACAGAATGAGGCCAAGTCTACCCTTCACAACCACCTCTCAAGATGCCGGGGAAAATGCTGTGTATGTGCTGTGTATATCCAACATCAAGTGTATATCCAATCCAGTACAAGAGCAAGGAAGCACCAGCGCTGTTTTGCCTAGAGGAGATGCTATGGAAGCTTTTTTTTTTAGATGAAAAGGATGCAGGGAAGGTCTATTGTTTTAGACTCCTTCCCCTACTCATGGGAAGGAGAGCAGGGCATGAGAAGAAAGAAAACACTGACATTTATCATGAACATATTAAGTGTCACTGAATAAGGACCTATTCAAACTCTCACACATTTCCAGAGATAAGTCAACTGGATCCAGGCTGCTTTTTGTAATGAAGCAGTGTAGGAAGCTCAGGTTTTCAGAATTTGCCATGGTTTAAGCAAAACCTGAGGGTACTGTCTTTCAGCTAACAGAAGCCCTTGGACACATGCCCAGCACTTCTGCGGTTGCCTCAGAGTTAGTCTTACATGCTCTTCAAGAAAGCCTTTATATGACTTTGCAGAGATTGAAAAACTGGAAGTGCACTAAGGAAATAAATCGACCCTTATTGTAGACTGAATCCATCTGATTCAACATGTAAACTGGTCAGACAGGCCTCTACATCCACCTCTCTCAAAAACGCCCTCTCTCCAAAGAGAGTTCTCCAGCTCATCTTAGTACCTTTTCACTGTCTGCAAACTCCTGCAGTATAATCTGTCTCTCCACACACAGCTCCAAAAAGTCTTCTGAATGGAAACTTTCATGCAGGGCAGGGAAGAACGTTAGCTGGTTGCAATCGATTCCCTTCTCATCCATCTCCCTTTCTGCTCCATTTAGCGTCAGTTCTCCTATATCAATACAAAAGAGATCACAGTTTTAGTGGCAGCCGGATGACACCAAAAGCATTTGCAATTTAGACTTTCACCCAATCTGTTCTATCTTGGGAAACATCATTATTTATCTGCAAAATCCAGGCAAGAAACAAATAAAAATCCATGACTGCGACAGAAGGATATTTAGTTCAGGGAACTAAAAAAGAGGTCCATGCACTCAGTCATAATTTAAATCAAATTCTTAAAATTAGTGAGGATTCACACATATTGATCAAATTAATTTATTTGCAATTTTGTACTATATTAGGCCGATTAGATGATACTCAAAAAGCTAGAAGGGACTGTTCAAAATATTCTCCCAAAGTTAGGAAGATCTGAAAATATTAGTCTTTTGGGCCATACACTGAACAGGGCTTTAAAAAAAATGAGACACAACCCACTGATAACTTGCCCAAGCTGTGCTCCAACTTCTGCAGATATATGAAGTGCTGTACAAACATACAGCGCACCCATGATCACTTCTCCCTTTTGCCATTGACATATGTTGCGAGCACTTCGATGGGAAGATTATACAGTGTTTGGTTTTGCACAGAGCCTAGAACAAAGGACTCTTGACAAAGGATTCTCAGTACCTAGAACATATCACAATAAACAGGATATAGCAATACTGTCTATACTTGAGAATATATTAGGATCTTCACGTGGAGGAGCCATAATTGTGGCTGAAACAGCCTGAGACTTGGCTGGCACTCAAGTCAAATATTTCTCTTTTCTATCATATTGTACATTTCAATTCTTCTTTCATCCTTTTAATCTCATGTAATAAAAAACCTGGCCTCAGAAAATGAAACATGTTGACATAATGATCGTATTTTGAAAAATATTTCTACTTTTAGCCCTGAAAAACAATATGATGTTAATTTTCTTTCATTCCACTCTGTACTATTTTGTCCACATTCTTGAATGATCAAGATTTCCTCTTATGATTTCCCTGAGTTAATCACCCGGTTTTAAATAGTTTTTTAAAGATAGAATAAAAAGCATCCACAAGAAGCGGGGAGCCTACACTTTTTCTCCTGCAATTTAGCAACTTTCCATATGCCCAATGCAACATTTTCTGTATCATATTTTTCTTTTGCTTCCAGAACTTCCAAGTGGCAACATGAAAGCAAAACTCTGAAATCAGCTGACGTACCAACTGAACAATTACATCACTCTTGTCCAAAAATCTTCAAACCAGAAGGCTGATAAAAGTTTTTCTCCCTTGCCTAAACTCTGACTCAGAGCTCCATCTGCTAATTACAGCACTTTTTTTCACTCCCACAGGCTCTGTATGTCCACTCTCTTCTATCACGAAATTTAACCTTAAATGTTTACCTGGATTTTCTTCAGCAGTAAAGGATGATGCTTTTCTGTTTGCTAGTAGGATCTGAAAAAGAGAATAGATATGACCAAAGTGAAATACACAGACAGGCAGAACCTTTCTACAGACTACCACAGAGATTTTTAACTATATTGCAAATAAATGCATTAGAAAGTCAAATAAATAAATCTGCAAGGACCAAAGTAAAATTAAACTTAGGAATAAATGTCAACAGTTAAGCAAGAGGGAAGTGACTACTATTTTTCTCAAAGAGGACCCTGAATGAAATCAGTTCCAGGATAAAAATAGTATAACTTCATCAACTCTCTTGAAAACAGGTGGTTTCAGTGGTTTCCCCACACATGGAGCAGTATATTGAGGCTCAGATGTTCAGAAGAGGAAGGAGAATGTTCTAAAGTCACCTGTAAAAATTGCAGATTTGTGCACGTCCTGCAAATGCGTCCTACCTCACTCCTCATTTGTCTCACTGCTGCTCCAGAGCTTGCGTGCTGAATCCTCCTCCTCATTCGTGCAGGTCCTTCATACAAGTCAAGTACCCACCGTGGCTCTGGGGACCACGACGCATCTCCCTGCGGGCCCCTTCTGTAGAAAAGCCGTTCCTCAAGTACTGCCCAGTCCTTGGCTGCCTTGCTGTAACCACACTGCAGCATCTGGGGGACAAAACAACTGTGTGTCACTCCTGCATATCTCCTTGAAAAGGATTTTTTTTCGTTACTTATAACTCCAGAGGTTCATCTGAAAAGCCAAATGGCCACAAATACATTCAGTGAAAGCACAGCCTGCAGGGAACAGAGAGGGGCCCTTAAAGCATCAGTCCAGCAGGAAGAGAACTGAGTGTTTCAAAGAATGAAAAACTTATTGGTCCCTGATGGCCAATTTTGAAACAGAAATGTATATGGGAGATTTTACACCCTATGAGCTTGAGTCTTCTTGAGAATTTTTACTGTAGAAAAGGCCAAATCCACCACTGTAAAAAGTCGAATAGCTAAAAGCAATCAAAACTTTGAAAATAAAGGGAAGATCAACAATCTGATTTGTGAATGAACTGACAAGTACATCACATTTCAGTGATGAGGCCAGTCATGAGTACTGACTTACTAGTTTTTACCTTTATTGGGCCAAGAATTCCCACTACGCCCATTAGTGGCGTTTTGTTCCTCTCACATTTGAATGCCTGATCTCTGGAGGCAGTGCAAAAGGACGCCCTTCCCAACAGACACGTCACTTGGCATTCCTGTTCTTTACCTGTACATGATTCTTGTACAATGCAGCATAGAGTTCCTGCCCACTTCTTCGGTACCTTTCCATACAGGACACAAATCCCTAGAAGAAACATGAGAACACATACTAATACCAGATGCTGCATGTGTAAGCTCTGTAAGCAGTAGAAGTAAGCACTCTTATCCTATTAAGGATAATTAACATGGTCTGAGGACTATCAAGCTCTAGACAGCTCAGTGGTAAGGCAATCTTGGTCAAAAAGAACACCTGAGAGCAATTTGCACACTTATATCAGTTAAGTGTATCTATGATATATTACCAAAGTCATCAGTGTAATTGCTCAGAAGGAGAAAGAGAACAGGAAATCAGATTCTAAAAGTCCTTCTTTTGGAAGGGAGTTACTTTGCACCACAGGTAGCATAGAAGACAGTTATCTTTTGTAGATGTCCCAAACTGAAGCCAGGATCCAGAGTCTCTAACTTGCTGTATTAACAGAAAGTACACACAAAAACAGTGGTCAGAGTTCCTCTTCTGCACACAGGAAGTCAACCATTTTTAAAATAATCTTTCACATTTGGGAGCCTAAGTCCACTGGCAACAGCAGTGTAAATGCACTGCTTGATGGGAGTGGGGTGCAGAGATGTCTGGCTCTGTGCTGGCTTGTGGAAGCTGTTAGAGCTATACCAAAGCAAGGAGTCACACAGACCATTTCTGCTCCACTACACACCGCAGACATGGCATAAACCCAGTGCTCTGGATAACTCTGGAAAGGCAGGCCTCCCAAAGCTGTCTGCCAGGGCCTTCTGGCCACTGTTCCTTCCAGAATGCATTAGACTCTCAGGATAGCAAACCAACACAACAGTCATACACTTCATTTGCTATTTTACTTGAATGAACGTCTCAGGAAAAAGGTTGCTGTGCAAGTCAAAGATGCTGATGAGCTGCTATCAAGAGATTGAGCTGCACTCCACCTTCTGCCAGCAGCCTGTTAACACGATCTTCAGCAAGATGTGCAATTGCTCAGCACTTCTACTTCTCCAACCCTAAAACAGGGACTACAATACTAACCTCACAGAATTACAGAGGCTGAGATCATGAACAAATGTCCATCGTGATGGGATCCTTAAATTCAGGGAATAGGGAAATAAAATGCTTTCCTTTTTCTCTTACCTACTCCAGGAGACCCAAGTTACCTGCTCAAGCAGGGACACCTAGAGAAGTCAATAAGAGATTGCTATGAAAAGTCCCAACCTCTCACTACCTGAAGCCATGGATCAGATGGGTAACTTTTAAATGCGTGGACTTCGTGCCTAGCAGGCAGCGATTCCTCACAGCAAACTGCCTAGCTGCTGCTTGCGCTGTGCTATAATTAAGTTAACACCAAAGGTCTACATGGCGTGCCGATTACTGCTGGCTGCCAGCCAGGCCCGTACCCCTGCCGTGAAGTCACATTTAGTGGTGTTTCCCTGCAGGAAGCCCCTGTTTTACACTGATGAAAGTCATTACATTTTTGTTTGTTTAAAGCATCATTAAGCCTGTAATCACAGTTGTGGCCTCACAAAACTATTCCATAATTCATATAAAACTCCCATAAAGACTGACCTAGAAAGCAATAGCATCTCTGTGCTGTTGAGCCAGACTCAGTAGAAGAGGAGAGCCAAGTCCAGCTTTATGTGGACATAGGGTAAAAGCCATCCAGAGCAAACAACAGATTCATCCATGTATTAGCCACCATTACAGATACCCACAGGCTGTTCAGGCCAGGCCAGTGCTCTACTGGCAGCTGTTTCAAAGCTGTTCATAGCTTGTATTTCAGCTGTGGTCACTGATCAGACCCCTAAGGTCAAAACCCACATTGAAAGCTTCTGAACAGCTTCTCTGACCTGGCTCCAAAACTGCCAAACACATTCAGAGGCCTAAGAGGGAAAAATCTGCTAGTCACTTCTGATTAACTGAAGAGTAACCACTTGGGCTTCAAAATGAGCTACAGGTAGCCATTTCCCAGATGATCATCCCTACAAAAAAATCTGCTGGTAAAATGAAATGAAGAGTGCATAAGATCTGGGATCACTGCAACAGAACAAAACATAGTTAGAAAACAAGTATTCAGTTCAGAGAAGTGTTCAGTGAGAATAACTTCACTGTATTGTACTGTTGAAGGAGCAGCTAGTGCAAAGTTTGCTGTGACCTCCTTAGCAACATTTTCTTTAAAAAAGATCACACATTGTACATGGTTATCCTTTAAAATGGCAATAGTTCATGCAATAGATTAAATATAACACTGTGCCACCCCACTGCAACATCTATATTGAACAAAAAGGGATATGCTGGCTTTGATAGCTGTTAATATTATATGACATAATATAAGGTTTAGGTGTCATCTACAAAAAAGTAGGTGTTAATGCAAGAAATACAACCTGTGTTTTAAGAAAGATCAGATCAGATTAAGAGGCCATATTGATCCATCGTGGCCTTGCAGGTGGAACATGGTGCCATGCTTTTAAGACTTTCATAGCTAAGGCACATAAGTTGTAGGTAGACCAAGGCCATTTTGCTGCTTCAGGTTCTCCAGCTAATATTTATAGCCTGACAACATGAGGGAATTTATTAATTATTTTCCTATTAAGAAAAAAGATCAGAAAACCTTTCCCTTGTTACTGCATGGAGACCTTATGGAAACAAATAAGTGATTAAGTGATTAGAGAAGAGAGGAAAAGGTAAAAGCAGCAAGGAGAAAAGTGCTGGCAAACACATAGGCCCCCAAAAAATCCAGAAACTAGATTTGCTACAATTTCTTTAAAATAAAGCAATTGAAGGACTGTTTGTAGTAAAAGACAATTAAAAAGGGAAAAAAGTTAAGAGGTGCAACTTAACAAATGTTTGTTGAGCTTTGGAATGCTTATGTCTGATTTTTCTTTTTCCTTTTAAATATATCACTTAACACTCCCACAGTCCATAAACATTCAGGCTTGCCATAATAAAATTGCATAGCATGACACAAACACCAGATGTGCCACAGATCTTTCCTAAGAAAACATTATGCCACTGGAGTGCCATGCTTTGGAATTTACTTTGGGACATTATTTCCTATGTGCTGTATTTCAGAATATCCTTCCCTTACATGCTTGTGCCAAAGCTCTTGATAAAGTTAAATATAAAATATTTTTGGACTTGGAAACGCCAAAAGAAGGACTTACCATGTACTCAGATCCCTAAGTGTCAACTATACCAGCCCAATCAAATAAAGTGTCTAGTCCCACAGGTGAGAGTGACAATACCCATCGGCCTGTTTTGAACCTTGTGTTCAAAGTCATCTATTGATGACAGCTAGAACTGCTACTTCACTTGTTCTTCTGAGCTAAGTACTATAAATATTTTGACATTTATATGTGCACATATATATGGTAAAATGATTCACATAACATTGTAGTTGTAACAAAAAAATACAGATTCTTGTACAGTATTTGTCATCAGCATACTTCCAAGGTCCTTTTAAAGCAGGTGTGTGTCTTTATCCCAATTTACCCACAGGAAAAGCAAGACAAGTGAGTTTCCTTGACCATGAGTCATCCTGCCACCACATCTAGGTAGAAAGAGGTTTGGGATAGGGCAAAAAGAACCTGAATTATTTTGAAAAAAAAATGATAGAAATGAAGAGGATGAACATGGTGACGATATACTGTAGCAGGAGGACAACTTTAAGAAACAATCTGGGAATTCATTTTAGTGTGACTGCTCTTACATTGCTTGTTCCGGATTGTATTCCGATATAGTTGATTTGACAGATATTAGATCTCCTATTGCTGGAAAAGTCTCCCTCCTTTATTCCTCCCAACCTGGCTGTCACAAATCTGTATGTAAAGCTTTTTCTTTGAATAGCTGTAATCAGATCAATCACCAGGTTTTTAGAAGGACTCCTAGGACATGTGAGGAAACAAAACTAAAAGCTGCTAAAGTTCTCTTAAGGACACAGAAGAAGTGTATGTAAACAGCAACAACAGTGTATGTCAATAGCATACATGTTACAGATTAAAGAGGCTGCACAGAGCAGAAACTGAGGATGGCCCCGATTTAAGAAATCAGGGAGGCATCATGTCCTGTTTAGGTGTATACTTGCATTTAAGTAATGCAGCATCTTTTACTGAAGGGTCATATTTGCCTTTCATCCCAGTATTTAAGATATAAACACACAAATATAGATGCAATACTTAGACATAAAAAAAGCAGCTAAATATGCTTAAAACATCGGTAAGAGATGAGTGCAAAAATTTGTTAACAATTAGAATCATTAGAATGAGGAAAAAATATATATTAAGTTTAATATTTAAATCATGTTGCCTCATTTAGAATTCAAAAAAGGGCCACAATTTTAATGAAATAATATTCTGAAAAAATGCTGTTTTACAAAGGGTGAATTGTTTAGTTTCACCCAGTTATATATTTCCCAGTAGTTCAACATTAAATGGCATCTGCCTGGGGGGTGGCACGTTGCCCTTCATGGCAGCTCCATATCCCAGCTCTTTCCTCTGTACTGCACTCTCTTGGCAAGAGCAAAATCTCCTATCACCCACAGTGTGGGAAAACACATTTTCTCACCAAAGAGATTTATTTCTGCAATCACTGCCTAAACCCAAAAATACTTTAAATGGAAAATTCCTGAACTGATATGATTGAAATAGTTAGAGATGGACTGGCAGCAGTATCTTTGGAGTTTGAGGTGTGGAAACTATCCAATAATATCCACTTAAGTTGTTATACCCTTTTTTCCAAACTAGAATTTCCCTCCAATATTTCTTGCCCTTTCCTGCTAGATTGTGGAAAACAGATCAGGCACTTCTTTCTAACCCCCCTCACAAGCAGAGGTTAGGGTTACAGGTGGCATGGCTGTTTCATAGAGAAGAAACAGTGTTACACAACTAATAGACTTGATTGAGGTCTCAGCCCTGCTGTGTTCAGCTACAAGCAACAGCGCAGTCACCATCTCCAGCAGCAACCACATCGGCCACTGGTATTAAATGTAACAGGGACGGTGAATCTGAGGCCAGGTATTCTGCTACCCTGGGCAAATGATAAGCCACCCAGTTGGTGCCCAAACTGCTTTTCAAGTAATTGACTATACCTTGGGAAGTCTGTAAGTTCAATACACAAAAAGAAAAATCGTCTCATTAGCCACCAAGTAAGAAACATTAGGCTAAGGAGGCAGATAGTGTTTTTCTTAGCAGATCAAAGCACTCTGTCCCAGTCCTTAGCTCACACTCTCTACACTACGGGCTGTTTGCAGGCTCTTATGAATCACAACATTGTCATCACCATGTGGATTTTATTGTTACTTGGCCAAAATTCATTTAGCTTTTCAACAGACTGCAGTTCCAGCAGTTAAGTGTTGTATGCAAGCTTTGTGCCTCAACCCGCTAGGAGGCTAATGCACAGTGCCAACTGCTCCTAAGGATCATGGATGGATTCCTGGCATTGCCAGTTGGCTGGGGAATAGCAAGCGTAATGAGAAAAAGCTCTGTATTTCAGTGCACTATAAATGTACCCGCACACAGGGGTGGCTTGCAAGAAGATAAACCCAAAATAAGATGAGGCTTGCACCCTGTATTTATCACGTCAACTCGGGCAGCAGAGAAGCAGCCCTACCTCTGTAGCAACTACACCTGCACAGGCACACTCCTACAGAAGCCAACAGTGCTACAGATGAAACTCCGAGTCAGTCATCTCCCAACAGCAAAAACACCACACTGGGAGGAGACACATCTTCAATCCTGTCCTCAAGAATGACATCTGTGACTTGGAGATGGCAACTTCTCAACACTCAACCTCTTGAGGCCTCACCCCCTTTAACAGTAGAGATATTTGCTCTTGCAGAACTGTAGTGAAGGGTGAACTTCAGCCTTACTAGGGCTAGCAATGGGGGCTCCTCTTTTCTCCGTGCTTGCTCTTACTCACCACCTCCCTATTTCCACAGAAGATTATCTTCTATGAAATCACTCTGCAGCTGCATGTAACTTGGGGATTTATTATGTAATGTCTCAGTGCATTTATCTGAAAGTCTCAGTGGAGTTTTCTGGCTCTACTAAATTATGACTTCTAAGAAGAGTGTACATTCCTAATTCATACCCTAAACAGTAAGGTATTCCTAGAGCTCAGAGTCCAAAATATAAAGAAATTTCTCTGTCCTTACCTCCCTGAATTATGACTATTTCCCTAAAATATTATACATTTAAATGTGATATCACTACCTTCAAAGCTTTTCAATTCCTGTAAAGCAATTCTGCGTGCACAGATTAAAAGTATAGATATTCTGCAACAGACAGTATGAATAGGGCAGAGAAGCACAAGCAGCTATCCTTAATTTGGCTAGCCAAGGTCAAAATAATAATGAAAGAACAATTCACAAGACTTGGGCACAGGCTTTGCTCTCATCTAAGAGAAATCTTTACAATCTTTTGGCAGAGCTTTCTCTGTCTCCTAATTCCCTGTTCTTTACTTGGACACATTGCCATTTCATTCACAGTTCTAGCTATTTTCAGGTCTCTGCTCTGTTACTCTGTTTCATATGGTCATTTTGCCAGCTGACACCTGAACTCCCATATGCATTCTATACTGCTCCCCACATGAAAAACACCACCATATATAAACTGTTAACCTATAAGTTGGCCATAACTCCTCCTCTTTAAAAAAAAAAACCTAAAAATATTATGAGTGAAAGAATTTGCATCCTTTTGCTTTGAAAAATAGAACCTAGTTATTAAAAAATAGTGAATAAAGAATGTCTTGGGAAAAATAAAGAATGAAATGTTTGTTTGGCTCAATATTTGCAAGCAAAACAGAAGCTTGACTCAACTTTAAATGCCATTTAAGCTTTTGGAATCAAAAAACAAATATAAAGCAGTTTCATTCAAATGTTTTTTCTTTTTATTGTAACCGAAACATGACCTCAAAATTTTTACTGAAAATTGAGGTATTTGAGCCAAAAAAAAAAAAAATGAGGAAAGTTGTTTTTGTTCTATATATGTAGCAGAAAGAAAAGCAATTCTGTTTCAGTTGGTAGCAATTGCTTCTAGAATTTCTCCGGATCCAAATAAAGCTATAGAGCTCTCCTTTCATCCACATAAACACCATTCACTCATTTGGCATGATCTCCGATATGTCAAAATAAAACTCTGCAATCAGTCTCTCTTGAAAGATGAGGTTTCAGTGCCAACAGCTTTGAACAGTCAACTGCACTGGCTGAAATTCCATATGTGAGCTCAAAATCAAACAAGAAAATCTCTAGCTTAAAGGGCAGAAATACAAAACCCAAAAGGGATACAGGAAATGGATAAAAGAAAACATCTTTTCGCGCAATGTGGGATTAAATGCAGTGACTTTACTGCCACAGAATGTCTCCAAGATTAAATAAACTGAAAAATCTCTGAGTACATTTCTCCATAGAAAGATTTGGAAGGGTCATTACACCTGGTGCTTCAGATCTTAAGATGATCTGAAATTTATTATTCAAGAGGAGAACAACTTGGGTAAGACAGACATTCTTCTCTGCACCGTATGGTCACATACCCCTTTCTGCAGAAACTGCTTCTGGATTTTGTCGGGGGCAGATTGTGGAGTGGCTAGCTTGTGAATCTGGTTCAGCCAAACAATCTGTGCTCATCCATAAAAAATAATGTTTAATCTTCTCTGTAAAACAATTATCTTCAGTTAAAGCATGAAATATTCCCATGCATTTCAGATAGTTTGATTATCTGAACTCTATAAGTTAGCTAATTCAATAGCTCTGCACTTCATGGTTCTAAGTAGTTTTTTTAAAAAACACCTATTCTATCGATTTATTTCCTTCTGATCTTGTAAACAATCTGCAAAGTTATAAATGAATAAGTCAAAGATCTGGTTAGAAGGACACAAAAATGTCTTTGTTCAAAGTTAAGGAAACTTTTACAGATTGCTGCAGCACACTAATTTAGCTTTGAGTCTGTTATTAAACAAGACAATAATATTATAATGGAAATTGTTTAATATACATCATTAATAGCAGAGTGCCTGTTTTCATTCAGTAAGAAAAAAATGTGCTCTGTGAGCAGTTTTGAAATGAATATTTGATTCCAAACTTCCCCTGTGCATTTAATGGCATGCTAATTTACATTTTAATTACTTCCTAAGAAATCAAAGCATTTGTTGACAGTAGAACATAATGTCAACTTCACGGTGCACTGTTGTTAGATGCTTAATGAACTTAATTAGATAATTAGTGATGTTAATTATCCTTCTATTATGAAGATAAAATTGTTACACAAATGATGATGCACTTCGCAAAGAAATATCATTATATGTTTGCTTGTTTTGACTCAGTTAATGTGAAAAGCTCATAAAAGACTGAATGATTGGTAAGAAAAAATATTTAAGTAATCATTGTGATTGTTTCAAATATTCTCCTCTTCATTTCACTCGGTGCCATGCTATGCTCAGCTTGTCCCTTCTGTACCCCCAAAGTCCTTATTTTTGTATATTATTTTTGTTCAATCCCAGTTTCTAGTAGAGTTAATAATTAATAGAACTCTGAGGTATCAGCAGTGTGTGCATACAAGAATATATTCACACACAGACATATATACAGACACATGCATAAACAAGGTTGTAAATATACGTACATGCATAAATACATGCATACACACATATATTTGTGAACATATACATGGATGTACATAATTTATATATTATTCATAAGAGTTAAACCTCGAATTTTTTCTGTGGCTGTGAAAAGCATCATGTACAGTCTTTGATGGTTACAGTCACAATCGACTGTAGCAACAACCCTTTAAGCTTCTAGTCTAAGGGAAAACCTGGTAAGTAAAATAAATGCAAAATTCCAAAAATAAACTTACTCTAAGTCTAAAAACAAGGCAAGTTCTAAAGACTTTGAAAGAAAGTCTCTTGAAACATGTCTCAGTACCTTGGATTTCAAAAGACACATTAATTCCAAAAGATCTAAGATGTTGTCTTATATTTTCTCTTGAGAATCTAATTATAAAGGCAAAGCTCTGATGGGTAACTTTCTAGTGGAGGCTGCAAACATAAATAAGAGAGCGTGTTCTCATACAGCACCCATCTTTCGCCCCCTCCAGAAACTACATTTGAAACGAAGAGGTCAAAATACGAGACTGAATCAAATTCCCACCACCCCCTAGCATTACTTATGTGTTTTCCATTACAAACATTTGGATATTGTCCCAAGCTGTGACTACTTTCATTTACCAGCCCTTAGCTGTAACCCTTCGTTAAGCCATCTCTATATTGGTACAGCAGCCATCACAACAAGAACCAAATCCCACCAAAGCCAGAGACATTCTTGAAGTCCAAGTAGCTTAAGTAGGAATAAGATTGCAAACAAAATATGCAGAAGTTTATAACCAAGTTAGAAGAATGAATCCCAGTGATTTTAAATGTAACTTGTAACTTCCTTTAATAATAAGAATCCCACCCAGCATTCTGCTTGCTAAGTTTATGCAGAATACTATGGAGGAGAAAAGAAATCCATTTCTTTCTCCTTGGATTTTATCTGTCTGAAAAGTGCAGCAAACTCTTTCAAAGACAGGCTGGAGAGCAGAAAGGGGGAGAGTGGGGAGGAGCATTTGGAATTCCAGTTTTGCATCTCACTGAGAGGACCAATTTATCAGAGCTGTGGAGCTGTCACTCGTTGACATGATAAGGAATAACACCGAATGAATAATGTTTCCTCCAAACCCAGCTCCTTTAATTACAAGCCGCTTCCTTGCAGGAGAGAGACAGAAGATGCAGAAACACCAATTTCATGCACTTGTGCCTGAGTAATGTCTCCGTGCTGCCTTTTCCAGATGGCAACCTTTTCACTGGAGGAACTAATGATGTGGGCATATTTAGGGAAAAACCAATAACTGAGTCTTTAACCTTCAACAGCAAAAAGCATGTTGTACAAAATGTTCCTTGGGATGCATTTACAAATATCAATTACATTGCTCACTGAGGTGTAATCAGCTGTAATAATCAAAATTAATTTTAAAAAATAATTAAACAGACCCCAGGGCAAATAGTAGATGCTCTTGCAGCATGGCATCACACTCTACATACGTACCTGGGAAGAACTTGCTCTGTAAGCAGCAAAGTGAAGGAATGAGGAAGATGTTCTGACATGCTGAGAAACAACTGTTGCTCAGTAAGGTGCTATCAGATATTTCACTTTGATACCAGAACCTTCCTGACCAAGACACCTGGAGCTGAACCAGTTACCCCTAGAGATAATGCCACAACCTGACACACCTTGAGCTAAGATCCCATATACTGAAGTTGTGACAGACACATAGTGCCTCTTAAACAGTAGAAATAAGCCATTGATACATTCAGCAATGCATTAACACTACAATGCCAAGCAAAAACATGGAGAAAGCCTTCTCCCTCAGGCAAGGAGCTGAAACATGGGAAAGATAGCCCAGTTCTATATTCCTGTCAAGGAATGCCCAAGAACATACAATGGTGGCAGCCTGAGTGCTGCATATACTCCAGACCAATCACTTTTTATATAAACACTTGTCTTGCCACCTCCCTCTTGAGGCTAAAGAAAAGACTGAACCTTTAACCTTCCATAGTTCCATAACCTTCCAGGGTCAGCAACTCCTTGCTGTCATCCATGTACAGCTGCATAAGCAGAAACAAGCACAAGATACTTTTTCTCTTTGAAGTCCTGTAACCAGGCCTCATGCAAAACAAGTTGCATGAACACCTTATACGACAAGACTGCCTATCCAGGTTCCTCAGGTCAAACATCTTTTGGTTGTTCTGCATATATAGTGCCCAGCACAAAATCATTACAGGTCACAACAGTGGCTTCTTGTTATTACAGCATTAAAAATAATATTATAGCTTTGGCTGCTGTACCATCTAATCATGTCACACTCAAAAAATGCATCTTTAGAGCACTCTCATGGTTAAACTGTCACCCTCCCTCACCTTTTACAGGTAAGGTGCATAGGGTTGAACAAGACTCTGAAACCTACCCAACAGCAAATCAAGGACTACAACAAATGAGGGAAGTGAATGTGGATCTCTAGACCATCGGGCACCAAAACTTCAGGCATCAGAGCTACAGACTGAAAACAAATATGAGGTTTCTGCACAGACAAATGGGGCACACCTATCTGGTTTAAGTCACTCTCATATTTCATTGTTTGCATCATAGGATGAATGTTGCTACCACAATTAGCTCCTGAAAGGGGATATCAGGGGCTTCCCAGCCTTCAGTATATTGCGCTCTGGTTGCTTCATTCTTCATTCTGCCCATGATAAACCTGTATCATCCCATTTCTGTTTTCAATTTTTATAAATTTAACTTGTTGATTCTTTCACTTAGAAGGTTGATGAAATTTATGCCAGACATTAAGCACAGAGTTAGTTATGGACATAATCATCATAATTATGGACATTTTACCTCAGTTTTACAGCCAGTTTCCTTTGTGGTTCGTCCAGGCATCAACTTAATTGCTGAAGAGAGGCTTTCACTCCATGAGTTGTGCTTGCTCTGTGACAGACTTGGTCCTAATTTATTCTGAAGACTTCTTTTTTCAGACGCTATGGTTCAGTAGAACAGGAGAGAAAAAAAAAGCATATAAGACTTGAAGGTGAACCCATGGGGAAGTGCTGAGTTCGTAAATATATTACATGAGCTGCAAGAAAATGACTGAGCTGCACTTGATCTAGTCTGTTCTTTCATTTATAAGAGGGTCATTGAATCAACACATACTTTACTTTCCAGCCTTTATATAAAATCCTCACTGGGCTCTGCCATTGCCCAGTGTCAAGCTGTTTACAGCATCCCTGGATCCCAGAAGTACTGCACATTGCTACGTTTCCTCCACCCAAACACCCTCCCCTCCAGTGAAATTCTCCCATGGGATATGGATGCATAAGGAGATTTTTGTGCCTTGCAGTAAAACAATAGTCGTAGACCATCACCAGAAGACTAAAAAAGTGCTGCAGGATGACACAGAAAACATCCCTCTAATTATAATATTGGAATAAAGAATAAACATCTGTTTTATCTAGGAAGTGACGTGTAGAATAAGAGTACAACCAAGGAGTCAATAGCCTTCCATTTTTCTGCAATGCCTTTGTTCATCACAGTAAGTACTACATAAAAGAACAGGGACCTATCAAGTGCTGCCAGGTTTTTGTCATCATCTCTTCCCAGAGAGGAGTGATCTCAGTTATCTTCACTTCTCTCTCTCTGTCACTTCCTTTTACAGAGAGATCCATCTTGTAAGTATCCTCCAGGGCCTGACGCCTCTGAGAAATGAGCTGCTTCCAGATGATTTCTACTGTTCTCAGAATCTCTTGATGAACTAGAAAACAAAGGAAACAGAAAATGAAGAAAGCAGCATAGACAAAGCAAAAACATCTCACTTAGAGCAGCACTGGTCTAGAATAATTGCTGGAGCCTGTGGAGTTACTCCCTTTTGCCTATTAGTTTCATAGGATCTAAGCCAGTCTATTTAGTCTAATACAGGAAACAGTAAAAAATCTTTTGCTATATTGTTCCCTGATTATGACAAGTAGAAGTGACAGATGATTTTACCTGGTTCTGCCTCAAAAATAAGATCTCATTAGAAGCCTGATAATCTTTAATATCTTACATAGGACTAAAGCATATAAAAGATGATTTTATACTGTCTAGTGTCATTACAAAGAGTGGAAGACCGCCAACTCAAACAGTTTGGAATAACAGTGGATTGTTCTGTGAACAAGTGCTCAGCTTTTTTTGCCAATTCTCCCTGTAAACAAGAGAAATTTGGTTGCACTACTCAAGATACACAATTGAGTATCCTTATGCAGTATGGTTTAACTGAGAGCCCACACTGAATCCAGCCCCAAAATTCTTCACTCCAACTCATGGTCTTCTCCTACAAAGGCCAAATATTTCTTCCTGCAGGCAACACGGACTTCAAGCTCTGTATTAGATCTCGGGAAAAAGAAATTGAGCAGCAAGTAGCATGTAGGTGGGCACTGACATTGGCTGCCACGGGAGGAAAGAGACCACCAGACTCAACTGTCTTACTTCTGAGAACATGAGGTCTGGGTTTCCAATACAAAATGTGTGGTATGAAGACAAATCATAGCACAACCATCCTTATTCTGTGTTAAGCAGCACTTGCACAGCCACTCAGATGGATGCTTAGGCCCAGCACCTTCCTGCCCTGCAAACAAGATATCAACAACCAAAAATTACCATCATCTGGAGTAGGCAGGCTGCCTTTCTCCTCTTCAGTAGGAGCAAGAAAAATTTGGTGATACGAAGCAAGTTTGGGTCTTGCATCAACCCCAAAACCTTCTGGATAGCTGTAATAAGAAAAAAAAAAAAAGGAGGGCACATAAAGAAAAACATAAGGACAAGAGCCATTCATTCCCACTTTATTTATTTAGCAGGTCAATATCACCAAGCTCCAATGCTTATAGCATAGACACGATATGGCAGGATTTACAAGAAGCAGGTAACTAAATCGCTGCCAGTCTGTTTTCCAAAATTAAGGAGTATTCCTCATGGTCCCACAGGTCACTGGTTTTGCTCTGTGCCTTACCCTTTGACTTACCCAATAACTTGTATATCCCCTTCACACTGCTCTGATTACCTGCAGCAAAGGTCTGCTCATGTAGCCTGAATAAATCCACCTGTCTCTGAATCTATACATCTTTCATACTGCTTCTCTCCTCTGAAATGCTTATTACTACAGGTTTTCCCCATTATATGGAAAATGTTGGGGTCACATTGTCTGGACCTTTGTTTTGACCCACTACAGCTACTCTTGATATATCATGCTCTTTGAATTGGAAATAGGCAGCAATACCAAAGAAAGCAAAGTCTCTTGGTTAGGCGAAGTTAGGGTTTTTTTTTATCTCCAGACTTTCTTTAAAACACAGTAATTCTGACTGCCTGGATTTGCTGTGCTTAACTTGTGGATAACACCAACATTTGGGGGCTTATTTTATGTTTGCACTGTTGCTTAATCCCCTGTAACAATGCTTGCTGTTTCGAAATAAACCTTCTGTGCTGCGCAGAGGTTGAGGAATACCTCCAGGGTGCTCTGCCCTAAACTGAATCCAGTCTTAAAACATCATATTTGAAATATACCACACTTCCTGGTTTTTTGTTTTTTTTTTTTTTATGCCAGTCAGATAATAGTGTCCAGACAAAAATTATTGGGAGAAGTAAAAATGGTTAGTATTCAGAGAAAACATAACCATAAAATCAATACATAAAGCCACAAATGTTGGTGTTACTTCCTTCTTTTGACAGAACTATCTATAACTCCATGGGTTATATAGGTAAGCATTCCTCTGACCTGTCATCTGTAGGAATAGCAAAGAAAGCACATATGTTCTAGCACTATCCTAGTCAACAGCAAAGCTCCTGATAGTGGTAGGACCATGATTTTCCAGCTCGTACCCAAGTAACAGAACAAGTCCAAAGAAAAAAGAAAATATCCATGTACAGAATTTAGTATGTTTTAAACACACCCACACAAGAGTGGCTGCTGGAGCAGAACCACTAGTTAAGTTAGCTCATGGCAGATGCCTCAGGATGGCCAACTGTGTGCCTGAGGAGTGATTCTAGCCCATATGCCCAAGGGCCTCAGTTTAACAAGGGACTTGTGGGCCAACTCCCTTGAAGACAGTTCAGGTTTGTTCAGCTGCACTTACGACTCTTCAATAGCTAAACTGCTTATAATCTAAAAATTGGTACACATGCAAAATGGACACATACAGATATTTTTATTAAGAGCAACATTTAAACCTACATGCAAATTTAAGTGGTCTGCTCAGAAAAACATGCAAGCTTGTCTGAGTGCCTCTGACATGAAGCATGATTCACTCACTCTTTAATGAGAGAAAAAGAATCAAGTGTTATATCATCACTATCTACTGTCCCTTGCTTATTATACCCACAGATACAGACACTAACCCACACATGAGCCCAGGTATAGGAAGATTTCTGCTCACTAGTACTTTATGCAGAAAACAGTCTTCTTACTGAAGAACTATTCATCATTTCACTATTTCTGCTAAAAATCAACTCCTTGCTCCTAGAATGCTAAATAGATCAGTAACCTTCCTGCCCTTCAAATTAAATGAAAAAAGTCACAAAAATATTAGTCACTATTCTTCATTTAAAAAAAAAAAAAAAAAAAAAAAAAAGAAAAAAGAGGAAAAAATTCTCCTTCCACTGGTTTCCTTCAGTCATTTTAACAGAGAAGATCAGGGAGGAAGGTTCATCCCATTCAGGAAGCTACAAATTGATGCTTTCAACTCCTAGACCACTAAGCCAATGGGACTAAGGCTTTTCAGGATATAGCACATCTGAAGTCTTTAGTCTGACTAAATCAGCTCAGTCTCACCTTCTAGTGCTTCTCAAAACTAAGACTGTCAGGTTGCTTAAAAGAGCATGTGAAATCCTCCCCTTGCCACCCAATGACATAAAGAGTCCCCTGAGACAGGCAAATGTAATGAGACCAACTTTTGTACCTGCCCGAACTCAGCTGGCAAAGACAGTGCATGAGGCAGACGATGAAATTATTAGAGTTGTAAGCTGCAAAGACAATGTCCCACTGCTCCTGCAGCACATGGAGAGTGGTCAGGATGTTAAACTGCTCAGGCAGTGACTGCTGTGGTCTGGACAGGCAATACAGGATCGCTCGGTTTAGACAGTTGTAGAGCGTACTGAGGATAACTTCCTTTTGAGAAAAACTGCCTTCTGAGACCTGGGAAAACAACAGAAGACTTGGCTTGCTCAAAGAACATCCTCCTCAAGGATCCAATCTTTTCACTTCATTTAAACTGCTGAAAACTATTTTTCTTTGAACTACCTGCTGAGTACAAATTCAAACTCCCTGTACTTCTACTGAAATCCCTGTTATTGTGGAAGAGATAAATTCATCATCATTTAGTAACATCTACCCCACCAGCAGACAGTGGCATTTGGAAAAGCACTGATGATCCCTGCTAGTTCCACCATCTAATCTAGCTCTTATTGCCAATTTTGGCTAGCATGTGCTCCTGCAAGAAAACAGGATCATCACAGTCGTCAAATGGACTGCAGCCCTTTTCTTGAGAATTCTGGTATCACAAATTCAGTGTGAAAAACGATGCACTAAAACATGCTGATAACATCTGGAAAAAAAAATCCTGTGACTTACTACCACAATCTGTTTGGCAATGAAGAGAAGGATTTGCTTGGGGTCAGCGGCAAACATTCTGCTCTTCAGCTTCTCAACCAGTTTCTGGGCAAAATAAACAACATTCATTACAGATGGAGATGCAATTGATTCTGTAGTGCCAAGAGGATCACTGCTCCCTGGAAAGGATACAAGAAAGGTGACTATCCCACCAGCTGAGATGCAAAAAATACAAACACATTCACATGAGATGTGAGGTTTGCAGGGCTTAGAAAGGGACAGTCCAACATCATATTAGCACAAAAGTGGGAAGCATATAAAAATACTATTGGTCTAGCAGATATATTCACCAACTCCACTCTAAGAACAGAATCTTGCTATTATATCCTATCATGAAGGACTGGTCCAAGTAATGACTGAAAAGGCAATGACTAAGTAGCACAATTGCTTCCAGAGCACTCAACGGTGAACCTACATTTATTTCCTCTTTATCACACTATCTTTAATCTTTAGAATCTGTTCTCCACAGGAAAAGGATGGAAGAGTACACAAAGGAAGAGGCTCTCAGGAAACATGGCAACATAACAGTAGATTAGGCAACCAGTGCTAGTTTAGGCCTATGGCTGGAAATGGACTGTGGAAATGGACAGATACATGCTAAACCTTAGCTAACAAACTGATTCTCGCCACCCACCTCTTGGTCTTGTTTTGCCCTCATTTTGGTTTGTAACATGGAAGACATCCATAGCACATAGTAAGACTTTTGTCTGAAAGTGTCTCTTCTGCTCACTGGAGGCATCTTCAGGAGAAGTCTGTAGAGACACCATCCAGACATTAGCACAACAGGAAAAGAGCCAGGAAATCCATCCTAAAAGTCACTTTCTACTTTTATTTACCCCTTGCTTTTATTTACCCCTTGCTGTGGACATGCAAGCTTCTGTATTGCAAGCAAAGGAGTTGCCTGTGGCATCTATATCCATAGTCACATGTGAAAGCAAAGATTTGGTGCATCCCTCTGAAAATGCAACAAGGTACCTCCCATCAAGTGTTCAGTAAAAGTCCATGTGTGGACAGTTACTGGACAGCAGATAACAGAACCACTTTAGATCCTAGGTTACAGACCTACATAGGATTTCCTGTGTGATACTTTTTAGTCAACAGGCAGCATAGTCCCTTTCTGCTATCTAAACACAAAGTTTGTCACAAGGCCATAAATTTAGGTGATTCCCAAGAAAACTTGCCCTTGGAGAATTTTATCCTTTTAGCAGAATCAGTATACACGAATGGGAATGCTGTGTGCAAAATCTCTTGTTCTCTACAGAATTCAAGGACTGCTAAGACATACAAATATTACTAGAGAATTTTTTTTTTCATGTCTTCAGCATTAAATGATGCCTGGAAAATGTCAGTGTTATTGTATAGGGGTAGCATTTGCATTAGAGTGTGAATGCAGAAGATGAAAAAGAAATCTCTTCTTTGCAGAAAAGGTAGAAATTTCATTCCACTAAAGTGTGTTGTCCAGACCTGTCAGTAATACATGCTAAGAGATGTGATCCAGTCACATCCTTTAGACCTTCCCCATTCTCAGGTTAATCCCACAGATATACTGAGAACTTTTTAGAGAACACAAATCACTGCAAATGCTGACCCAAGATCTCTCTTAGCCACTCTTAACCTTCTATCACTAAGTCACTAGAGGTCCATCCCCTGCCAATGCAAAGAAAAGCAGTAAGATCTGACTGCTATGCAAAACCTCCATAAGTAGCTCGAGTGGATGCCCTTGTTTGTTTGCTGGGATGCTGAGCAGAGTGTCCGTCAAGAGGATTCGCATGAAATCCCACACTTGTTTCTTGGCAGGGTGTGGAAGCAGTGGGAGAGATGAAGGATCAGCACAGCCTTTCCCTTCAGCAATTGATGGGTCGTCAGGAGATAAGAGACCTTCAGAGCTTCCCTGTAGATGCAAACAGACAGCAATGCATTTTAACATGCACTTTCCTCCTCATTTCCCGGTATTTCTTCTTGCTACACATAACCAAGTCGAGTGGTTTGTGCAGGTTCACATACCTTGGGTGCTCTGGAGTGGAAGGCAACCATAGCCAAAGTTTTCAAGAAGTCAGGACAGCACCACACAGGGTCCTGAGCATAACTCCGATAGATCAAGCCCAGAAACTGGATAACGTTACGTGGATAGGCAATTTCCCAGGAAGCTTCCGCATCTACAGTAGGCTAAGCACAGAAACACAAGCAGCTAGTTAAGGCAGCATTGCTCTCACTTGGATGAGCATATTTTGCCCCTCTCCAGCAGCTCAGCAAACATGGCATTGCCAGGGAAGAGTCAGGGCAGCTAACTCCTAGCTTCCAGATTTAGGATATGCTGAGCCAAGATTCTACAAGTGCAGCCAAAGTTGACATGCCGCCTCCGTCCCCACCCAAGAAGGGACAAAGCAGGTCACACTGCAAACAAGACCCATTTCTGTGTTCAGAGTTCTTGAACATGAGCTCTGCTATGTACCATAACCAAGCCAATGACTGTGTTGATGTTCTCTCTTCTCTGCTCAGCACAGGGGAGAGGAAGGTTGTGAGGGGGACAGGATTCCGCTTAAACACAAATACAACCACATACATAAAACCCCTTCAGGCCAAGTTTGCAGTTCACACTGCCCTGGCCTTGCTACCCAATGTTTACCTTGTCCACAGTGACCTTAACCATTTCCAGCAGTAAAGTAGCTGCCTCTGCACACAACCCAGCTTTGAGGACATTCTCTGTAAGGTGGTGCTGCGAGATCCACAGCAGCATAGAGTCAAGGTCTCTCTACAAGAAGAGATATATTTCAAGAAGCATTAAGTATTTATGAAACATCAAGAACAACTCTTCCACTCTCCTCATCAGCAAAAAGTAGATTATCTTTAACCCCACTAGCTCTTCTCTCCTCTATTTCTTGCATTTCCCCAGGACAGCACTAATGGATTGTCCTCTTTGGCGAGATATCTTTGGCACTACTGGGAAAAGAGCCTTATGGCTTTCAAGGACACCAGGGAAAGTACCCAAATTCACTACCACTGAGATTTTAAAGAGCCGTGACTACACTAGAACAGACAGGAAAACTCATCCAAGCTACCTTCTAAAGTACATTAGTTAAATGCTACTTAATTCTTATGTGAACATGTGAGTTCAGAATGCAAATTTCCTTAAGACCAAGTTAATATTACCTTTAAAGTGTGGGTGACTAATTAACTATTCAGGAAAAAAAACACCCCACACAAACAACAGCAACAAAAACTACAATTAACTTGCCTGAAAACCCTATCAAAGGAATAATACAAAGGAAGTTCCTTACTTGTCCACTCCATTTTTTCAAGGCCTTACCTTGGCAGTTTCAGGTGGTTCACACCGTGGAGTTGCCAAAAGGAGCCCTGCCATCTGTAAGTAGATCTCCGGGATGTGGACGTGATCAGTCAGACACGTTTGCAACACAGATAATCCAAAAATCAAAACGGAGCTGTGATCAGGCATGGGAATCTGGGGTTTTAAATTATCTTTAAAGTTGAAGAAAAAGAGAAAGAAAAAAAGGAATATGTTCTGAAGATGTCTCTATGAATGAGGGTCATATCAGAGGATTACTGACCTCCTCTGATCCCTATTTCTATGTGTCCCAGACAACTGAATACTTTGCTACACTGCAATCTCAATTAATTGCATTGTTCTTCTTATAATACTTTTTTCCATTATCACTTAGAAGTGAGGAAGAACTGAGAGAGAATCGCTTCTCTTTCATCTCCCATACCCACAGGTCTAATTAGAGGAAAAACATGCTGAACAACTCTGAAAAAAAGGAAGGTCCAATGCAAAGCTGACACCTGAACACCTCACAGACTGATCAACAAGCTTAATTTTCGGCAAGAAAAAAAGGTCCTGTGACTGCCAATCGAAATGCCAACTGTAGCAGAGAAACACTGAAGTATTAGGGCAGGCTTGCCCTGGAAAGCAGCACTGATTCTTGGTGTACAGTAGGAATTCTCTTATGAGAGGTGACTGGAGGTAGATCAAGACCTTTTACAAAGTCAGTGTCGTTTTCCTAACACTCTCCTCGTGAAAGAACCTTTTGGGAACACTACACCAACACATACCTATAAGAATACCTGACCCTGCAGAGCTGTTTTCCAGCCAGCGCCCAGCCACTGTCCCCTCCTTGAACCTTTTCAGCAGGGAGCGATTGTGGAGGAAGCACAGAAGTAGCTCGATTCCTAACACCACCGTGGTAGCGTGCAGGTAGCTCTGTGTGAACAGCAGAAACCAGTCCGGCCCCAGTGCCAGGAATGTTTCTTCTTGCACCCTGGGACAAACCGATAAGAGAAAGCATGAGAGGAGGCATGGTCAGAGATGGACAATTTGACTTAGAATTACTGCTAAGTGAGTTAAGAGATCAAGTCACATAGGAAAATCAAACCAAACCAGAAGAAAACACAACAACAACAAAAACACAATAGTTTAAGTTTTTACTACAACACAGTTAAGGCAATTGATATCTTAATGAACACCGTTCAAACCAGTCTGTTCCCACTAAGCCCAGCTTCATAATGCTGTCAAGACAGCAGCTCACTGACAATAATTAAATTTCTTCTCAGAGTACATATCAGTAACTGACACACTACATTATTGACTAGATATTTCTATTTAAGTAATCTAGAATTTTGGTTTAAAAGTAGAAGTCCAAAATATTTTTAAAAGTAGAAACAGAGAGTTAAGACAGACTCTGCCTTTCAGCTGCAGAGCATAGAATGATTGTATGTTTGCAATTCGCACACTGGGATGTAAGCAATCCCACATTAGACTGAATAGATTTTCAAGACAACTGTTACTTCTCCTCTTGTAACACTGAATTAACAGAAATATCTTGTTACCTCCTTTGAATATCTCTTCCTGAAAATATTTATCCTTTTCAAAAATAGAGATCTTTGTCATCCCAGATAAATCACTTAGAAGTAATTCCAAACCAAATCTGCTGTCGTATATCACTAATATACAAATATTATGTGTTTAATCCTAGACAAACTGGTAAAAAGGAAATCTAGAAGACACAGACACTTACACATGTCTTCCTAGACTGTTTCTACTTACTCGGAGGACAGGTGAAGTTTGTCTGAATGCATTACATCTAACAGCATCTTCAGTAACCGGTTTCTGAGACAGATTGTCTTTCCAGGTGTCTGGCTTAAGGCTACAAGTATCAGAAAGCAATGAAGAGTAATGAAGAGACAAAACATATGTTCCAATGGTTGTATGAACAACCTTGTTTGCACTAGATTAGCCCAATATAAGTATTTTTATCTGCCACTTGCAAAGTCAAAAAACAAACAGGTTTTGGACATGGATATTCCTACTACAATCAGAAACGACCAGTGCTTACTTTTCTTCAAGTCCTGTCTTCAGAGCTACTCATTTGGACTAAATGTTGAAAAAGAATCCATAGAAAACAATCTCGGGTTAACTACCGAGAGAAACATAAATGGGCAATGACAGGTGGGTTTTCTTGCCATGATCTCTACAGATAAGAAATAAAGTTAATCAGTGTATCCTTAACATAATATACAATTTTGATCTGCTGTAATGTCAACTGAAAGCTCACAAAGAGCCAGTTGACTGCAAGATGCCACACAAGGTAGACATAAATGGGCAATATTTGAAAAGGTACAGACTTCCAACTATTCACTACAACTATAACAGCAATGAGTTCATATCAAACCCCCTGTCCTTGGATATCAAGTGAAAATATATTTCTTAACAGCCCAGGATGTTGCTGTGGGGCATTGGAGCATTTTCAACTTAAAGGCCTTTCATCTCGGTAGAAATCCATGACACACAAAACTTATCTCCCAACAAAGCAGTAAAAATACTGCTGGCCTAGTAGGCAGAGAGGACAACACGGTAACTTCCTTAGCAGGGTAATCCTGCTGTAAGCCAGGACTTTCTGCATATATCTAGATCACTTATACCCTTTGTATTAGGGCTTTCTGGCAATACTAGATTTCCTCCCAATTTCAGATCACCTCAATGCAGCCCACATCTTGCCAGACCAAATCATTTCAAGCAAGTCTCTTCCTTCCACCAAAGGAAAAAGCACTACGGTGCATATAGGGTTCATCATGGTCTGGAGGAGAGGAAAAGTACTTAGCCACCCATCAGACCCTGTGTACCAAAGGTAGCTCCTCACCTTCATCTGGAGTCTCAGTCACACCATCCAGGCAAATCAGATTTTCATCCACAGAAGAGGGTTTCAAAGTATAAACAAGGAATAATCCAATTCTTCCAGAGAAAGAGGGAATCAATATTGGTCAGTAAAATGAAAGTTATTCCGTTAGTTACTTTGAGATTACGTGCAAATTTCAACACTTGTTAACAATGTCTACTTGAAATCAATGGCTGCAAAAACAGTCTTGAAATAGGAATGCAGAAGCTGGTAAAGCAGGAAGCAAAGAAAAAGGCTATTCATCTACATGTGCAGGTGATATCAGTTCTATAACAGAAAAATATTTCTTACATTTATTTTAATATCTATTATTTAAAGGTCTGTCTACAAATATTGAAGCATGGGGCTGTTGATACTTGGTTAAACCCTGTCTTCTTTACTGGGCTAAACCTCCTTTTTGCTGGGTTGAGGGAGCTGTTTCTGAACTCCTTCTGTGATTCAGACATCACTGGATCAGCCTTTGGTGTCCAGGCACATGCAGAACAGCAGAGAAATCTCAGCAGCTACTCAGAAGGGAGGACTGTCAGCCTTTCTTTCATCCTTGTTCTGCTTGAACACATTATCCTCTTCTAACAATTTGTGAAGATGTGACATACATGCCATATACAGCTGCACAACCTCCTGCCCACAAAATTGACTTTTCTTACAGGACAGAGTATCAGTGTTCTCTGGAGTGATCCACATACTGCAGTTCCCAATAGGTGGGCCAAAAGTTTGGGACCAGCATCTCTCAGTAGTGCTGAGAGCCTGTACTAGTCTCTGCCTCCCTGGAGCTGAGAAGATACCAACTGTCATTGCACATGCACTGCTTAACACGAAGTGAATGGATTGCTCTAATAAGCAAATACTAATGAATGAGCTACTCAGAAAGTTGAAACTCTTTCATACTTAGGCCTAACAGTAAACCCACTTTCCATAAAATTGCAAGCTATCAGGTTTTAAAAATAGACCCGCACAAAAAAAAATGCTTAGGAATGCTCCTTACCGCATGGTAAATTTGATATACTAAATCCAGGTTACTTAGACCTCCATAAAAAAGGGAGTAGGATAACTGGCTAAGTCACTAAGTTCCTATTCTGGAACATGCATGGAGATAATTCCACAGAGGAGATGACAAGCAGTAAGGTCACGAGTCAGCTTATCCCACAATAACTTCTTGATGTGCTCATACTCTTCAGTATAGCAAAGGAATGACTTTGGAGACCCAAAGCATCCAGTTTGCAATTTGGCTTTTACATTTTCTTTGGATAAACACAGAGCTTTGAGAAATACAATTGTCATCTGTATAGTGCACTTGTTCTAGAGTTAGATGGCTACAGAGAACATTGTATTGACCTCAGCCTATAGGCTACTAATTGATGCAGCTAGCCTGGCATTAGAAAACGGTAGTGTTAACATTGTGTGGAGAGAAAACAATGATTTAAACTTTTCACACTGTGAGGTCCCACAACACATGAACTCAGAGATTCAAGAGTAATATATTTACTAGGATCTAACTGAAACCAACAGGATTAGGTACAGAGTTCCCTAAAACCAGACTGCAATGCTTCAGAGTCTACAATGCTTTAGAAGCAGAATTTGAGCTTGCAAATATGAAATCCAGATTGAGTAGTCTCAGTCAAATCAGTAGGACTATTTGTGCCACCACTGTAAAGCTCACTATCTGACCCATAGGGATCCTCATACTTAAGTACAAGGGTGGATTGAATCCTATTTTGCAGGCATTGGAGCTGTCAGATTTGGCCTCCCACCACAGACAAGAAGAAAGTTCTGCTTGATCTTTCTCCAACACAGGCAAGAGAAAAACTCATCTGCAAACTGAGAAAATGCTGCAAGGAGGTTACCTGAGAACATCTCGTGTGTTAAAGTATCCTTGCAACAGATGGGAAAGGATAGTGCAGACCGCAGTGATCCTGGAGTTACTGATTTCAGCATCATTGAAGAGGAAAACAAGTTTGGGCACCATTTGCACCTGATAGGCGACTTCAGCATTCTGGTACCCATCTCTGCATAAAAGCACAGGGCCTATTAAAAGGTTTTACTGGAAAGAACCAAATTAGCAACATTCCAGTTATAAAGATTATCTGATTCCACTGGTACTTTGCATCGTTGACTTCTGATGGTGCCTTGGCAACTGATAAAACACTTGACAAATTGAATATGTGTCAGTGATGGAGATGTGAAGACTTATTTTTGTGTTCCCCCACCCCAACCTAGCACCTTCTGTCTCCCCTAGAAACTGCTGCATTTCAACAAATTCAAAGAACAGAACATTACTGACTTATTAAGCAGTGAGTTGGTGGTAGTACTCAACCATTCTGCCTTAGTAGGTCTCTTCAGATACATTTAGCTATACCAAAAATGTTTAAGAAAGCATACTGTTCTTTAAAACCAAAAGCCAACCCAAGAGGATATTTTTAAAAACACATCATCACTTATAAAAACAATTTTAAAAATTCCATGCTCAGTTGAGAGCAAGAGTCAGATTTTTTTCTTTCCATCACACATTTTAGCTTTCATTGTACTTTCATTTCTGGTTCCATTTCAATTAGATCACCACATTGCCTCTCCATCAGGCAAGTTTGTTCCATATACTTCTGATTTACATCCCAGCAATGTACCTAGAGGACTGTAGTATCTCCACAAGATGTGAAAAAAGAGCAAGATCCAGATTTTCTGGGGCTGCCATCCAAAGCTGAAAGACAAAAGAAAGCAGAGAATTTAATGCTCCGTTGTGCTGAAGGGACTGTAGTCTGTGACAGAAAAACAGTAACAAGTAGTTTGGGGACAATAAAATCATCAGTTGTCACAATTAGAATTCTAGGCTCTGCGCCAACGACATGTACATGGATTGCATTATGCTACAACAGTGTGCTGTAAAGAAATCTACAAACAACATTTTTACTTTTGCATTAAATGTTTCTCTAACCTGGGAAGGAGGAACACAACAGAGGAGCAGGGGAGGCAGGGAAAAAGGAGGGAAAAGAGGACAATAAGTATATCCATCCCAGAGTCCCTAACACACAGAAAGTCAGTATAGGCTGAGATGCAGAGCTAAACCAGGCCACATTTGAAGAAAACTCTGATATCTCCAAATCAAGGAGATTCTATTTCAGACCCAGACCCAAGAACTTCCAGCCATCTTGTATCATATAAATATCACCTGGATGGAGAAACAAGGAGGATGTGGATGGTGCCTGATCTCACAGCTGTGAAAGGTGGAGATACAAGTGTAGGTGGAAAAAGAGGAATTCAGAGCAGCAGACTTTCTCCTTAAGACTAGCTATCCCCAGCTAGGGGATAAGTCTTCCCAATGGAAAGTCTTCTGGGAACATGAAGACCTGCTAGTCCTGAACTAGCCCTGAGCAGCAGACGCCTGGGGACTCTGTGGGAACAGCCCAGAAACAGCATCAGGGCACAGCAGGGAGTCCTGGTGCCACCACCAGAAGCCACCACCTCCCCAGGACAGTCATGGTGTGGCACATCACCATACACTACTGCATCCCAAGAACCTGATCCAAGATGTGTTGCAAACAAACCAAACTGTGCACTATAAAACCATCTTAACAGAGATGAATTCAGAAAATATCTAGTTTTACCTCAAAGTTGCAGAGAACATACTGGAATGCATTGTAATTCTTGACAACTGAAGATTCAAAGCCAAGTTCAGCTGTGCCTGCTAGGGAGAACATTAGCTGTAAAATCCTGTTGTTCAACAGCTGTGTCTTCCTCTTCAAAAGATATGCCAACAACTGAAAAAAGATTAAATATAATGCTGAAAACAACTATACATGGACTAAAACAGCATACGATCTATTGTTGAATCCAAGACAGATGCAGTTCACCTGGCAGTGGTAGTCATATATGCAACATACACACAAGTATTCTGTAAAAAGTAAAGGTTTTAGTCTGGACAAAGTTCCACACAAAAAGTGAAAGTGAAACCTCTTCAAACAATTTAACAACTCTGTGGTATTGAATGGGAGCAAAACACACACACCATATTATGCCGAATGGAATTTACAAAAAGCAAAACCAACATAAACCAACACAGCAGATTCTCTACACTGTTCTTTGTGGGCATAAATTCTTAGCTATTTGAAAAACGTGTGTTCATCAAAGCAAACAAATGTTGACCTCTTACAATGTAAAGGATATATTTTTGGGACAATTTCCAGTTCTTCATCTGAGACTATTCTTGATTATTAGTGACGAAGAAGACGCTTAGAAAACCACTATATTTACAATAGCTTAAAAGGGCCATTAATTTGAAAATATGGATCAAGAAACATGCTAATACTAAAATAACTTTTTTGTCTATGATCAGGCATTTAACCAATGAGCAAAATCACTCCAGTGAATCATAATGATCAGACAGGCTAAGAGAACACTGCCAAGCAAAGAGCCAAAAGGAACAGCCCGCACACAAATCAAAGGTTGACATTCTCCTAAAAAAGCTATTGGGCAAGTAATACTTCAATATAATAAATATATTCATAACAGTCAGGATCCATTTATTCAATTCACAAATTCTCTGAACTGAAACTTCACAATTCACCCTTAATTCCACCAATGTTACCCACAAAACTTGCCCTGGTCCCCTCAACCTTGAGCCAAATGAACTCTTAGCCTGCACAGCTTTCAGGTCTGAAAGATGAAATTAGGGCAGACCTGATCAATACAGAGTTGGAAATGCAGACAAGACTTATTTACCTCAACAATTGCTAACGCACAGCAACAGAGATAGAGCCATAGCAGCTCCTAGTCAGTACTACACAGCTCCTAGTCAGTACTACACTGGGTGATCTGCAAGGAGGAACCTGAGGCTGCATAAGCCAAGGGGAAGTAGTAAAACATTTGCCTAAGAAGTGGTTTCTTGCGGGAGGGACTCACAAATCTGTTGCACTATGATTCTCAACAGCACCCTTCTAACAAGCATGACATCTTCCAACTATTGGATCACATCTTCACATCGAGCATCTGTTCTCATTTTACCTGTTTGCATGTATACTCTTATGAAGCTTCCTTGAACCGGTAAGCACAGAATTTATCACCCTATCCCCATGCAAAAAATTCCAAAGATCCCATAACTTACACAACTATAATCATTATCACTGATAGCTGGGATATGCTCAGTTCATTACCACTAATTGTTTTTGGCATAAGACTGTATCCAACCTGAACAAAGAAGAGATGATCTACCTGGTATCCGCCCACGTGCCTCATCAATTTTTCACTCATTGGGCTACTCTTCAGGATGGAGTTCAGGACTTTGACAGCTGCATACATGGTGTGGTCATCACAGGCCATAGCAATGAGACCCAGGAGAATGGCAGGGCCTCCAATGAAGTTCAGACTAGTAGCTGCTGGTGAGGACTGGAACACTCTTACTCCTAAGGAATTATAGAGTTACTCAACCAAGAAGCTGCACAGACTAAATCTGTTTTTGAACAGAGATAGGCCCAGCTCTAAAAAGAGCAGAGCTCTTTTACCATGTTGGCCCACAGCAACAGATCCTATAGTTCGGGAGACTCCTGAGAGATGTCCAGCAATATTCTTAGCCAGGAAAACTGGAGTTGAACTGTCCCGAGAACTAATCCCCATCTAAAACAGATAAAAGATACATGCTAGAAAAAGCCACATAAGTACTGGAAAAGCAGAAAATAATAAGCCAAGATGCTAATTTTTGGAGGTTGTTTTATTACTTTTAGATTTTGACAAAACATACAATGATTTTTTTTTGTAAACCCCCAAACTTGACTGTTGGGACAAGCATCCACCTACCTGGAGTATTTCACAAGCCCCATCATTTTTGACATATCAACAGTAGGCTTGGTATTAGCAAGATTGCTAAAATTGCAGGAGAAATGTGTATTGTGTAGGAATAAGGCATTGTAAGGAATAATTGATTCAAATGAAGCATCCTGAAACCTGAAAACTATGGCTTTTGTTGCTGTCTCAGGAAAGGCTCTTAACATTGTGTTGACTGTCCAATCTATTCCTCATCACAGAGTAACAAAGTGATCTTTACAATGTAATTAAGGAATTGGAGAAGCTGAAAAAGCCCTGAAGGGTAAGAAGCTAAGACAAAGTCACAAACCCTGCTCACAAAACCAAACAAAACCCCAAGAGATGCATTAAAGACAATTGAGGGGCGCATACAACCTCTTTGGCAATCAGCCGACCATCCACTTCATTGTAGGAGCTCTTTATGTCTTGGACTGTAGTTAAAGATGAGCACGTGGCATTGATTCCAAAAGAAATTCTCTCTTCTCCCACCAGCAGTACAGGATTATGCTCAGTGCACTGGTCCTCACCTAGAACAAGAGATATTATAAACCTCTCAAGAAAATTCCCAGGGTCAGCTTGTGAAATAGGAGAGGCGCAGCCAAAAAATTACTGGAAGAAGCTAAAGTTTAAAAAGGAGATGGATTTTTGCTTAGAATCAGAAAAAGGATTAACCCTTTGCAATTTGTACCATAGCAGCTTGTCAGCATAAACACCAGTCAAATATGCTGAGTTTGTCTCCTCTGAGGACTATCCTGTGCAGATCCTGTGACCTCTACTCTCCTGAAGCTCAGAAGTGTCCAGAACAAACCTTTATCTGTCCACACAACACAAATAGTCTGGGCAGAAGAAATATTTCACAGACCTTTCAAGTGACTGAGTGCTGTCCTCGTGTGGAAGGAAAAAAATAGAGGGGCTGAAGTTAGGAGCTGCCAACTCACAACCTAGGAAAAGGTTCTGAGTACTATCAAGTTAAACAGTTTGGTGATTGCCTGACATTTTCATATGCTTTTATTTAATTTTTTTTTATATCTGCTTTCATTACAAGGTAAATAAAGAAAAATAGAGTGTATCTTTTTTAATTTCATATTTTTAGCAGCTGCATAGACTGAGAGAACTGCTGATTTATGAAGCTGTTTTACTAATGCTAGTACTATACCCTTTAAAGGCAAATGGGATGAGCATGTTTTCTGTTTTTATTAGAAGTAAATGCCTCGAGCCTATGTCATCACTTTCCTTCTAGCAGGACACTTATTTATGGCTAAGGCTGCTGCTGTTTAGGAAAAGGGGCAAAATAGTGCTCAAACAAGGCAAACTGCTGTCCACAACAAGCCCATAAATCCATTTTTTTTCCATTTTAAGGAATAAACCATAATATTTTAAGGTTTATCCTAAAGGGTTTTTTTTAAGTGAAAAATTTCCCTACGTATGCAATGCTGTCAGGTTAAAAAAAAAAAACCCCAAACAGCAGCAAACAAAAGCCAACACATCATACCTGGAAAAGAGATTAAGAAACTGTGAAAAACAGAGAACAAAGGGGCAGACATTCATCTGCTTAGATGCGTTTCTAATTCGAAGTGCTTTCACAGCTAGCAGACCCTGTTTTTTACAGTGCCCTGACTTCCCTCCAACAGCACATCACTCAAGTCCAAGTGCCACAGTCAATGTAAGTACTCAAGTCCAGCTGGGGAGCCCAGGGTACAGAGGAGAAAAAGTATCCCACATCATGAAGGCTCAACACTTTGAAATCAGTACTATTTTCATTTTGGGCTGTATTTTCATCTAATGTCTCTTTCCAAATAAGCCCCGATGACTGACTGGGGTGTTTTTCTGTCTAGAGAGACAATATCCCAAAGGAAGTCAGTCCTTTCACTGTGCTTTAGGCTACAGCAACACCAAAAATGACGCCGCATTCTGCTCTTCTCAAACGAACACAACCATCTCACTGCACCTGAGCTCCAGCACAGATGGAAATGCACAAATCATTGAACAATTATCAATAACTAAAATGTTTCATCAAGCTATTTAATAGTTATTAGCTAACAGTAGACAGCTAATAGCTAACAGTACGCCGTATTTAAAATCCTTCTTCATTATAAGAAGAATAAGATAACTAACTTCCCTCCCTCTCCTGTTCCTCAAAATTTGCAATCAAAGATGTTTTAGAGCAGAGTTCCAGACTTTTAGGTGCTAACTAGGTATAGCTGGAATATTAATAGCAGATTTTCAGAATAAAAAACATCATCCTGGTAAGCAGTGCTGGAGATCAGAGTTACCACATACCTTGAAGCTGTACTGCTTGAAAATTGCTACAATACTGTGGGCCAAGCTTATTAATAAACTCTATGGTTTCCACAGAGATGGCTTCTTCAAACAGGTATGTAGGGCCAAGGCGCCAGGTCAAAGAGGACTTCTGCTTCCAAACCCGAGGAGTAGCTATGTATCCGTAGACATCAACAAAGGATGAGGGTTCCATGGAAATACAGCTACCTGGTAAGGGCTGCAGGTACTGCATCTGCAACAGAGAAAAATTCATTCAAGGGACTCACTGAATTAGGTGTGCTTTAAGGTCCCAGCCCTAGAAGTTAATTTCCAGCTCCCTCCCATATGGAAGCCTCACTGTTAGCTGTACACAGGGCTTCAGATCAAGCTCAAAGACAGACCAAAGCTAAGAGGAGAGACTGCCCAGGTGTGCTCTCTGCTTTAAGGGAACTTAAAGAACTTAAAGTTCCTCAGAACTGGTGCTGAAAAGGCAGCAGTCTGTCAACACTGAAAAGCTTGACTTTAACCAAGGCAACATCTTGACAAACACTAGTGAAACCTATTAAACTGTGCGTTGCCTTACTCTCTACTTCAATACAAGGACATAAAGCCAGATACTTTTGCAGGCTCTGGGCATCAACTATTTTATACTTAGCAAGATAACTAGATCTAACAGATACATGCTTACTAGTTTATGCCTACGCAGACCCAAGCATAGCAGATTTGCTAGGTGATGAGTTAACACCACACATAAATGTATTCCACAGGATAGCGCAGAACTCCACAGTAAGGTTTTTGAGTTAGTTCCTGTTCCGTCCCTACCATAATAAAATAATGAACTACTGTTTAAAAATTGGACTTTCAAAAGTGTCAGAATAGTAAGCATTCTCAAAAGTTCAAATATATTCGGCAAAGTAAAACCCTATCTTGACCCCAAACTCTGCTTCTTACCCCGCTCCCTCATTCTTAACATCTTGTGCATTTCAACACAGGAAGCCAATTTGGAGACCACATCTTGAACAAGCACGTAGAGAAGACAATTTTTTGATGATACAGACTTTCCAAGTACATGAGTTTGCTTCAGTAAACATTCAACTTTCCTGATCAAAGATCAGGAAATAATACCATTTTCATTATTTAAGGACTCAGGCTCCTAATTTGAGTCTACTATCATATTAAATGTGAAGAGCTCTTACAGAGAGTAAAAAGCATTTTCTCAGAAGAGATAACCTACACTGTTCTTGAGGGCTTAGGACAGCTTCTGACAATGTGCTGTTAGTATGAGAGATACCTCGCATTTACCTATCTCTGACTGCTGAGATACAGAATGTGGTCAGGTCAGCCCTGGGAGGCAGGAGTCTACATTGGAGTGAATAAATATAATGCCTGATGCACCATGGCAATCCTCCTTCCACCCCCTACCTGCTCCGCCAACAACAGCTTTTGATATCTGTTAACAACCTTTGTGCAATTCTAATTTGTCATACATCTTCCCTTCATTGTACATGTCAAGAGGAGGACTTGTATCATGTCAGAGACCTTCGCAGTGGGACCGTCTTTTATTTAGTAAACACTTCTTTGATTCATTATGAGCTGTTTCACTATATGTTAAACACATTTGCTCTGAATTCTTTAATCAATTGCGATGCTTGGGACTAGGTTTATTGATGACTTTCAGTCTCATTTGAAGGAAGGCAAATTAAATTAAATTTTCATTCTTGAAATGGATATATGTCCCAAAAGGCATTTAGAAGACAGATCATTTTTCTCAAGTATGGGAAAGAGAATATTTGGAATTAAACAGGTTGCTTTTACTGAGGAAGTATAAAACACACAAGCAAGCTTTGCATATGCTGAGATTGATTTCAAATATAGGAGTTGGAAGAAAGAGACCTAAGTTGCAATAAATAAAAGTAATCTATTAAAAAGGTAAATTTTCAACATCACAAAGCTGAAGCATTCAAAGCCTATAGAACATTCTCAGAAATAATATATCAGCTTCAAAACCATGAGCATGATGATGACTGCAATATAAAATATGTGCTCTTCTCCTTGGTCTTCTCATGTGTCTGAGTCTTTCACATGCACTTGCACTGCTTTCTCATGGTTTCTCCTGACCTTGAGAGAGCTTAATTCATGATTTTTCCATGTGAGAGCTGAGACTCTTATCCAAGGAGATTATTGCATAAAATGAAACACTAGGAAAAATAGCAGCTACTGTTTTTTCATTTCATTTGCAATGAACTGGTGAGCCGGTACTGTCAAAATTTACAGGTTCTCTCATCTTAAACCTTCCTCTTTCATATTCAAAAAAAATAATGCATGAGCTATCTCATCCACTGAATACTAATAGACAAACAGCAACGAAAAAAAGGAAGAAGAAAGGGAGAGAAGATTGAAGTTCAAAGCATCAGTATAAACTGACATCACTCGAACAGTTTTGAACAGACAAAAATACCCTGAGAGGTACAGATTTCTGACTCTACTTAATGCAAAGCAACGTGGTATATTGTATGTAAGCAAATCACTACTCTGAGGTCTCATGTTTACACAGAAAAGATATTGGAAGGTTAGGCGAGGTAGGGAACAACAGCAAACACTCAACTATCAGGCACAGTCCTATGCAAAAACCTTTACCTTAGCAGAGCCAAGCGTCTGCCCATTTAAATATGCTGACACAATGCAGTTCTTCTTTGCCTCCTTAGCAACTGTCACTGTGAGATGATGCCACTGGCCAGTGACCAGCATTTTGCCGCAACCAAACTGGACTTGCCCTGGAACTAGGGAGTGATTTTGGACGTCGCTCTCAGGTTCCATGATGTCTGCAAGATGAAAAAACAAGGGACAGTTACTGGAAAGTTTGGGGCTTCTGTTTCACCTTCCACTGCCTCTGGGATGCAACTACCAAACGCAACACACAGAAGGAAGATCCTTTGTTTGTGGATATAGCATTAGCTGATGCTGTTCCATTCAATATCTTTAAAACATATCCTCAAAGTCTACTATAATACTACCTGGATAATTATCAACATCCTTTCATATGAGTCACTCCCAAACCACTTGCTAGCTACCTGTAGCTACAACATTAGACTAAGCTAGGATAAAGCCAATCTAGTCTCTGGTTCTCTTCTCTCAGAAGAGAAGCCCTCAAGATATTTATTATTTGACACAAAGAAATTCCTAGTGAATTCAAGAGAAGATAAAACTTCACATATTCATTTGTAACTATATGAAAAGAGGAAAGCTGGGATTTTTAACTTCATCTAAGGGAATAAGAGCACACACATAATGTCAACAGTGCATGAATACTCCCAGCTACAACTCCCATTCCATTCTCAACTTCCTCTGCATTGCTGAATCACAGTCACATTTAAAATATCTACTCTGCTTGATATAGGGAAAAGGATAAACAACAACAAGGAACAAAAAGTAACAGGCTGGCCTAAGAAAAAAAACATTCTAAAAACAAGAGAATACCAACTGTTGAATTAAGAAGCTAGAGCACTCAAATCTTCTGATTTACCCACTGTCACATAGAACAGGCAGGGACAAAGTGTTTCCTCAAGTCTCATCCCCACAGCAATGCACAGGCACACAACTGACATCCAGGAGTGTTTCTAGAACACCACCTACAAGTTTTATCACGTATTACAGTGCATAAAATAATTCTCAATGCCTACAGCAACTTATAACTCAAGTGCGACCTAGGATTAAATCCATAACAGGTTGTCAGAAGAAAAGACGTAAAGTCTCATTAATGTCCTGGGTCCTTTTAAGAACAATGAATTTGTTAATGAAACTTTCCAGACCATCACAGGACACAACCCTGAAGCTTGACAGAAAAGTCTTACCAAGAGGTTGGAATTCCACTTCTTCTGTGGAAATGACAAAGGAACACTCCTGCGGAGAGAAGCTTACTGAAAAGCAGACAAACTCTTGCTCTGTTCTTGACATGTGCCTCACAATAGTGAGAAAACGGAGTGGGTGACCGTTGTGCAACGAACTAAACTTGTTAACCAGAAACCAGGAGGAGAGAGTCAGTCCGCCTGGGGGAGGAAACGTTCTGGTGCCTGTAGGGAAAGAAAGAAAACAGCAATGAGAAAGCAGATTCCCTCATGCAAGATATTAGCAAATTGCTTGCTGTTTCTTCTGTGGCCCGAATATTTAAGAATCAACACTAGAAACATTAGAATTAGAGAAACTCGCAGGTCAAAGAAATCTGGAAAGGACTGGTGAGTAACGAGTACCATATCTCCACACCACAGACCTGCTCACTGTGTAGCGTTGAGCCAGAAATGGAAACAAGTTTCCTCAGAGTCTACAACATTCTAGAAACAAGATGTACAGCAGGAGTAGCTATTTCCCGGTTCATCTAACTGAAGCTTTTCAGACTACAGGAGAATTCCATCTAATTCTATGTAGTTTCCTTTGCTTCCCTGAGAGATTACCCTAAACTCTGGCAGCATTCACTTGTTAAGATGGTTTTCCTCAGTGTCTGCTTTAAATTTATTTTGCTAAGATACCATATGCTGCATCTGACACTGCATCTTGCTGAGCAGACCAAGTTAGATAGCTCAGAGTTGCACTAGGACAGGATGGAATATAGAACATCACAATTTAGTTGCTACCATTCCTTATAAACATTGAATGTCTGCATCGAGGTTGAGGAAATAGCTCTTTGAGAAGTCCCTACATGAGCCGGAGTGCTTACCTGTGCCAATTCCTCCGGAGACAGACTGCTCAGCACTGGGGCCCATGACAGTGGCCAAGGTAGGGAAATATAAGCACCTACAAAAGCAAGCAAGCATCTATTCAGCAGAAACATAAATGCATTTCTGAACCTCACCACTGACTCAATGCTGTGCTCTGCTTACAAGTCCATCCCTAAAGAATCAAGGTAGAAAAGCGCAGCCAGGTTATCAGAAGCAAAACAACAAACTTTCTCTGGGCTGAACAGGTTGGCAACACGGCAGAAGGAAGGCAGCAATAGGGCACAACGATGGATTAACCTGACAGAGGAGCAACTAGTTTCTGTGCCTCTGCTCCCAGTAAGAGCTGGGAAACACTGCAAACAACTCAGGAGAAAAGCAACAGCAGTAGCAATACCCGTATCCTTCCATGGACATGTCAAACTCCACAAACGATGGAGCCAAAGCAGTGTTGTGGAGCTGGAAGTTTCGTGGTGATGTCATGGAAATGAGACTCATCGCCGTCTGGAGCACCAGTGCAGACCCTTTAGACACCCAAGGGGAGATGCTGAAAGGCACGGCCGTCTGAGGAGCCGTTTTAGTGTCCACCATGAGCACTTCTGAACCTACAAAAATGTTATAGTCCATAGTAAAATGAGTGTCACCAGCACATTTAACCGCAAACTTTGCTCATACTCAGTTCATCACTGCCAAAAAACAGTCTGCAGAAATCCTCAACAATAAAGCAAATTTTGTCCTGAAGCAAACTCAGGATGAGAAGCAAACAGGAGAGATGGAACTTAGAAAAGAAATGACATAAGTTTTCAGGCAGTTGCAATCACCACCTTTACTAAAAGAGTTTGTTTCCTCAGTTTTCTTACACACAGAACACTCAACTGTGTCATAACCAAAGGGTTACAACCAACACATGGAAGAGGATCTGAAGATGGCTGCAGAGAACGTGTAAGGCCCAAATCTGTACCATTCTGCATCAGGTTGCTGATAGGCATGACAACAGTATACATGCGAAATACTACAAATAGAGCTCTCGCTCCTGCAAAATATCTCAATGGAGAACAGGTAGGGATGGCAAGAGGGCCATATGAGCAAGGCAGTCTTTCAGGACAGTAAAGGAAGTGCAATTAGTGGTGCTCTTTATGGACACACACTTCTTCCAGATACAAACCAAGGGGAAAATGTGGTCCAAACGGTGGTCCAAATACCCATTGGTTTGTGGAACATGATTAGTGTTTTTACAGATCACTTCCATACCCAATCCTGACAAGTTTAAGCCTATTTTCAGCATCTGGCTTCTGCAAAATCCTAGGATTTCTGCTGCTCATCAGATCATCTCTCAGTTTTGATCAAGAGGCAGCTCTACCCAGGACTTGGTTGAAAACATTCAGGAATAATCTACTTTCACTGGGGCTGGCTTGGAACAACTCCAACAGTAATCTTCTTTAATTACATAGACTTTGATAGCCCAACAGGCTGTTCATAGATTACTTACCTTCATTCCAGGCTGCTCCAGCTGAATCACTCCCTTGATATGAAAGGACCTCAGTGTTTGTGCCGGGCTTTGCAGCTACTGGTGGAGAACTTCCCAGCCAAAGAAATTGCCTAGCAAAAACAAACAAATAAACAAGGAAACATCCCACACATACCCCAAAAATGAATACAACAAGCCAGATATTTGGGAGCTCTAGCAACTGAACAAATACAGCTCAGCCCCATAGTAGACCAACTTCTTTTATTGGAGACCTATTCTCTTCATTGTTTCTACTGAAAAAAAGCAAAACAACAAAATACACCTAAGGCTTCAGTTTTCCAACAATAACAAAAAAAAAAAAAAAGGGATTTTAGGATTTTTTGATATGGAGTTCTCTTCTGTTTTTAAATAATATAAACTTTCCAGTTTTTCACTGCATATCCAAATCTGAGTCTCTGCACTCTGATCTCAGCAGGTACCCTCACGCCTACCATTCATTACTACTGAAGGAGACAGCACATCCTCAAGACAGAACAGACTGAGAAACAAGACCATACTTCCTATTTTTGTCTCTGTCTCTGACATGGATCAGGACTAAGAGAAAGTCATTTAAGTCTTCTTGAATCTGCTTCTCCCTGTGAAGACCAGTGGAGAAAAACACTAAATTCTACTTATTTTGCAGTTACTTAATTAGTTGTGATTTGAAAATGGCTTTGCGAGAGATGCACAGAACAGTACGGATTTGTACTCGATTATGTAATATAAGCATATACACCTCAACATTATGCAAGAGCAATTAACTGAAAGGAATATCTAAATGTCTTGCTGAATCAGGACACTGGTCAGTGTCCAGTTAGAAAGCTGCTACTGTCTTAGGGCAGTGAGACCTCACTAAAACAAATCAGTTCCATTAAATGCACTCTGATACCTTAACACATCCGGCTCAATAGCCTGGGAGGCAAGTTTCTCAAAAACCCTAGTGAGGGGCAGGTGCAGCGGGTGGCTCTCTCTGCGGAGGGCATTGTGACAGGACGTGACGATGGTGCTCAGCAAGCCAGAGGCACACATCACCTGGCGGCTCTTCTCCGACCTCACCAGGGACAGGATATGGTCAGCCACAGCACACTGGATTTCCTGAGAAAGCTGAAACAGACACAGCCAAGGTCAGTGGACTGGAACTACAACTCTACATGGTGATTGTTTTCCCTTTTTTCCCCCCCCTTATTTATTGTTGGGTCTCTGGATGCAAAAATCTGTCCCAGAGAAGGCACCTCTAGGACCTACTTGAATAGTTTCAAGTGTAACTGCATCCCTGCTCCATAAAACTCTGCCTATGAACAGTCTGGATAAAGCTACATCTAACCAATTGCTCAGTAACTCACAGCTGAACTCCCCTCTGAAAACACTAATGTAGTGAGAGGGCAGCAATCAGTCCTGAGGCAGAAAAGGAGATCACTGCCAAAGGCAGGTTATCAGGCATAAGCCCCAAAGACAGCAGAGTAACTCAGTGTGTTTAATGTCAAGCACAGGGACACAATCCTATCTAGCCTTTGCTTTAAAAATAATAACTTCAAAACAAGTTATTACCTGTAAAAATCCTCAACCTGTTGCTTATTAGCCTTCAGTACTACTTTTTTTTTAAGATCTTAAAAGCATCTGAATTGTCACAAATAATCTTTACAGCAATTTGTTCCCACTTAGGAATGGAGCCCTCAAATCTTGTTAGGATTAAATGTTCTCCATTTCTTCTTTTAAAGGCAAGAACAACTATGGTGGCAGACATGCAGATTATGACAGAATTTGGAATTTGAAATTATAATATAAATGAGAATTGCACTAAATTCTGAATAAATTAGTATATTAAGCATAAAAAGAGATTCAGCTCCTTGATGATGCAGACAAAAATTGTACAAATTCAAAACCTTTCAGCATTTTCTTTTCAAAGTGCTCAGAACCCAAAAGCCTCTCAGGCAACTCTTATGACAACATACGCATTCATTCTTGTAAAAGCAGCTCCAGTTGTTACGTCTGAAGGATGAGATTTTTTATGGATAGCTTTTATCTCCGTGACTGCTCATTCCCCGTGAATGTGTCATTACAGAGATCTTCCCCCAGACTAAACACATGTTATTCTCCTTCCAGGAGAGGTACTTATTTCTATGGCATGTCAAAATCTTACTTATGTTTCTGGATCTTTTGATCATTTATTTTATTCCATTTTCTACTGGATGTAGAAAAGGATCTAGATATAAAAGCTTTAAAAAATAGAAGAGGATAGAAGCTTGGCTGAGCAAAACGTAGTGAGATAAATCCAATAAAACCATAATGGAATACACAAAATTGATCACTTTCATTAGCTTAGCAGCTCTGTCAATAACAGTACGGTCTTGTTTTGAATAAACTGTGCTGTTTTCAGGGATCTTAGTTCCAGTAAAACGGGATTTTAGTGAAAATATTAATGGTGGCCAGTAAACTAGGTCGTGTGTTCCTATACACATGCATTGATTTTCCTAACACGTTACTTGCACTATGGATCAGGCTATTGGAGGTGTAATCACAGTGTAGTTGGGCTCACAGCTCGCTCTCATAGCAGAGTCTCAGGGCAAAGTGTCTTCTAGCAATTTGCCTAACCTGCTTAAGCACTTCCCAGGTTCTTGCCCCTAAGAGCCTGCACAAAACTCAGTAGTTGAATTTATGTCACTGATTGCTCTCCCAAATGAACATACTACGTTTAGGATGGGTGAGCATCCTGAACTACTGGTGGCTGGGGTCCACTTCAGACAGCTTCAGGTTTAAGCCCGATAAAGCAGGAATCGTGTGCAACCACAAAAAGCAAACTTACTTCTCAATCTCAGAGCACCTCTCCCTTGAAAAGCTAGCAGCCCTTCAGAGAAAATTATTTCAATTAGCATAACACAAATTTAATTTTATTAATGGAAAAGATCAAAGCCTAGAGAATAACATTTTCAAAAAGTTCCAGGTCACTCGGGATTTCAGTTGCTACTGTTAAATGGCATTTCCTGAGTACAGGAAAAGAGTTTTTCCCAAGTACAGGACAACAGAACACAGAAACGCAATTCCCAGTTGCAAGCACATTCACCTTCTATCACATTTTGTTAATCAACTCTTGTCCACTGTCCTTATACTCCATTGACCCTAAGTATAATCAAGTTTTATAATGCTACAATGTCAATGATACCTTGGTGTTCCTTTTAAGAAAAAAAGAAATAAGGACTATAAACTGCATCGACTATTTTTCCAACAACTTCTGTGTTCAGTCCTACCTGACTGTTCCACCTGACACTGTCTCCATTATTCTTTTCATCTTTCTCCTTGGTACCACTTTGTGTAACATAGTATATATGCTCTTGAATACATTTTGCCAGGTCTTCAACATTTTGAGGCCAAGCAACAAAGTCACTTCATAATGTTAAGAATCACGTTGCTAACTCTGGTAGCCTGACATATCTCATTCACCAAATTACATCTAGTTTCACTAATGAATGAAGCTCTGGTCAAACACCTAAGGAATTCCCCAGCAGAGGAATGCAATTCTTGAGCAGGACACTGATTAGAAATGTAACATGGTGTAAACAGTTATATTAAATGTGATATCAGTAATTAATATTTAAAGATGAACACGTTTCAAACAACAGACTTCCTTCTGTGGGCTGTATCTTTCAGGGGTTTGTTTTTTTTTTTTGTTGTTGTTGTTGGTTTTTTTTTTTTTTTTGAGAAGTTCAACTATTTGCTTAGTTTGCACAAGTACCAATCACACATACACGCCCACAAGCAATCTGCTCCACACACCACTTACTGCCCAAGCCTGCCTCTTGGAGGGAGAGGCAGGTGCTAAAGCTTTTAGCAAATTTCCATATTGCATTTGACATTCCAATGATTTTTTCATCATGTCTAGGAATGGCAGCAATGCACAACCACAAATCTATTCTCCTCAGCTTTTAGTTGTCATTCTGGATAGTCAGAAGAAAAGCACAAGACCATCTGTTTTACTCTCTCATTCTCAGTTTGCTGATACAATCAGTGTTACTGCAGGTTGCCACTGTTGAGTTTGATAAAGGTCATCAAGAAACAATGAATTTGTCAGCAAATGGTTATTTCTGCACACTAGAACCAAAGTATATTAATTTTATTGAGTTACATTAACATTTTTGCAAAAGCAGAGCTTCCTCAATGTCATTTCTGTAAAAATAAAGGCTTTGCACATGACCTGTACTAATTCTGGATGGCAGGACAGCATTTCAATGGCATTAGAAGGTAATAGAATTTACACAGAAAAGTCTGATCTGAAAAGCAGAAGAGAAGAACACAATATTTGTTACATTTTGATCTGGTTAGAACAGAGTGAGAATTTCAACTGCCCAGTTTTATTTTGTTGTAGCTAACAGTGGCTAGGAATTAGTCTGAGACACAGATTATATTCCTTTCCCCACTACTGACCTTGCTTTACTCAACTAACTTTGCTTCTCCGGACTATTATTCCGTTTGTAGCTCAGAACGTGGGTTAACTCTTACCTATAGCCTGACTCAGGACAGTGGTACCATTTTACCTGGACCACCTCCATGTACAACAGTAATACTAAACAAGTATCATCAGTAATAACTGTCAACTAAAAAAAGAGAGTGAGAAAAGTACAGCAGCTGGAATTTGTGCTCTAAACTTTCATATTTTTAAGAACACTGCCATCTACTGAAGGTCTGAAATGCTTTTTCCCCTCATCTAGCTCAGCTCTAGAGCCAACTAATACAGCCATTTTCTTGATGATTCCCCCTCTCATCCAATTAACCATTCTACCTTTTTTTTTCTCCTTCCTTTTCAGAGACTAATTGCTATAATTATCAAAATTTTAATAGCTGTTGGCTTCCTTCTGCTACACAGATTAGGAATACGCCAACAGTTAGTTATAGTCCTGCCTTCCATAGTTTTGGATGAATATTCTGAATTTACTTCAATTGTACTCAGATGCCTTAGAGAAGACAGGAGGCAGAAGACAGGCAATTTACTTGCTCAGAATGGATAGGCCTAGGGAAGGACTGACACTGCAAGGCTGTTCTCCACAGGAGATAACAGTTCCCACATTTATCATGATACAGCCGAAGAGACTGCTCTGCCAGGATTATTTCATATATTTTCTCCCCAGTCATCCTGACAAACTGTTCTACTTCAGAAATATGAGGCATTTATCCTTGTGTCCTAACTTGGAAGTGAAAATGGAACCGAAATGTACACCATATTAGTTCCAATGCAGCAAATGTCCTGGGACAAGATCAGTGCACTGCATCAGACAAGTAAATGCTTAGTAAGCTCATACTGAATGCTTCGTAAATTGATGCCTAGAGCTTTTCATTTTGTCTGAGTACAATGACATTTGCACTGTTCCTCCTGCCACTACATGAATTTCAGTATTCACACCTGCAAAGAGTAAGCAGTTCTCAAGAGCCAAGCCACAGAAAACGTAGCAGGCGCTTTCAGACGGCACTGGTGCACGCAGAGAACTCACCTGAGAGTGCCCCTCGCTGTACAGCTTTGGCAGCAACCTCACTATGACACAGACAGCACCTGGGTGCACAATGTCAGTATCTCTCATTTCTGACCTGCAGGAAAAAGATCTGTAAGACTTTGATCTTATCATTAACAGCAGCATGAAGGGTCAAATCAGTGTCATAGCAGAGTATACAACATTACCCTTTCCTGGTTCTTACCAAGTTCAGCATTAGAAGCTAAGCAAGCAATTTAAGTCACCTAGAACAACCAGAAGTCTTCTTAGAGTAGCAAAGGCAGGACGCAATTTGCCCATAAGCTCATCTCAGGGTCGCACAGATTTAGACACGTGCAATAGCCTCTAACTTGACTTTTTTTCTTTCTGTATTTGTGCAGAAAATAGTCAGTTGTTGATGCATCAGCCCAGACCTAGTGCCATTTTCCATGTCCAAGCAGTTTCTGACATTGGTCAGGGAAGACTCTCAGCACTTTCTAAGCACAATAGAAATATGCAGAGATGAGATGGTCCTGATGAAATCAGGATGCCACCATATCCTTCTAAAGACCAGAATCTGCCCAAGCCAGTAAAAGAAATCTGAATATCTGCACTTCCCCACAAATTTTCAGTTTGCCACATAAAAACCTCTACACATTCAGGCACAGGACCTAAAGCATCAAAATTACCACTGAAAAGATGCAGAGTTGTCCAGAGACAGCTCTAAGAGCAAGCCACTTCAAAGCAGCAGGTCTAGTCCAGGCCCTGCAGGCTCTGCGTGTGCAGAGAAGCACCTGCATTTCTGGGTGTCCCTCTGAACTGGAGCTGGGACATGCACTGCCAAACACATCTGGCCCCATTACATCCCAGAAGAGGAGCAAAGGCAACATCTAACAGCCCTAACTAGACAGAAGAAAATAAAGCACAGACTACTTTACGGGCTGTATAAAACAAAGAGAATAAGTAATAGAATGGGCATAAAAAAGCTTTTGCAGGGAACCTAAAGGAGAGTAATGTCTGCAATTAGCACCTGTTAGCCATTTCCAGGGGGGCCTGGCTGATGCATCAGAGCAGCAAGTAGTGTGTAGCACAGTGCCACACAGTGACAGAGCCTTCTCCTGCAGCCTCAAGGAAGACACCAAAAAAGCTTTCAAAAACCATTATTTCTCCGTATTTTCTGAATAATGAATCAACACAACACCTGATATAAAAGTTTATTATGACAGTGACTTCAGTGAGGTCATATAAATTTGTGTTTGACATAAATGTGAGAGTTTTACAATGCTAAACAAGAGAAAAGGACACTGTATCTCCCCTCCCCAACCTTCTGAGAAAAATTTACATCCATAAAAATGAATGAGACCAAAATTTCTGTTGTTTTCCAGCCATGTTTGGGGCTGTACTCCCCGCTAAAGGAAATCTTTTCAGTCTAGGCTGACTAATCAAGAAAGCTCACTATCAGTTCCTCAGAAATTTCCATGTAGCCACATCCAACACCATGAGAATACCAGACTAAAGCAGTGCCCAGCTTTCCCAATACCCTGCGTTCTTCCTAAACACCTTGTTACTGAAGGAAAAACAAGTAACCCACACCACATATCCCACGTGCCTGCGTAACAAAACATGCGCTGTGGCCCTAGGCCACTCGCAGCAACACAACCCCTCCCAGTATCTACTCCCACCTTTCCCACTACCCTATATCCACTCTGCACTGCCTGCTACTTAAACATAGGACAAGAGGTCTGGGGACAGCAGCAAATGAGATGCCGCAGGGTCATTGGCACAGCGAGCCCAGGCAAGAGCAGCTGCAGCAACCACTCTGCTGGGGTGGGTGCAGAGCAGGGCTCCTACCCCAAAGGGAGATCAGCCTCCGTTAACGCAGCTTGTAGGAAACTAATCGCCAGGAGCTAAAGGAGCTGAGAGACCCCACGTGTCACAGAAGGTGTTTTAAACATTAATGCAGGAACATAAACAGAGGGCTTCTTTTCAGACGGAAATGGAAAAGTCCATTCCTTCATGGCCCGGGGGCTTGCAGTACCATTGACCACTGAACAGTTTGGGGGCTACAATATTATCTTGTTAAAATGCTCATTTTTTCTCCTCCATGTTTAGTCACTTGCTCTTTGGACTGAGATCACTGCCTTTTCTCTCCTTCAGGGCATGTTAGTACATGGCACAGGAGGGGGCATCACTGGTTGCATTTAAGTTTCTTCTTTTAAGTTATGCAGCCCAGGACTGAAGCCCTTCAAGAGGAAGCAGGAGCACAGAGTACAGCTAAGAGGAAGCTGCACTGTGGGAACCACAGGTTTGCAGGGACTTGGGGAACTTGATTTCTTAGTATTTAAAAAAAAATGTACTGGAAAAAGGATATGGACTCCGCAGCCCTGAGGAGCACCAGCTCGCCAGTACAAGTTTCTCTGCTGTGCTTGCAGACACCTGCTGCTGGGCTCTCTTCTCCAAGCACCTCTAGCTAATCTGGCTTTCTTTTCCACTTCCACACCCCAAAATCAAGGCAAAGCCATCCCAAGCCAGGTACAATGAACTGGATCCCAATTCTCACAAATCAGTTTTCACAAATGGCTCCAAAGCAACTTCACAGCTCACACTGTAGCAGGAAAAACACCACACACCCCCGCATCGAAGCCTTGCTCTATACTTCAGACCAAGTAACCTGGGAATGACCCTCCAGTCCAGACACACCCCTTAGAAGCTACAAAAGACAAAATGCCTCTCCCAGAGCAACTCTTGCTCTCCGCTGGATCTGGCGGGCAGCACCTGCTGCCAACTGCCCTGTTATCCAAGCACAGGCATGGCCTTGCGCTACCTGGCAGCAGGGCACAGAGCCATGTCCTTCCTGCCACTGCCACGGACCTGCTGTCACCCCTATCTGCCCTGTGCCTTCCTCACACTCGTGAATTACTGGTCATGGATGTCCCATGAGCATTTCAGGCATCCTCTGCAAACGGTCCTCCATTCTCCCAAAGAAGCCTAGGAACATCTTCTTTGTAAAGAGAAATCCCTCTCCCCAGTACCTAAAATGTGGGCTCCAAGTGCAACTCAAGGAGCAGGAATAGAGCTTCAGCAAGCACCTCCATGGCTGACACCAAAATCAGGTGCCTGAGGAGCAAAGAAGTCTACAGCAGTTTTTTTTTAACAATTGCTTTAGGCAAGTACAAATCCACCCAAAGATTCAAGCAAATACAAATATGCCCAGAGATGCTCACAAGGAGCTGCCTTAGTGTGAGGAAGAACAAAACTTTTGTGGCCTTCGGTGTCTGCTAGCTGCGAGTGACTTAATGACTTGGTCCTTAACACTGGAGGATGACTGAGGAGTAAGTGCTGAAGGAATCCTACACTTATGAACAGCCAATTTCATCATTTTATCCATAACTGCAACCAGAAACATTTCTGGCAAAAGGACTGGGAGATCCCAGATAAAGTGACACAAGAAAGAACAGCTGATCTCACAAGGTATAAAATGCAAATAACTCAGAGCTGGCAGCAGCCTTCTATTCCTGTCATCTTCCATGGTATCAGGCAGGCAGCACGACTATTCCTTTTCCTATTTTCTCCATTTCATCTGTGTGAATGTGCATGCACACCCATGTACATGCAGGAGAATTCAAAAGAATTTAAGAGATTTCACTTTTCAGCACTTTTCCTTACCATTGAAAAGTCAGAAATGTTCAGGACATGCTTAATGAGAAACTAGGAGTAGGCTACAAGTTGTTATACAACCTATTTCTTAAAACCTGGCCCTGTTTTAAAACGTGTATGTGTCAGAACCTCCAGAATCATCTCAAAATCTCAGTGTGCTGCATCCCACTGATCCACTGAACAGGTTATGTCCAAGTGTTTGCCATCATTTGCCTTTCAAAAATAGGTGACTTCTGCTGTCAGGAGGTCTGAAAGTTGAAACCACCTTATCCACATACGGCAAGTCATGACACATACTTATCACCAGTGTCAGTTTATCACCACATAAAATGCAGAAACCAGTCTTACCATTATTTTTTCTTTAGTAAATAAAGACTTACTTCTGTTCAGGGTTTCCCCATGGTGTATATGTAGAGGCAGGTAATTTTTCTGGTGTTTTGAAAGCCACAGGATATTCCTCTTGAGCTTGAGGTTCCTCCCAGTCATTTCTTAATGTCTCTTCCACCTCTGTCTGTATCTCCTTGAAGTAGCTCTTCAGGTGTAGAGTCCCTTTGACCATGTGATCGAGAAAATTCAGAATCCATATGCAGTTTTTCAGCCACCTTGGAAAAGGTTCTGAAGAGCAAAACGCTGCATCCAAGAATTCTGCAAATGTCCTTGCCTTCTCAAGGCCAGGGAGGACTTGCTGTTCTCCTTGTGTCCAGAAACAGCCAAGTGTCCCCAGATCCTCTGCCATCTTTTCAAAGAGACCATTCCTCTGGAAGAAGTTGCTGTTGACAGGGTCCAGGTGCAGGGCTGCTGTTATGCCTTGAAGTGTGTAGAAAACAAGTTCCAAAATGCAATTGTGCCCAACTGTTGCCCACAACCCAGATGGAGGGTCCTGCAATGCGCCTTCCATGTCTGAGAGAAGGGAGAGGAGTCCATTGAACCCACTGCAAGTTCTGAAAGCTGAATGGCTCTTTGGACTGTCCAGTATCCTCAGCAGTGACTAGAATCATTAGGAAGAAAGAAGGTAAGAGAAGCACTTAAATCAATAGAACACAAAGGACAAATTAAGCTTCCAAATAGTTCCTAATTCCCTAAAGGAACCAGGAGGATGATGCAGCTCTACATGCAAGACTTCTGCCAGCCTTGCATTCACATGAAAGCATCCTATACTGGTCCTCTGCACTCAATTTGCAGCTGAGCAGACCCATTTCAAAAAAAAAAAAAAAAACAATGAACCAGCAGGGCCCAAACCACGTATTGCAAGCAGCAGGGTCTCCTCAAAAGAAAGGCAATATCAATTCCTTCCTTCAATAGGAGTAAGATTATAGTTTCCATAGCATTTCCAAGGAAAAGCAGCCAAAGAGTCAGGCCCAAAGCTAATGGATTGAAAGCAAATGGAGTTAAGTTTTCCTGAACTGCAATGGACGAAGTCCATTGTGAGTGGAATTCACTTAAATGAATGCTTTGATATTACACAAGAATAAGAAACTCAATATTAAAATTTTTCAAGTGAAAAAGTCTGTGTCTGATTGTCTCCTTTCTGAAACAAAATCACCAAAATTTTTAGTTATAATGGTATAAAATCAGTGAGAAATAGAGAGATTGTGAGGAAACAGAGTCCACTGTATATTTCTGAGATGTTGAACATTGATTTAATGAACAAACTGCTCTTTACAGGTATATGGGACCTTCCTGATTTCGTATGTGAAGTTTCCCAATGGATATCCAGTGAAAGAGTTAGTTCTCCTCGCAGGAGAGGAAGAGATCTACTGTGAATATATCTTTGTAACAGGATCCAGGACTATGAGAAACTGTTGCCAGAAGTGGAGGGGGAGGATAAACTATTACTGTCATTCAATTTTGTGCGATAATGTATCAAACCAGGCAGAGACTTCTGAACAGGGAGTAAATTTAATAACTCAGAGCTGAAGTTATCAGGATGGCTTTAACACGTTTCAGAGAAGGTCAGCTGTAACCACATTTCCTCCAGCTCTAACTCAGTTAGAATTTAATCGCCTATGAGTTAGTATTCCTCTGCCCTGAATCTATAAAACTGATGTCTGCTGGAAACCCCTAACTCAGTTAATGCTAACAGAATCCATTTCACATTCCATTATTTGTTATTCCTCATAATTGTCCACGTGCCACACTAGAATACGGCAGGGCTAATTGCATTTGGGCTCAGGATTTAACAGCTAAATATATATTAGCAAATCAATCTGAATTTGTGTGTAACACAATCACAGTCCCAAAGGATGTAGAAAATAAATTCATTTGCTTACATTATGTTTAATACAGTTATCATTTGTCAGAATTAGACACTGAAGTTGCATTTATTTTCATATTATTTTGGACACCACACTCGACTTTTCCTCAGACACTGTTCAAGTTTGCTCTTTCAAATCAAAGCTATAGACTTCATCAGATTATTTTTAAAGTAACATGGTTCTTTTATCACAAAAACGGTTGCCATATTGTACTGAAAGGCGACTTCAAGCTATTCATCAATCCTGCCCCAATCCTCAATTCAGCAGTCTCACACCTTTTCTTCTTCTCACCTCCTTCCAAATCTCTGCTTTTACTTTTAACAGAAAAAGGAGAAACAAAAACATTTAACTGCACATACAACTCGGTCATAGCATTTGCAACTCCTGTTTCTGTCCCGCATTATTACGTCTTCAAAATGATGCACAGTCTAAGTGAAAGTGTTGTCTACATGCACATCACTAAAAATGAAAGCACTTATTTTACCAGAATGAAAACTTGGCCCTTCTTTCTTTTGCACTTACCTTCTTGGAAAAGGCCCATGCAGAAGGTGAGGTTAAGAGCCAGTTGCCACAAGCAAAGTGGTTTCAAAGAAAACAAGCTAAACAGGAAGTCATATTAATTACCTTCAGCAGATCTAGTTTCAGTTGTAGTTCCCCTTGAGTAGATGAACACAGGGCTCCAATAACAATACTCATATATTCTTCATAGTTGATGACTGACAGCTGCTCCAAGATGCTGAGAGTAGCATTCCTATAGCATTCATCATCCAAAAATATCTTGATGTATGGCACCATCCCATAGTCCTTTAAAACAACTGAGACAAATCATTTGTTACTTGAACTATCCTTGCTTGTAGCTTTCACAAGCAGATTTTCAGTGCTGGTGTGCAGCACTGCATTTCCATAAAAACATCAGGAGAGGCAAGGAGAAGAGCTAAGCTTCATGTCACAAGCTGAAGGGCACAAGAACAACTGGGTATGTGGTCTTGATGACCACAGTTTATAATCAGAGACGACAGCTTCCCAATATAATGGTTATATGAAGAAGAAAGATTCCTAATTAGTTTTAAAACTAAGCATTTCATCAGGTTTTGTAAATAACTGTATGATATGGTAGTTTGTGACAATAAATTTCTGCTGTGTAAAACGCTACAGATGTGATAATTCCAGAATTTGAGATTCAAAGTTAACTGAGAAGATTACAGTATTCAAAAGTTCCTCTTATTTCTGTATTAGGTTCCACAGGATTTCCCATACATATACATCTCAAATGTGCCAATACATGATAGATACTATAGAAGAAAACCCAACTAACAGTTAATCCACTAAAACCATAGGCACAATTTTGTTTTCCACTACTAACCAAGAAATTTATTTTCTATGTGTTTAAACACTTTAGGGCAATCACATAGATGATGTGATTGCAGTAACTACTGGGGTAAGGCTCATTATGAACATATAAGAGTCTTTGCAACATTTCTTCCTAGTATAATATAGTCATCTCTTCGTTTATAGCTTTTCTTCTCCACTTCTGAATAAAGCACAAAATCATAAAACTTCCTGGTGCTTCTTAAGATGCACCTAGGCCATTTAGCATCAAGTATCACAGAGATAAGAGTCATGTGTCACTTCTTACCAGTGTTCCTCACAGACCCAACAGTAAGGGCAGCCACTATCTTCAGCATCACTGCATTTAATTCCTTCTCAGTGCCTTCTTCCAGGCCAGGTACCTGGGTTCCAGCTGTTTGTGTATGAAAAATAACAGTTGACACAAGGCATGTAGCTAGAATATTGTAAAATGAATACAGGAATAATAAAAACAACTATGCAGCAAATTCTATTTCTCTCAAATACACGTTAATTGGAACCTTGGTGATCAGCAAAACACATACAGGCCACATTCTAGTGATTATGATCTACACTGGGATTGAGAACCAATTATACTTATTGCATCAGAAGTTGTATCTAGTACTTTGAGAAGGCATTTGCATTTCTCTGCCTTTACTAGTTGATTATTTCAGACTAATATCCGAAATCCTTCTGAAATATTACTTTAGCTTTCCTTTAACATAGCAGTCAAAAACAACAGAAGAACAAACTCAAGGATGCGAGTCTGGACCACAATTCAGCTGCATCCCACAGTTACCACATCTATTACCTTCTTGTTTTCAGAGCTATTATCTTCCTGTTTTGAGAACAGGAAAGAAATACATCAGATAGCAAGGGGCAGTGGTAACTGTGGGTAGCAGTTGGCCAGAATTCCAGAAATTGCCTTCCATTGTCAGTACAGTATTGTCAGAGAGAATAAGTTCTGTGGAAAACTGACCACAGAGTGCATCTGAAGACAGACTTCTGTCTCTCTCTTCCTTTACTTTGAGGTCAGAGACCCAAAGAACCACAAATTGAGGCCAATTTAGAAATGCGAGGTGAATAGCACCCTCCAGAGTAATCTGCAATACATTGATAAAGAACTATCCAGGACTGCTCAGGAAAGCTAGCAGAATGGAAGAGAGCTAAGATTTCAGAGAGGACCTGTCATAACCAGCCTGGCATAATAAAAACATCCTATGAATTCAAGTCTAGACCAGGTTTCTTCCAATTTAGTTCTACTGGCTCAGTACATAAAATTTAAAAATTCATTGTACAACTAGGTTCATTCATTTCTCCTGATCTGCCCGCCTCTCCAGTCCCCGTGACTGCCCTAGGCTGTACCTGACTTCCTCAGGATTTTGGCTTGCTTTCGCAGAAGCGCCAGCAACAGGCCTAAGAGCCCCAAGTCCCGGAATATGTCAGCAAATAACAGGTCCTTCTTGGTCATGTTGAGAAGGCACCGGAGAGCTGTTAAGGTGCAGGATGGCACTACGTTTTCTTTCACCAAATACTGAATCTTCTTCAAAATTTCATGGGGGATGTAGGACATGTCCAGCACCACTGACTCCACCAGCTTGAAAAACTGAACCTGGACTGTGTGTGGTTTCATATGGATGATGTCAGTAAACTGGTTGATAGGTTGTAGTGTCCATTCCAGGAGAAAGAAGTTTACTGCATCCCAGGCCCATATGGTACCAATTGCTGCTAAGATTCTCCTGCAGAGGTGCACATCATTACTTCTTTGGAAAACAGACTGCAGCACCTGAAAAGCCTGGAGATTTTTCACTGTCATTCCTGTGAAATAAAAGCATGTGAGATCTTTTTTACAGCAATACTGTTTAAGATTCACTACAAGCATCATAATCTTATCAAAGCCTCTAAATATCTGTAACAGACCCAAGGGACACGACTGGGAGGCATGTCCTCAGTCTGGGATCAGACCCTACAGCTGGCATGGCCAGTTCTCCCTGATGCAGACAATGTTTAGGCTTCTGCAAAGTTAAGCACATAAATCAAAAGATCTTGTCTCAGACTTCTTCCTCCGTCTTAGATAAATAATGCATACAGATTCATCCTTCTGTGACTTGCCTACCCAGCCATATGTATATACTGTACCAGAAGACTGTGTTGGTTCAAAATCAAAGTGCGGTAATTGCGGGTGTGCAATATTGCCAGAAACTTTCAACTCAGTTTTTCCACAGGTTGTTAGGCAAGTCAGCATGTCCAGAATGTCTTCCAGATAGGGGTCTCCTTCCTGCTCCTGCAGGCCCTCACATCTAGAAACAAAGGTTGAGAGTCATGGGATCATGCTTCAGTAGCACAAACCTTTTCACAACACTACTACATACTGAGCACACAAGAGCTACCCAGATGACTCCCCATGACCCATCTTGCCACCTTGGTCTTATTTCTAATGACTTGTTTAATTGTCCTACAAACAATAGGATCATCCACACTGCGGGGCTGTATTCTGGATCAGAAAGACAACAAAATCCCAGAACTGAAACAAAATTGCAGTGACAATATAAAAGTCTTCTGAAGAAAAATGGAATATAGTTTGGAATTCAGCTCAAATACACGTATGTTAAAAAGACTCTCTCAAAAAGTGCGGTTTTGGTGGGCAAAAAAAATAAATTGTGATCAGAGATCATAAAATGAAAACAAACTTTTTGCACTCTTTTTGCTGATCTAAACCAAGATTACAGTTGAATCTTAGCCTTCAACTTGAATTTAACTTGAAGAAGAAAGTTGACATAAGTTTGGTAAAGGTAAGAGATCTATCAGATCCCCAGTAATAGAAAAATCTTAGTCTTAGCCTTTGGTAAAGGGAAAAGATCTTGTTTAGACTGAGCTTTGTGAATCAGACATAACGATCCTGTGTCAACATCTCCATGCAACGAAATAATTGGACCTGTAATTTGGATTTGTCATAGTTTAAAAGGAAAGTCTGCCACATGTCAGACAACTACTTATCATATTGATTCTGACTCAAACCCTTCTAATACTAACAATTAATGGAGAGTCATTGTATTCTAACAGGTAAGTCCCCAGCCCACCTCTAGACCAACTTCTGTAAAGTTAATTTTCCTTGCAGTTTCAGAAGGAGAAGTTATGCACTGCTTCCTCTCCTAAAATAGCAAGGTGGTTTGCAATATCACAGTTGTTATTACTGGCTTTGCATGCACACACCATTACCAGTCTCATATTTTTAAGCAGATCATCCTACCTTCTGAAAATGAAGTTTTACCATCCTCTAGAAAAACTACAAATCCTTTTACTTGCCTGAGTAAAATTTTTAGCAGGAGTTGGTAGCCATCATTAGTTTCAAACTCCGTTAATAAAGCTGATGATATGGGGTAGGAGTCTTTCACAAAACACAAGATGATACTGACAGCTTCACAGATGTCATGAGCAGGTAGGGTATCTGCCAGTTTAAACAGATTCTGAATTGCAATTTTAATGCAGTCCACAGCTGTGAAAAAAGTTATAATGCTATTTAAGAACAGACACACAAGTAAGTGGAAAGTTACTAGTAACAATAGAAAAATATACTTAAGTTCTCTCAATAAAATAGTTATATAGTTAACTCATGCTGTCAAAAAACATACTCAGACTGCATAGAAAACATATATTTCTTTTAAAGAAGTTGTTCTTTGCTGATTCAGACTGAGCAAAGGTCCTGCACACCCAACAAAACTGATACACAGGGATTCCGTCTATCTTACTACCAAGTAAATGAAGGTTGAAACATCTAATTGTATTGTATTAAGGCACTCACATCTGTGTGGTGTTCAGATTAATTCTTTGCTCAGTAGGGCAGGTGTAACACCATATATATATATATATATATGTTGCTTGAGCTATGACGTATAGTCTTCATCTTACCTGATGGCCAGTCCTCAGCATAGCTTCTAAATTCCTAAACAGTTCATTGCAGTCAGGAATAACTATTATTCCTCAGTCCTACAATCTCACTCAAAAAAGGAAGTTAAATGAAAACAAAAAATAAAGACAAAATACTATAGCAATGTTTTTCCTTGTAAAACACTGAAATAAGTGAGCTTTATGCTTTTTAGCAACAAGAAAATTGCTTACTCTAATGAAGCCCTGGAAAAAACGAGGGTATCAGTCAGAACCAATCATGAGCCCAAAAGATATAATGCTGAAAATATTGCCAGAAGAACAGTAATCACCATTGACAAGCCTCAGGTTCACATGTCAAGTCATATAATTAGGGAAAAAAAAATACATTTTGTGGTTTCCTGTGCCAGTGGGACTGGGTGGGATAGTCTCCCACCCGCAATTTATTTTTTTCTTTATTAAAATAAGATACATACATGCATCTGTTTCCAGTTTTCTATCAGCACTAAATGTTCCTATCCAGAAAGCCAAAAGCCCATACTTTGCAGGTGACCGACTACCAGATGAAGTACGAGTCTCTAGCTCAGGGAGATTCTTGTGAATTAATTCCCAGGACAAGCATGAAGAAATGAAAAGTCAAAACACTAAATCAAACCTTGTAGGTACACAATGCTGTTCTTGGTCTGAGCCTTTGAAATGGTTCGCAGCACACAGCCTGTAGGTACTTTCCATGAAGGGCTACACTGGTCCCAGAGGGAAGCTGTTGCTATAATTAATGACTGAAGTTTATCAGCTGCCAGAAGTTCCTCCACACCTTGTTCCTCCTTGTATATATTATGCATTATCTGAAAAATAGACAAGCATCAGCTTCAAAGCACACACTTGCAACTACCTGGGAGAGGTATAAAAATCTACTGGTCAGCACGTACCTAATCTGGCCATATCTACACACAACCACTGGAAACCTAAGTGGCACAAACTCTATGCAAAGTCACGACACAGCTCACTAGGGGCTATAAAACCCTCCATCAGTGCCCTCCAAAAAGGCTAAACACAGAAACAAGTCAATAAAAACTGGATGATGTAAATTAGGTCTAACCGAAAAAAACAAAAACCAAAAAAATAATCCTATCAAATCATATGATGTTCCATCCATCAGCAGCCATCAGCAGTTTTAGGTAGTTTGATTAGCAGGGGAAAAAGTAAACCACAAGCTGATACTGATGTCTGGGGAAATATGGAGTAAAAGGAAGTGAAACTACCATTAGAATATTCTAAATGGATCTTTTTTTCCCAATTGATAAAGTGTCACAATTTGTTTAACAACAAAATGGAAGCTACAGCAATTACATCTCAGATAGGTTTCTAATGTCATCACAGAAAGGATTAAATTTAAGGACTGAAAAATCATTTAGCAAGTATCAAGAGGATGGCAAAAGCAGTCACCATCTCTGATCCAAAGTCTGTGTGAATATCTGAGCACTCCAGGCAATGAAACACCCCGAGGAGCATCTCACCTCAACAAGCATCTCCTGAGTTTGCGGGTCATCCTCACTTGTCTCTCCATCATCACTGCTTTTCTTCAGAGGAAAAGTAAAGAAAAGGTACAGGCACTGCATCAGAGCAGCTGGAAGACCAGATCCAATGATGTTCCACAGAGTCCTCTGAATAACGAAAAATCAAAATCAGCCCCTCCAAAAACTGACAGCACTTTCCCTGTGTTTCTGCATGCTGTTTGCAGTCCTGCCACAGGAGCCAGCTGCTGAAAGCATTTGATTCTTACAACTGCTGTAGAGCACACAAGCACGGCAAGCACATAGCATCACTGTGTAAACTCATCTGGGGGAAACGAGCACATGGACAGAGTATTACCAGCTCCCCAGAAGTTTTTGTCCTAACTCAATTAGGGCTTCAACAGAGTTACTTAGAATGTCCTATGTTAGAAGGCCTGCAGGAGACAAAGCAACTAAGCTGCAAACTAGCAGTCAATTTGTAGTAAGCCCTAGGGCAGACAGTTCCTTCTTTATCATTCCTTCACTGGACAGCCTCTAGTTACAGAGGTTAGATATGTCAAAAACATGTCTTTATTCCATCCTTGACACAGTATGATGTCCGTCAGCTATAACAGCTTCATTTCTAGCTAGTTGAGTAACTGCACAAACACTTCTAATCACAGCCTTAATAGACGAAAAGTCCTTTTTTCCAAAGGATTTGGATTTTCTCTCAGGACTTTTAAATTTTCCTGTTTTTCAACCTCCACTTTGGTCTGTAAAACTTAGAGAAGAGAAAATGTCACAGCCTGCTTGCTTGGCAGGCAACAATCACAACAACAACGAGTAAGCTAAACCAAAGCGACTTGTGGCAGTTCTGTGGTACGCTACACTACAAAAAAGCAAGAACTTGTTTTAGTTCTGCAATAAGCAAAAATCTCACCAAAACCTTCGCATTGTGACTACCAACAAAATTTTACAAAGCTCTTTCCTGGGCACAGATCATGTCCATTAACAGATGAGGGTAAGATTTTACTTTCTTTTATCCTAGTAAGCTGGACACTAACTGTTCAATTTGATGCTGAGGACAACCTCACCCTTTCTGCATCACCAGCCAGCATTCAGGTCTGTGTACATGCAGGATTTATTAAATGCTCTGCAGTGCTTCAAAACAAGAGGTTATCAGGATGAAGCAACTAATTGCAGTATTATCTGACAGATACCCTCACTTAATCATCTCTTGGACACATAAGCTGGACTGAAGAGCAGGATACATTCTGAGCATAGTCAGGACACTAGAAAAAAACAGCTGCTTATAATGAAAATAGAAGTGCATTTGACAGAGCAGTACCACTCTCTTATTAAAAGCCTGGACTGTAAACCTAGCAGCATGTCCTCTATCTGGCTGCATACCCCGAGCCCACTGATGTTCAATGCACTTGGGACAGCACACAGACCAAGACAAAATGTTCTGCTGCTGGGGGGCTGTACAACTACTCAGAACTAAAAAGAGAGAACAAAACCAACACAAAAAGCCTTTGTAGTCACTTCTCTTACCGAGTCAGTCTGAGAGAGAAAATACACCGATTTCAGGAGCACATGGCCGTCTTCCACTTCCCTTTTCTGCTGCAGCAACTGCTCCAAGGCTAACCGAGCTTCCTCTGTTACAACAAAAATATTAAACTTTAATTTCTCAATGAAAGATGAAGATAATTCATTGATCCTTTCTTAACAGATCTGACAAGCTGAACTAAACTAAACTAAAGTAAGAATTACTGAAATAAATGGAAGTATTTAAAAGGGTCTTGAACTAGAACTAGACTCAGGTCAGTTAATGTAAACTACATCTTTCACAAACTTAAAGGCTCCACAAGCAATACCAGCTAGATTCATCAAGCCTGCCAGCTAACCAATGCCAAGAGCATACCACAGCCAGCAGGAAAGCCCCGTGTGGCTAAAGGTACTTTTCCCATTACAAAAGTCACCAGAATAGTAATTGTAAGATGCTTTTTTACTTCATTTCTCCATCTACATCATTCTACATTTTCACCTGTACGGACTCCAACATCACAGTCAGAATGGCATGCACACAAGGCCAGATTTGCAGGGCAATATCTATGCCAGTTCACACTTAAAGAACCAAGTTCCTACATTTAGCCCCCTTTATTTTCCTTCAGATCAAGTGTGTAAATTCAACACAGACAACAGCTGAAAGACAGCCCAGCCCATGAATAAGCACACAGTGGACGTGGCACACAAGGCATTACCTGCAGGTTTGCCATTAAGATGCTTCTTAATCTCTTTTGTCAGAAGTTTGGAAACTTCACTGGCTAATAGTTGAATGTTGGGAAATACAATCATTCCAGCAGACTGTTCCCAGGCCTGAAATGCAAGCAGGAGCAACTGTTTACATGGTTTTCATACAGCATGGCTGTTTTTTGTTTTTTGGGTTTTTTTTTCTTTTGTTTTGTTTTTTTTTAATGGGTGGCTTCTCACTTTCAGAAGTGCTAATCCGTGCAAATAAACGAACAGCAAGTAAAAATATCCCTTCAAAATTTCCTCTTCAGTCAAAACCATCAAGCAGCATTTGTCAGAAAAATGCCAAAGAGGAGTCAATTTGAAACTACCTTTTGAAAAAGCATGATAGGCCCTTTCCAGATACGATGTGCATACTTTGTACCCTGAAGAGGTTACAAATGCAGTTGTTGAAGCTGCCCAATAAACACATTTTCTTCTTCAAAAACAGTCTCCCAAAACTGAAGGTCATCATCAGAAAAAACGGAATCTTCAATTTAGTAAAAATAAAATTTAAAAATATATTTTCCATGTTCAGCAAGTCATTGCACAGTCTCTGCTACTTCGACTGAAACAGGGCTAGAACTGCAGGGCTTCTGCAATAGAACTGTCAAAGAAGCCATAACAACACAGGACTGCCTTTAAATTTGACCTTTGTTTGGGATGAATTTAAGGACCAGAAGAAAAAGAATTTCTTGCAGGACAGAAATATCATTTGTGACAACTAAGGAAATGAAACCAAGCATGGAAGAGGAGCTGAATAGCAGCAGCAGCCCTAGCCCTGAAAGCACTGGAGATGCCTTTGCAGCAATAATATGACTTGATCCACCTATAGCTAGCAGAGGAACCTGTTTCACGTTTATAAATTACTTGTTTGAGAATGGACAAGCAAGTCAATGGGGAACTGACAACAGGAACAACCAGGTTTCATCAGCAGTTCCCTATTCCTAATCAGACAAAAAAGCCCTATTAAAGGTTTCTTTGTTCAGACTTCTAAAAATAGTTTAATCTCAAAAGTAAAAGCAAAAAGAGTCCAGCAGAGGAATGCACCTGGTGAGCCTCTACAAGGCACATACCATTACTTCTATACAGAACATCCAAGATCAGACATACTAGTACACTGCTTAAGGACAGTGCGGCACTCACATGCCAAGACCAGCATGGAACACTTTTGTCCCCAGCAACCTTCAAAAGTGACTTTACAACAGGGTACTCCTCCAATAAGGTCAGTCCAGAAAAAAGGTGTAAGAGACTAAGAGACCAATTAAGGCAATTATTCTCCTTATAATAATCTGGAGCAGACACCTCAAGGTACCGGCAGCTAAGAAATCGGCTTTTGGGAAAGCTCTTCTACAAGGATATTTCAGGCCCTACCTTTGCTTTCAGTTACTTGAAAGGCTGCTCTGAAGGCTGCTCATGAACAAGCTATTCCCCTCACCACACAAAGTGCCAGTTCTTGGGCCACAGCTGCCATCAGGCAAGCGGAGAGCAGCTACAGCAAGACAGCACCTTCTCTTTGCTTCAAAGAATGCATCTAATGTTTCTCTGCATTAGATGCAGAGTGCACTGCACAGCTGTCTTAAACTGTGTCCAACTACATTTACTTTGCCTACCAATGAGTGACATGTAAATGCCCAGTACTCCTACTAGTTTAAAATATTAAAAACAAGATAATTTTTCACATTTCAAAAAAGAAAAAGAATTTCAGATAAACTCAGTCACAAGGTCCCCTGTGACCACAAAACATCCACAGCAACTTAGGGATGTACCATCTCTGTAATTATGCCACATCTTATTCAGAAGAAAATGGAAATAGACCTCTAATGCTTTTCCTTAAAAACAGTAGCCCAGAGCACATCAGAGAGTACCAGTGACACTCAATTTTCTGCCAACAGAGAGCAGTTCAGACTGCAAAGTTCAGACCACATCCAGCAGAGAGCAGCAAGCCCAGGCTCACAGCAGTGCTGCTGCTGTGCAGAAGCCCTGCCCTTGGATCCACTACAGTCCAGGCTGCTGCTGCTCTAACTGCATTCCTGTAGTTCAACTTAAATGAGTCAGATGCTGATATCTAGAATACGCTCTCCACAAATGATGGTCCCAAAGTAACAGGCATCCTGGGCTCCAAGTGAAAGGGTTGCATCTTACTGCTATGCAGTGTTAGGAAAAGAATTGCAGTACTTGCAGTTAGTTATTTAAAATGTGGATTCATAAAATAAGAGGCCATCCTTTACTGAGAACTGACAGGATCAGTGGTCTGATCTAACTTTCAAGAGCAATCTTTGAAGACTGAGGAAGAAATGTTGCCCTCTGCAAAGTCAGAGGGGTTTTTTGGTGAGCTGATCAAGTGGTGATAAGCTCCAAAAAGTCAAGTCTGTCCCTGAACTTGTAGTGACATATTCAAGGGGAGACAGAGAGAGATTTTATTTATATGACACAGTCACATAGGTGGAAAGCAGCAACTTTCTCTCCAAACACAGGCTTGTCTCAGGAAGGGTACAATTCTACACAAACCAATTCAGAAGTAAACAAGGAGTAGCAATAGGGTTTTTTTTTCCAGTTATTATTTAAAATATCTGTAGGACATGCTAGATTAAGTGAGAACGCTCCTTCTGGTCTGAGACTCCAGGATATGCACTGCTTTTTCAGATTGTTCCCTTTGTACTGCCTCTGACCAGGACAAGCTTGTGCTCAGATATTTCAGGGTCTTTGCCGCCTCTTTGCTGCATGCAGTTTGTATCACACTCACCCCCCAAAGGGAGACCTCTTTTAGTGCCATTGTCTGGCCCTGGCAATTAGCCCTGCTTTGCACCAAGACATGCAGACTTCACAGGTTTATGCTTTATCCAGCTGAGTGAAAAGTTCTTTATTCTGTAGACATTATTTCATCTCTATTATCAAGAACAAAGATTTCATAGCACCGATTTCCCCACACGTTTCAAAATGTCCCTCTCACTACAAAGTGTCCCTGTGTTCCAACAAAGACAAAGTGAACATGTCATTAACCATTTTGCCTCCCCACCTCCCACCAGATCATTTTTAGAAAATGGTTCTCATAGGTGGAAACAGATGGGTTTGAGTTGCCTCACCCAAGAGCAGTGAAAACCCACACATACAGATGGTTGAAATGTGCCATCATTAAAACATAGCTTCACCAAAAAAGTCCTTATTTTCATAGTGAAAGCATTAAAAACAGACACAAATTCCATAGCCCGTATATACCCTGGCTAATTCAGGCAGAAAATAATTTTTTATTGCACTAGGACACAGCCTATGTGCATTTAAATATAAGCCAGGTTTTCTGCTCCTCTCACTAGGCTCTCAGGCTGAGCAAAGCTCCCAGAACTCTTCACACACTTGAGCAAATACAAGCAACACTCAAGGATCCCACTTGCAAAAAGATTCTCCCAGGACTACCTTTCAAAGCAATCATCTCATAAACCTTTGACTCATAGGAGCTTTAAGTAATTAAATAGATGAGGGAGCCTGTTAACTACCAGCCCCAGCTCTGTTATTGATCCATACTATTTGCTTCATCCTCACGTCATGGTTTTCCTGTCTATAACAAAACTTCTCTCAAACACTAAAAAAATCAGCACTGCCACATTATCCCCAGAATTTCACCTAATGACTGGCACATATGCCTGCATTTCCCCTACCTAGCAGCAGGCCACAACCATACTAACCCAGGCTGAAGCTGTGCCCAGGAACAAGACACAGATAGAGTAACCTCTTCACGTGGTAGGCACTTTGAAACATACCTGTTTCGTCAGCATATTCCTTGACTCCAAGAATAGAATTCAGCCATTCATGTAAAAAAAATGGTGCTTTCATGTATACTTTTGTCATGCTAACATAGCAAGTTAGTTAGATGAAAGGAGAAAATAAACTTCATTTCCTCAGCCTCTTAAAGCAATAAAAGGGCATAGGCACCGAGATCACGCACTGATTAACCCCACTGGCCATGTCAGCAGCCAGAAAATGCATGCAACAAATTCAAGCATGTCCTCAACATCCACACCAAAGGCAATAAGGGGAACAAACCTTCAAAAAGGCAGGGAGGAAGTCCAGTAGCCTTCTCCTTCGCTCCTCTGCAATGAGAAATGGAGCCACCTGTTCATACTCCACAAACTGCCTGGCTAAAGTCTCCCACTGGAGGCGATGGCTCTGGGGCAGCTGGTCCTCGCTGGCAGCAGTCTCTCCCGGTGCTCCTGCTTCATCTCCTTCATCAGAGCTTCGGTCTTGCTGTTGTGCTTTGCCAGGTGAATCTTCAAGATGCTTCATAAGCTCCAATTCTTCGTCCATACTGAAACTGAACTCAAAATTTAAAAACATTGCATTATTTATTGGTAGTCTCACACCCAGCACCTTCCCGTTGTCCCTTGAAACAAGGCACTAGCAGCCTTGACCACTGTGGCTGGAGAGTTTAGAAGTGTGGAAACGTTATCAGCTACTGTTTTATCCTCTTCTTCTGATGGCTAAGCTCACTGCTCCCAAACAAGAGCATCGCAGCCCTTGCAGTCACACAAAGGGGCTCTCCCTCATGACATGGGCCTGCATATGCTACACAGCTCATCTGGGCTTTGGCAGGACCAATTAGTAAACCAGGTAAGAAATTTGGGTTCCAGTCCCCAACTTTACCCAAGTCAGATGCTGTCTGTATAAACAGAGATCATAACTGTGACCATCATTAGATTTGCAACAGAAGAGTGCTACAAGAACCATTTCACACATTTCCATGACTTTGGAGGCCAACCCAAGCTGTGCTTCTCTGGCACAAGGGACATGGAGCAGGGAGGAAGGGCTGGCCAGAGCTTCCTGCCCCTGGCTGCAGTGAAAGCTGTGGGGACAAGCCAAGGATGCCACCTGGGTGTGCTGGCCCAGGGAGGCAGCAGCTCAGCTCTTCTGTCCTGAGGATCTACAGCTCTTCACAAGGCAGGCGCTTTCACTGCAGCATTACCCATTTTGCTGATTCCATACACTGAGCCTCTGAAGGACCAAGGTACTATTATCAGCCTAACTTCCCTCAGGATCAAACTTACTGTGGGGCCACCTTGCACTATAGGTAAAAGAATGCTGGTATCCTCATTTGCACCCCAGGTTTCTTCATCTAATTCTCAGTCCTGAATGCCCAGTCTTCTGGGAAGGTCACTGACTCCAGTCTGTATCCACAGCAGCTCTGCTTCTCTGCCCTAGCCAGCCCTTGTGCCTCAGCCTACATAAACACAACACTTCCACCAGTACAAATTGGGCTTTTCCAGTTTCCCAGTCCCCAGCAAAATCAGCCTCATGCTGATTAGAGTCTAGGACACTGAATGCTGAAAATCCAGGGATATAAAATGCAGAAATTGTCACAACATAGCCAGACGCTTGGGTACTGTCACCAAAAGGAACACATTGAACGTAGCTTATTGCTTCGCTTGGTCAAATTACGGTATTTTAAGAACCTAAAAGCACCCACATACATCATTACACTCTCCTCACAACATAACAGCAAGAGTACACCTCAATTTCTAGGAAAAGGATTCTTTCTCTTCAATGACTCTTTGCTTACTGTTTTAGCATATCACTGATTGCAAAAAGCAGTTTAATTCAGAAAATATAAGTCCTCCTCTACCACAAGCGCACATACACCACCCTTCAAAGCAAACCAACTACAAAACACCAAGGAAAAATATAACTTTGAGACAGGTTTGAGAATTACAAGCCAACAATAGTACCACATTTGTGATACTCTGCCTTCACCTAAGCAGCCAAGCTAAGCACCTTGCTTATTGCTTGCATTCAGCCCATTACAAGCTGCATGAGCCAGCTTCATTTTCTCCATTGCACAGCAGCTCAGAGGTGAAGAGGGTGACACCAACTCATCACTGGGCACCAGGACACCTGCACTGAACCAATGGTCCCAGCAGATGCCTATCATGGATGTAAACCCTGACCTCCACACACCAATGGATGGGAACTTACTCTACCGTAGCTCACACGCCACTCATCATCAGGAGATGGTGAACTAGGAGATTCCCATCGGACTCCAAAAGTGCCAATCTGCACCTTCCTGCCTCAAAAGCACATTTGGTATTGCTGCTGTTGCCTTAATGGATAACTGAGAAAAACAACAAAGCCTTTTGGGCAGAAAAAAGGATGACCAGCATGCCTGCATGGAGTAAACAGGAAGACTCTGCTCCTCGTGACCGTGTAGGAGGGACACTTGTCATGTTATACTTAGCCCTAGTATGAAACTCTGACCCGCTTGAGTCATCACCAAGCTAGATATTGTGCTATGAAAGTCTGAGTAATATTTTGTGGGAGTCAGTGAAGCGCTGTTAATAGTTACTTTTTCTCAAGGAGGGAGCTGTCACAACACAAATGACATACCCTGCTTCCCAGGAAACCATCTCATCTTGGAAACTACCCTGCTACAGCTTCATCAATGTTATCACAAAGGGCAGGAAACACCAGTATTGCTTCCATGTTAAAACCTGACTTGGTAAATCTGTTGTATCAAGTAACCCACACTTCCACTCGGTCCCTACATTCACCTTGGCTGTGTAAGAATTCCAAAATCCTTTGTAGAAGCAGACACTTTACAGATGGGAAAATTGAGGCCCAGATGAACAGGAGGGCTTACAGTTAGCACATAAGGCCAATGGAGTAATCAATGGCATTGCTTGAAGACAAGCAAATGTCACAGGCACATGAATTAATTTTTAATTTTTCTATTCAGAATTTACTTAGTAGGCCTTGCCTGCTGGTTGCACAGCTATGCTGCAGCCACTTTGGTCACTCGACAAATTCTCAGGCTATGAAGCTATGTAATGAGAGATTATATACTGTATTCTCATATCTTCCTCTCTCCACAGATGCTGTTAAAGCCAGGTATATGCATACATATCAAAATTAATCTAATTGTAACAGATGATGTAATCTTCATTTTCCTTTCATGTACATCAGGAGATTAAAGATTTTAATGTACACTGATACTTCTTGCTTTTATTATTTACTTCAAGAGCCAGGACTATTTAACTAAATACCAGACTCCAAACTCCAGTCTGTTCTCTGCATTTAAGCTGTCTGGTTAAAAATACTGCTTTGAATAATGCCCTTTTCTTTGGTTTAAAGTTTCATTTGAGCTTCTGAATTCTTTGTACTTTCTATTCCCCTAGGAGAATAAATATTCTCTTGCACCAATTAGCACACCACAGACTCAGGATTTGCAATTTTGGTATTAAAGATTGCTTAGACATTTTGAAAATGTCTAATCTGTTAGCTCTTTATCACATCCCACCACTTGTCTTAATCTACAGGATAAACTAAGGGCTTGTTTCAGTTTTGGTAAATTACAAATATCAGAATGATACAAGAAGCAAAGTCTAGGTTCTAAGACATAAATGAAAATATATTAAAAAAAGAAAAAATGCTATCATTCGGAAAGTGTCAATAGTTAACGAAAAGGAAGTGGAACCTTCTCATGCATTTTCCCTTTTGTTCTAAAAAAAGGGAAAAGTTTAAAACACTGGCCAGTCTAGTGAAGGTTGCATACTCTTCACAGAACACTTCTCAGGGAGCAGTGTTCAAAACCAAATCTCAGTTCAGGAGAACTGAATCCCTTTTTTTCCAGAAATGTAATTACCCTATTTCAGCTTGTTACAAGAAGCTATGGCACCATTAATATTAGCAGAGGTGCATTAACTTACACTAAGGCTTAATTTGTTCAAACATATTTTCCTTCTGAGTACATCTCAGTTTGACAGGGCTTTTCTGCTGTACAACCTGGCAAATCATTAATTTTATCTCAAACACTTAACTGCATTTCTCTTTACTTCTGTTTGAAGATCCCTTTCATGCAGTCCAGAAGTGGTGATAAAACTGAATCACTCTTTCATGTCCTTAATTTTCATTTTGTCCATTCTACCAAGTAACTTCTGAGTATCTAATCCGGATCAGTTTCTGCTCTGCACACACTGCAGATGCCCCTATTGTAGCCAAGAACTGAAGATAGTGGGAAAATCTGCATTTGGGACATAAAAAACCCTAACTCCAAAAGCAAGCAAAGAATGTGTCTGCTTAGGCACACACATTATAATTTTAATAACATCAAAGGAACACGATTATGGCAATACTGATCATCTCAAAACAAAAGCTTATGACAACAGCATGCAGTTTTATCAACAGATATCCACCAGCAGCAACAGACATACCCCTTGCACCTGCAATTTTATCACCTCTAAAACAAAGGATCCATGCAAACCTCTGCTTCTTTATGCCGTAGTTTGGGATGAACTTTCACTGAAATCTTTGCTGTCTGAAAATGATCTTGCCACAAGACACCAACTGCAGGATAACACTGCAGCTCCCCTGAACAATTAAACAGATTCCTCCTATTGCTTGCATACCTGTGCTTCTAGATTCAGCAGCTCCTGTTGCAGGCAAAAACCACATCCAGAGAAACTGGCTTTGCTGCTGCTGTCCTACTAGGCATCTCGGTGCATCCAGCAGCTCCCACTCTGCTCTTTAAACTTTTCACCGTGAGTCACTTGATGAGCTGCTGCACTTATTTCCTGAGGAAAGCAGAAGTGGAGAAGAGCAAATGACCCACGTGTTCAGGACCTGCCAAAAACCCCAAGCAACTCAACAGCAATTTCACTGATGCATGAAGCTGGTGGGAAGGGCAGGGCAGGCCTGGCCTCTCCCTCCATCAAGAGGGACTGAGTAAGTTCCTCCATATCATGGTCACAAAACAGTCACCTCCCTCCCCTTTTTTTTTTAAATCTAAATTGCACCAAGCTAGTAGAGATACTGCTGCAAAGCTCATTCCCTGTGCAGTGTGTGCACACAGCAAGCAACAGCTGAAGTACCCTGCCCAAAGGCTGTGCCTTGAACTCGACACCTGCAAACACTGAAAGTTGAGTCTCCTCCCTACAGAAACAGCCAAAACGGCTGTTCAGGGATCAAGAGGCTGACAAGCATCACATGCTCCAATAAAAACATAAGGGAGCCTAAACTAGCTAGGAGGCTGGAGAAGGACTACTACTCAGTCGTCTCTTTGCTCTTTTGTTCTGTCTAATGACACATGTCTGGAAGGGTTAGGAAAGTAGGGTTTAAGCACTTCTAGACAGGAAATTCAAGTGTTGTCTACTACTTCTCCCAGAGAACTTTATGGTGACCTTAAGAATTGGCGGGACAATGGCATTACAGTGACTGGAACAAGAAGGGTTTTTATTCTAAATTAAGTCATCTGCTCTCTATTAGCATTTGTTCAACTCAAATGACTGAAAAAGTATTCAGGAGAAAAAAAAAAAAGGAGAGAAAACAGTCAACAAAACCCAAAACAATAACAAACAACAACAACAAAGCTTTTCTTCCTGCTAAGCTAGAGCAGCATTCAGGCTGGATACCCCTGATGCTTCCATAGCTAACAAGCAGCAAGTCTCCAAGGAACAGATTTCACTGTTGGACTGGGTTAAGAGAAAGGCAGGAAGGTTATTGTCTAAAACACCTCAGAGACCGTTCCCAATGCATCACACACTCACAGGGGATTGTTCTCATTTCTGACTGAAAAATTATTTACCTAAAAGAAAAAAATTTTGATAGAGGCAAGTGCAAAATCTTGGGCTCAGTTTATCATTATACAGATTATACTAGCAATTACATAGCTCTAAGCAAACAGAAATCTGTCTCTTAGATCCCGAGGAAAACACTCCACTCCAGTACATAGAGACAGCAGTCTCAAGTTGACCCGGATTTGGAAAGCATTAGCTAAACTAAGTATATTTACAGAGTGCTTTGCAAGCTCACAGCAAGCCAGCCCTGGTGAACACTGAGCCACCTCTGCTGAGCCCAGCCCAGAGCCTCGCTTTTGGCTACGCACAGGGCTGCACCGACACGGCTGCACGGCCGAGGGCAGCACTGCCAGCCCGCGTGCAAGCTCACAGGGCCCGCACACAGCTGTGCCAACGCACCCGCAGCACTGCCAGCCCGCGTGCAAGCTCACAGGGCCCCCACATAGCTGTGCCAACGCACCCGCAGCACTGCCAGCCCGTGTGCAAGCTCACAGGGCCCACACACAGCTGTGCCAACGCGCCCGCTGCTTTTCTGCCTTAGGCTCTTCAAGCATCAGCTGTTAATTTCCCAGGCTCAGCCTCCCTGAAACCACAGTGCTGGGGTGTATGAGTGATAGAGAGACACAGAAGAGCACCCCAGCACCATTCTAGAGAGAAGTCATTGCTTTCCCTTTCCCAGCTCAGAAAAAAAAGCCTGAATGCTACCACTGCTGCTGCTTCATTTCCCCTTTTAAGTACCAGTTTAAGAAAACCCACAAAACAGAAGGTCATTTGCAGGGGCCCCTCCACGCTGTCTGAACAAAGAGGTGCATCTCCCAGGAGCCTTCTCCCACCCAGCTGGATGGCCCCCATGCCCTTGCTGTCAGGACTCCATCACTGGCAGACTAGCTCCTGCTGCTGAGGAGCTGCAACACTTCTTTTTCACCCTGCATTAGCTGCTGATGTGGCCCTAAGTCCAGGACTCTTACCCACGCACCCCCCACCTCATCTCTGCTTCACTGAAGCAAAACAGCAGTAACCAAATTATCTCTAGTGAAAAAACGCACCGGGTAAAGACAAGCTAGTGCAGAGAGGCTGTGCTACAGCTTCTTTTGTCAGTTTGGGCCATTAATTTGATAGCCTTTTGCACCATATCACCTACAAAAATGGGAAGAACAAGTCTGCTTTTTTTTTTAGTTTTCTCCCCTCCCTCCAGTCTCACAGGTAAAAGAATGTCTCCTATATCCTTACACATGCACCTATGCACAATATAACTAGTTTAAGTCCACCTCCTGGTTGAGAACTATAGCAATCATGCTACTGGGTACTGGAGGTGGTTCTGCCAACACTGACCAGAAACTGCATTCCAAGTAGAGCCCATATGGCCCAGTGCAAACGAGACTTCCTGCTGAAGCTGCTGTGCCCAGCGGGCTTTCCTTCTTGAGACACTTCTCAGCACTGTGAAGGAAGTCACCTAGATAATCCCCACACATACAAGCACCAGAATGTGTATAATCCAGCACAGCCACTCTTCCCCAAACTAGCTCTGGAGGTTTCCTCAGGCAGCTCACCACACCGGCAGGCAGACCTTTGGCAAGCAGTATTGAAAGGGTTGCAAAGAACTCTTGTAACCACTACAGCTAGGAAAAAACAAAAGCAAAACCAATTTCTCCCCAGGTTCAGGCACCTTATCAATCATTCTAAGCAACACTGGGCTGCCTTGGGCTGGTCTAGAGACAACCACAAGTTCCATCTGTCTTGCAGGCTCAAAGCAGATGGTTTATATCCACTTTAATTAAATTTGTCTTTTTCATCATTTCAATTACTACATGCAAGTGGTAAAAAAACCCACCCTGTTTCATGCTTTCACAGTAACCATATCACCCACACAATGATATCTTAGTTAACTTCGTGGTCCAGGACAGGTAGAAGCCACTGCCACAGGAAGAAGCCTCTCCAGCTTGAGACTTTCAACCACTGCAGATTTTTCCTGCAGCCCAACACCTTGCAGTGGATTTCAGTTTCATTAGATTCATCAGGAGCGTGAATTTGTCCTCTGGCACTTGCTGCATCGCTGCTGTTCTCAGGAGGCTGATAGCTCACCTGGGCTGCAAACACAGCGGGGACGGAAGCTCACCAAGAGGAGGCTGCATTCCGCCCTCCAGCAGGTCTGTCTCTGCAGACAGGTGGAGAGAAAACAGCTGTTATTGCTCAGACAATACATTTTGCAATGCACAACCATCATCTTTCATCTAGGAAAGAATTGTATAAAGCCAGGCAAACACAAGTCCCTTTTAGCAATGCAAGATGTCCAAAAGAGGACACAGCTGAAGTTTTTCACTCCTGTTTTTTCCTGCTGCAAGACACATTTTCCCAAAAAAAAGATGGACATTGAATGACATTTCATCTATTTAACAGAATAAAAGGAAGTTGCTCTGTTTCCATCTCCCCCTCTCCCTTTAAATGGCAGAAGTGATAGTGAGACTGCAGATAGGCAAGGCAAAAACTTTAACCAGCTGCTTCACTATCATTTTCAGTCACCACCATTTTCTCAGCAAACTTGCTAAATTTGCATGGAAAGAGAAGTTCCCAGGCTGCAGCAAAGCTCCCCGGGGAAGTGAATCACCCTCCCTCACACAGAAATAGGGGCTGCTCAACACAGTCAGGTTGTGGCCACGGCCTCCCCATCTGCACCTATATTGCAATTTACTTTAAGGCCCAGCTCCTGGAGTTGAGCTGTTTACGGCTCTCTACCCCTCCCGGGTGCACAGAAAAGTTTGTTAACCAAGAAAGTCGCTGCCCAGGCAGCAATGGGGACCCCGGGGACACCGGCCACCGTTTGGGCCAGTCCTGCAGACCATACAGCCAGGGCTGGAGCTCACAGCAGCTCCTGGCCCTGCTCCCCACGGAGGCCCATTCCTTACCCCATGAACCATCCCACAGCCTTCCCGGAGTCGGCTTTCCTCGACATTCCCTTCATGTAGAATTCCTGGTGTTTAAAACTGTTTCATTACAAGTCAGAAAACCAACCTCCATCTCCCAAATTCCACAAGTCAAAGTGGGCTTTTCCTTACAGCCTCTGCTTTCCTTAAAACAGGGGTGAAGAGCAAATGGAGCAGCCCGTGTCTCCGAGGTGCGAGGCAGGAGCAGGGGCGCCCGTCCTCCCAACACACACAGCCCTGGCGTGGCTTCCGTGTGCCCTCGTGTGGCTCGAGAACAGCCATGGCTGCTGGCCTTGGTGCATCGTTTAGGAGGAAAAGAAGGGATATAACCACCGTAAGGAATTTTAATATACTAATTTTTTTTAATCCTGTATATAACTAAACACCAAAGTCCAAAGTTTCCCAAGTTAGTCAATGCCAGGCTCTATATGTATATAAAACTGCATTTAAAGATTGCTCTGTTAAAAAGGATAAACCATTTCTCTCAACAGTAACAGAAACAAGCATTTTGCTCTTAGTGCAATACCGCTTTCCTGATTTTTTAACTCCAGAAGAAAACAAGTAGCACAGCATGAAACACTGTCTGGGAAGTTGCTCTTTCATTAAGTGCCACCTACTGACCAGAAAAGTGTTGAGGCTATTTTCACTGTCTTAACTAAACACTGATCTCCAAATTGGAAGGCATGTTAGGCTGGTAGGACTGATGATGGTTAAAAGCAAGTGCAAGATATAATGGTATATTATTTCAGCCCTTCTATACATCCAATCACCTTTCTGCATCTGGACACACTACAATTAATTGTTTTCATGACTTCAAGTTATTTGCAATGAAAAGATCATGACACAGAAGTTTCAGATACAGCAAAAGGTTTGTGAAATACAATTAAAAAGGTAGACCTGAACACATAGCAGCCATCGGACAACATTCACAGATGCATCCTCTAACAAAAGCACAAAATATAACATACAAAGATATTGCCCAAGAGCTATTTGCTAGGACTATTTCCCCTCTCACTTTCTGAAGAATCATCACCAGATGAAAACTCTGAGTGTGTAAGCCCAGGCTGCTTTCCCACAGCAGCAACTACTCAAGTGCTTTCCACCAGCTAATGAGAACGCCTAATGAGTTGTCACACCCTATTCCCACATAAGCCTGGCTTTTCTAGCTCTCTGAACCAATCTCACCTGTTTTACAAGTCATTACTTTACCTGCAGAGCTAATGTTCCTGCACTTGCTAGCTAGCATTGCTATGCCATACAAAATTGTAGGCAGAAGCAACGGAGACAGACTGGCATAGGCAGCATGGTTTTGCTGCCAGACATGCTCTTGTTTAGGAAGAGCTCCTTGAGACCTGGGGCTTCCTCTTTTCCTGAGGAAGGACTGCTTTGGTGATGTTCAGCTGGCTCTGTTCTAGGCTGGTAAGAACAAGAAAATCAAATTTTTCTCAATTTATAGTCAGATTCTGTATTACTGGTTTCTTTTCTGCTAGGAACTTGGCCTATAAGGATTCACAAAACGGCTACTGCTCAGCAAATATCTAATATCAGCGCTGGAATTAAACCCTACAGCTCAACACAAATACTTGTTAGAGAAGCAAAGCATGGTACCAAGAAACCAGTCTTAAACCGCATGGTAATTTGGGATATTATTTCTGTATACAGCAGGGCTCCAATATAAGGCCCTCAAATTTGCAAGAGGCTGATACCACATGCAGTAAAAGAATGCCACAGTTACCTTGCAAAGGAGCTCAATTGTAGGAGGGAAATGCAACAGGGTCTTCAGAAGCAGTTTGCCAGATCAGAATCCTTTCTGCTGTGATAACTTCCTGACTTCCCAGGGCCATAGGGCAGCCGCTCAGAGCTGACAGTCCAGCAAACTCCTCCTGAAGGGCTGTGCAACAGGATACCAGCCCATACACCGGAGCTTTCTGTTCCTGCAAGATTTGCCTCTGTCAGTGAAGTGAGTCTCCTCTCCCAAGGAGTTCTAAGGAGGCTTATGCAGTATTAAGTTGTTAAGCTGCACAAAACCAGGCGAACACCAGTCACAAATTGTAATTTGATCAATTGCTTCCTAGCTCAGTACCCTCGGCACTGTACAATACTCCAAGGGATATAAAGTTGCTTCTCACTTGAACAAAGGAGGAAGTACCTTGGGTCTACCTTGTCAAAGCCTGGAACAAAGGCATATTCAGAGTGTAATCCACAGTTTACATTTCCTCCAGGCAAAGCACATAACGAATTAATCCCAGAACCTGTGCTGCAAACATTGGCAGGGCAGCTAGCAGCAGTAAAATCTTCATCAAAGTCAATCCCACAGTCCTTGTTCTGACATATTTGGATGAGGATCGTCTTAAAAAACCATCCTAAATGCACAGATGATTAGAGTGCAGTTAACAGTCTCTTGACTGGAGTCTAGTGATATTTTTCAGAGCTTATTCTTTCCAAGTCTCAATTTGTTTCAATTTTTATTTCTTATTTTTCTTCTGAAATGAAGCATTTAAGACAAGCACAGATTTAAATGGCTGCCTTTCCCCCATACAGGCATTCTTGCAAGAAATTTTTTGGAGTTCTTCCTCTCTCGTCCACCTGTCTAGTTTATACAGACAGTGAAGTCCAACTACTTTACACCCTTTTAGCACCCTGCCCCAGCCAGACCTGAGCTGGATTGCAGGTCTCAGCCAGGTCAGCTGTGAGCAGCTCTGGGTTGGCACTCTCCCTCCGGGTGCCACCAGGTGGCAATGCAGAGGGGCTTTCACAGTCCCCTACATGAAGCGGTGGAAATTGTGCACAGCTTCAGGCCAGCCCTTCATTTTCCTGTCAAAAATGAAGCTTCCTTTCCCTCAGTTCATCTTAAACAGTAAGTATCTGTCATCTCAGAAACTGGAATTCTGGTGAAGATTTTTATTATTAGAATTTTAAGACTACTTTTTGTCAGGTTTTGTCTGCTCTAGCTAAAACTTTTTGAGGCTATAGCCTCATTTTTTTAATGAAAATGTTATTGTTAATACCAAAAATGCTTCATCACATTTTGAAATGACTTCCCCAAGGCTGCAGTGCTAGGCAGCAACATTACGGCATATTACCCAAGCCTCTAAGACCCAAGTGCGGTGATTAAACAAAATAAAGAATTACAATAATTTTGATTCTTGTCTCCCTTGTCCCTAAAAGGACTTTTACAAGTCCAGGTTCAATTCACAATACTGTTCAAATTTTTGGCTCACTTCATTTTTCATCCAGTTTTTCTCCTACTTTCATTTTGAAATAGATCTGCCAGAAGGACTATATTTTTCCCTGAGACAGCAGCAGAAGTAGAACTGAGGATGCAAGCCTCAGTCCCTAGTGTCTAAAATATGCATGTGCTTCTCTTTGGTTCCTGCCACTATAATAAAAAGAATATTATCCATTCTGCAGAGATAGCATTTAAGTTATAAGTTGTAAATAATGCATTTCTGTATCCTCTGCATCAAGAGCCTCTAGTCTTCTGTACCTATGGATGACAAAGAATAACTTCTCAGGATATCACTTTTTAATGCGATTTATTCTTGAGGTGCTACAGCTGCTAAGGCACTTGGCAGTCAGTCTTCTCAAAGGTGCTGGGATTGTTTCCAGGGAGGGGAAAGGAATGGAAGAAAAGGGGAAAACAGTAATCTCTCCAGATTCTTCATACTGCCCATATCCCAGGAACATCCAAGCACTTCACTGGACAAATTAGTTGTGAGAACTGACAGAGCAGACTGATGCAAGCTGTCTGCTCATATAACAGTGTGCAACACAACTGGAGCCAAAACCACGCAAACAGTGCAACTGAAATCAAAGATCTGGGTTGGACGAGGTATCTAACTAATTGTCTAAAATAGACAGGCTTGCACACACAGGACCATGAAAGCATTGGCTGAAATGGTACCATGGAAGGTATCTGAGTCTTCTGTTTGAAGCAGGATTGCTGCCAAACCAAGACCGACTTTGCCTCATCTTGAAAGTCCTTGACCACAGAGATCCTACCAACTCTGCAGATGTTTGTCCCAGGATCTCACTGTCCTCCTGGGTAAAGAAAAAACACCTTCTTCCTAACTTCCAATCTGAATACAGAAGCCGCAGGTTACGGCCATTGCCTCTTCCTTTACTGCTCACCCTTATCGGGGCAGTCTGGGTGCATCATGCTGCAGCTATCTTTCAAGTTAGGACTTGACTGTTACGGACTCAACTTTGACTGTCAGCATCTTCCTTCCTTGGTAAGTCCCATGCCACCCCTCAGTCTGTGGCTGCTACGTTACCTTCTCTCAGCAGTCTCTAGCTGCTCTCTGGAGGTTCCGTCAGATCCTGAAGTGAAAGATGAACGCTCCCGACCTGCTTCTGAGGCCTGACTGCATGGGCAGGAACAGTGGCTGCAAAAGACTGATAAATTTACACATTATTTTTTAATTCTTACCTTCTCACTGAAAAACACTCAAAATTGAGAGTTTCTGCTTCATGCCTTTTCCTGAATGTACTCGCAGGAGATCATCAGTCTGTCCTCTCTCAATAGGCTGGAAGTGTTTGGCATATTCACTATCTTCTTTGAGAAGCATTACTATTGCCCAAGACACCATTAAGCTTATGTGGTTTCTTAATTTTCAGCCAAATCCAAATGGCTCTAATTCTTATCTCCTAGCCCAAGATGATCCCTGGACTAGAATTTATTTCTGAAAAAATCCCCCAAAGGCCTTTGAGTTTCCAGTTATTTCTAGAACAGACCTGTGGCCTTCTCCATCGTGCATCAGTTTACCTGGTGTTAGGACCTTTCTAGAGGATAACAAAGGAAATCTTTTTGTAGTCCAGGTATTTCTTGCTCTGTCTGCTAAAACTACTGCCAGAGGTACAGATTACTGGTAACTGAAAGACAAGTATCCTTTCTCACCTGCAAGAGAACAAATAGCACTATGATGAAGTTTTGAACTAGCAAGCACTTGATCTAGAAACAAAAATCACATCAGACTGAAATTCCTTTGTGTCTTCATTTACTAAAAAGCTGAAATACTGGAATAAACCAGATGGCCTTCTACCTGAAAAACTGTTTTATTTCAAGAAAATCCCCACAGGTTCTACATAAATATATATATACACATTCTCTAGCTTTCTTTATAAAAGATGCTGCTACCAATACTGACCTGAAAATTCCCACCATCATCCTTGTTCCATCTTTGGATTCTTCTCAACAAACTCCACTTTATATAAGAGAACAAATTCTAATCAAACAAAATGTTGCAGTCTAAACAAACTGAATCTGGATTTTTGATGAGTGCCGAAGTCTGGGGTGATTAGATCTTGGGCTTTGATCCAGACGCATCTTGCTGATGAGTAAAAATATATCAATCAGCTAGTTACAACAAGTCCTTGGCCAGCATATGGAAGCAGAAGAGGGGGAGGAAGAAGAGGAGGGAAAAAGGATATGCTGGATAGCAATTGGTGGGTGACAGCCTGCTGCACACAGCCTAGGGAAACCGAGGCCCATTCAGCACGGCCCCAGGCCTATTCAGCAAGTTCACTGGCCCACGCACTCAACATCTGACATGTTCCATAGCCTCCAGCCATCAGCCTTGGCGCCAGCTGATGAATCACATCTTCCCTGAGTGTCCCTGCTGCAGCAGCGTATTGCAGTTATCATCCTCTGCGTTTAGTTAGAGCTTGCCAGTCTCGTAACACTGCACGTAGGTGAACAGGGCTGAATATCTTGCTTGTGACAATGGCAAATCAGCTGGCATCAGCACTGGAGGCCGTATCTCAAGTTTCTTAACATCTAGGCCACACCACCTTCCTTTACTAGGGATATTTAGCAAACACTGGTAAACACTAGATGGCTTTTCCATATTCCAAATAGGCAGTAAGTGGTTAATAAACATATTTATACTTGGATTCAGATAAGATGCAGAGAGTAGCTCTTCTCTAGTTATTCTTTAATCAGTTGCACCCCCTTTTCTAGCCTTGTGGAGGATTAGTGCTCTATAACCACCAAAGTGCTTTGAAAAGGAAAGCAGCACAGAAGCATATGGATGAGAGCAGTCATTCCCAATAAGTAGTACTCATCTTGCCATTAGCATCTTAAGCCCTCCAAAAATGCCCCTTTTTTCCTCAAAGCAGTCATTCATAAGAGCATTTGTCACGGAAGGAGCGGTGAGGGAGTGAGCGACAAAAATGCATAACTGTCACAGCCTTATAATTTGGAGTCAAATTCAGCAGCTTCCTAAGTCTCTGAGGAAGCTACTCAGCACTAACCTTTAGCATAACTCTGGGGCAGGAAAGCCTCAGGTTGTGAAGGAGAAGCAAAGCCCAGCTCCATTTTAAGCGACAAGAAGCCCAGATGTACAACACGTGCAACAGGATGGCAGCCTCTCCAGCCAAGGCCCAGCCCTACAAGCAGGACAGACCTGGGGGAGGTCACCAGGTTCCATCAGGAGCCCAGCTCATCAAGTAAGTTCATCATGTCAAGGCAGAGCTAGTGACGGTAACCAGAAACAAACACAAACCACAGATCAAGAGACAAGCCCAAAACGGTGAGGCAGGTGTGCACTCAAGAACAGGGCACTCCTGACCATAAGGGGGCTAGACCCAGGGACAGAGTTGCAACTAAGCTAAAAACACTTACACCTGCAGCATGAGCCTATATGGAGCTTCTGGGCCAATGAGCAGAGGGTGTGGGCAAATGTGCCAGGTGAGGCTCATTTAGGCTATTAAGAAAGGCTATTAGTGCTCTTAAGGAGGCATGGTTCAGTCTTTCTTGCCCTTTGGGGTATGAGTCTGGAAGTTGGAGTAAGTGTACTAGTTTCTATAACCTTTATGTATTTCTTTATATGACATTTTTTTCTTATATGACATTTTTTTCTTTTTACATGTGTACCTGCACAAATAGTCCGGGCAAGCCATGTTTTGTGACAGTAGGAGAATTTTTTTCAGAATTGCTGACACAGATTTTTGTGCTTAGACTACATAAACAGAAGCTTAGCATGTAACTTGGCTTGTTGTCAAGCTAGGGAGCTCACCTAGGTCCCTCTTTTGATACTTCTGTCCCCAACTTCCAGTAGAAGTATTCTCAACCTTCCCTTATAACTGCCATAACCACATAAGATCTAAGAACTGGTGTCATAGAGTTGTTTTCATCTTCCTCAATTTTACCACTTTTGTACTTACTGGTTTCCATTTAGTAATGAAATACTGGAATAAACCAGATGGCCACTGGGTGACTGCATTCTTTGAGGTAAACTAAAAGTAAATGTAGTGACATAAAGCTTTCAGAGAATATTTATCTATTTTTCCACATCTTTATATTTCTTTAAAATTGCTGCACTGGAATGATTGTCTTCTATAGCTGCCAGTTTAACTATAATCCACATTACTTAAATTGTGTACATTTCAGTTTACAATCACTGCTCTTTGCAATTGGAGCACTCAATATCATTGTCATTTGGAAGTAGCATCTGAGTCAGAACCTGATAGAGGAAGAATAAGCTAAATCAGCTGTTATTCAACTTTCTTTCCTGCTGTGTAATCATAACTTGTCCCGAGCCTTTACACCATTCATATAGTGCCTTTTACCATGGAAGGAGATATGAAGATATAGATATACCCATCCTGAAACTAGGTAGAACTTATTGAGATCTCTTGCACTGTCTATCCTGACAAATATAGGTAGCTTAATAGGCAAACTTCAGTGACCAGACATCCTTTAGGGTCTTATGCCCCTAAACATCTGCTAGGTTACTTTTTTTATGTGATCTCTTTTCAATATTTTTTTCAGGAAGTGGATATTTAAATTGTCAAAGCAAAGCACTGCAGGCTTAAATAGAACCACTTGCTATAGTTGATTGATTTTCTCTCTCCAAGCTGTCTAATTGTATGTTTTTTTTATAATTAGCTTCTTAAAAGACTATATTTGGGAGGCTCGAATCTGATTTTTTTTTGTTTACTCTAATGAAGAAATAAATAAAAAGTGTAATAAAAAAAAAATTCCCACAGGCTCAAATGGAATGCTGTTGACACAGAGCACTTTCTTTGAACCAAGAAACACTCTAAAATTAGTGTTTAGGGTTTAATTTGACTGTTTGAATATTTTGTTCTCATCCATGAACATGATAATTATTGATATAGGTCTAGATGTCATGCCCTTTCCCAGAAGAGAAAACCAAGCTTTCATGGTAAGTGACTTAGCAGGATAAAGTGTCTTGAGTTTCCCATGAGATTAAAAGTTCAGTTAACTTTATTCCTGTTGTGCTTTACTGTACATGCTTTTTGGCTTCCTGCTCAATCTGTAAAATTATGCTTCTAAACAGCATCAAAGCAGTGTTTCTCCATACAAATTCAAGCCTGACCAAAAAAAAAAAAAAAAAAAAAAAAAAAAAAAAAAAAAAAAGGAAGTCTGTTGACTGATGATGTGAAGGAGTGATTTTTAGACCCAGGGGCTGAGGCTAGGCAGGAAGTCACAAGCATGATTCCCCTCAGCCCTTGTTCTTGCTGGTTCTCCCCACTGGGTCGGAACACTTGCGAAGCCTCTTGGCCAAGGGATCACCAATTAGTTACTCTTCACCTTGCTGAAATCTAGCAAATACGGGTTGCTAAGGAGGAAAGCTAACCACAGAGTCTGCATGTTCAAAGACAGCAGTTCAGCTAGCCCTAGCCCCTTTGCTGTGTTTGCAAAGCTGAGACAGCTCCCACCAACTCAGCAGGTTTATGACTGCTTCTGCACAGCTGGTTCCACCAAGACCTCTGAAGGTCCCAGGAGCGCAGCCTTTGCCACAGCTCACACGCTGAGGAGAAGAGGCTCTGTAAAGGACCAGGGTCCTCTCGTGCTGCTGGAGACAGCACTTCATGGCCAGTATTCAGGATCTGAGTTACGATGGATCTTCTTGAGAAGGAAGGAAGCTGCCAGTCTTGGATGCTATTTTATCAGTGCAATTGAACAATATGAACCGGAAGGGTGATACTGCAGGGCGTGCACTTTGCCAAGAAGTATTTGCCACCTTTCCAACTCTGAGGAAGGACCTGGAAAGCAAGAAATGGGGACAGCGAGGAGAGGGATATGCCAACAGCAGCTAGGGCAGGATGGGTCTCTGCTACTCAGTCAGATTCAATGTTCATTCAAGTAATTGTTTAACTCTTCCATCGAGTGCTTCTCCTTCCTGCAACCCCTTGCTGAACGCTGGAGTGGACACGGTCCGGAGGAAAGGTGAGGGAGAGCTTTACTTGCAGGGGGAGGTGTCAGTAGGGGTGATGGTGCCCCTGGCCCCCCTCCTACCAGGCTGCCGGGGCCGGGAACAGGTTTTTCTCCACGCCGTGGCCAGGAGCAAGGGTTGCCGGTGGCTCCTCGGTGCCTCCTTGGGCCCTTTCTCCCCCTGTCAGCTCGGAGGGAGCTCGTTCCGGGGTGGCGGCTGATAGCAGTGGGAGCCGGGAGCAGCCCTCGTGCGTGTGCGCGCTGATCATTTATCGGCAGGAATTCCCGAGGTGCTCGGTTTGCACGGGAATTAATGCGGGGTAAGGGGGGTGGATAAATATCGCGTTACGGCCGCTTTAGCGGTCTGTGAGGCGTCGCGCCCCGAGCGGGCGGGGGGCAGCGGGGGATGGCGGCGTTTGGGCGGAGAGCGGCCGGGAGCGGTGCGTGGGGCCGGGCGAGGAGGAGGAGGGCGGCGGCGGCGGCAGCAGTATTATCATCATGTTGAGCCCCAAGCTGCGGCAGGCGAGGCGAGGTGAGCGCGGGGACCCGCGCGGAGGTGCGGGAGCGGAGGGGAGCGCGGGACCCGCGCGGAGGTGCGGGAGCCGAGGGGAGCGCGGGGACCCGCGCGGAGATGCGGGAGCCGAGGGGAGCGCGGGGACCCGCGCGGAGGTGCGGGAGCCGAGGGGAGCGCGGGGACCCGCGCGGAGGTGCGGGAGCGGAGGGGAGCGCGGGGACCCGCGCGGAGCCCCGCGTTGGGGCGGGCGGGTGGGTGGCCGCTGTCGCGGGGCGCTTGCCCCGGTGCCGCCGCGGGGGTTCGGGGCTCGCCGGCGCCGTGTGCGGTGCGAGGGCGGAGCCGCCGGGACCAGGACAGGCCGGTCCTTGCTCGCTGCCTGGGACTAGCCGGCGTCCCTCCTGTTTCGACTAATGCTCTGGGTTAGCGTCAGCTTTTCCTAGAGTCTGGAGGCAGTTGTGGCAAGTCTGTCCCGGGCAGCACCGGGCTCCTCCGGGGCAGCAGGCGGGGAAAGTTGCTTGGGGAGAGCTGCGGGCAAGGACAAAAGGAGGAAGGAGGGACAACCTGCCTGGGTCTGGCAAGAGCTGCTTGGAGCGGCTGCTCAGAGCTCCGGGCGCCCTTGGGAAGGGGCTGGCCACAACCTGTGTCTCTGCTCCAGCCCTCCTGGGGGAAATGCTCCTGTGGACCGTGTGCTGCGTGGTCTCCTGGTGCGGCACCGCTTCCTTCCTTGGCACGGCACGTGTCGAACATCGCTGCCTTTCCCGGCCTAAGGGTAGTCCTGGAGGGGCATCTTCCCCCTGCTGCCCCCTTTGCCCCTGCCCGTCGGAATCTAGTGCAGTATCATTTAGGAGCAAAGGTAGATGCGGTTGGAGGGGATATAAGGATTACCTTTCTAAAGTCATGCCAACATGACCAAATAGGAGAAGGTCACTGTTTAAGTGCTGTGCCTCTGAGATGGATCCTTTCAGCTCAATGTCAGTGGATTGTAAGTATAAAAGCAGAGTTCTGCTCTGAACAGTCCTTAAAATGTCAGTAGTTGATCAAATAGCAGTGAACATGTTAGAAAGAGGAGGCTTCCTGCCATCTGGAAGTGTCAGGATTGTACGTGTACAATCTCACATGCAGTAAACTCAAATATAGCTATATTTTGGTTACACAATTTTGTAGAAGTTCAGCAAGCTGTTATAGGTGCTGCTGCTTTGCCACCCCTTTGCTAAGAGGTGTCTAACCTCCTTCCAGCCTTTTATTTAGTATCCAGATTCCTGTCCCCTCTGATGAGACACAAACAGGCTAAGTGAGGTGACTGAAGTGATACAGGAAAGCTGCCAGAGCAAGGACACAGGCGCTCTCCCTCCTTCACTTCTTTCAATGCATCTGGAAGAGACTAATTTGTATATTAATAAATATTCAAGTCTGGTTATGGAGCAGATATTATCCTTGAACCCTTTGTATTACTGATGCTCAGGGGACGGCTGTAGTGCAGTTTTGTGACCGGCTACAATTTATAGCAGTGTACGTCATTCTCCCAGGGTTCTGCATTTGGTTTATTAACTGTGCAGTGGTGGGTTTGTTTCTGAATAAATTCAGAGCTCATGAAAAGAACTGGCTGATGGTTTTTGAAACTGTCATAAATTTTTCTACTTTTGCAGTGCTTTGGGAGAGCACTTAGTAACCTGTTGGAAAAGTTACTCGGTATGGCCTAATCCTGCACGTCTCCTTTCCAGCCCTGGTTCCTGTGAGCTGTAAGCAGGGAGTGCTGAAGATGCTGAGCGCCTTTTAAGGGGATGTGTGACTGAGTTGAACATGAAATGGTAGTTCAGGCGCCCAGGTGGGATTGCTCGTGAGGGTTCAGGTGATAAAGGGAGGGCAAGCAGGTCAAGGAGGTCTCCGAGCATCTGCAGCTGATGGTGAGTATCAGCAGGGTCAGGAACGTGTTGCTGCTGCGTGAGCCTAGCTCCCTCCTCGGAGTACGGACAGGCTGTCAGCTTGGTCCATGGGGACACGGCTGTGTGGAGGAGGCAGCACTGGACAGACAGAAGGGCTAAGCAAGGACGTCCTGGGTACAGACTGGCATTCATTGAGTGTGACGGGAGGCAGTAGTTAAGGCAAACCCAAGATGTTCCTATATCTGGTATAATTTCCTATGGTTGAGTTGCTCAAGCTACCTTTGTCTGCACCTCCCACTCTGAGCTTCAGTCCCCCTGCATCTGTGCTGGTAGGGAAGCTGCATCAGCTCCTCCCAATATCACTGAATTTTTGCTCAGCATAACCTGTAATATTCTATGTTGTCATTTCTGTTAGACTTGTGGATGATTCTTAGAAAATTCCTGGGTTTGAAAACGTTCAGGGTTTTGTGAGGGCTAAGTCTGGACTTGAGCCTGGCATGTGGGCTGCAGCTCTTAATGCCTCTGAATGGTACAGCAGAGGACAAAGATGTGCTGCCTTGCTACAGGTAACTGTCAGTGTAATGCAGCCCTTGCCATTGCTCGCATCTGTAACCCAGATACAGGCACATTATGTTTTCATAAGACCTAGTAAGGAACACAGTCTCACAGACAGAAAATCACCATGTGCATAAATGGGCCTCCTGAAAAACCATTCATCCTGGCTAGGTCTGAATGGGTTTTGTATTATATTTTTCATCTACAGTGCTTTATGTACTGTAATTGCTAGGGTCCAAGATTCTGAAATAAGTGACTGCTATGGAAAACAGCTCCTATTTACACATCCTTTCCTATCACTTGCTGCGATGGGACATAGAAATGCTGCTTTCCAGAGTCAAGACAAGATCTTTCAGTCGGAAGAAGAGAGAAAGCAGATTTCAGACCTCATCCTTTGGTCCCAAGGAATGTGTTTTTGCTTCCTTGCTTTTAGATTATTAAAAAAAAAAAAAATCTCAAAACAAAGAAAATCAAACTCACCCATTTGCTTCTAGGATTAAAAAGTCTTAAACATAGTCAGTTGCATTTAAATGGGCCTAGGAAATGAGAGCTGAACTGTCTACAAGGGCACACTTTTTTTTTTTTTAAGTGAGTATTATGTTGAGATTGTTCTTTATGGTAAGAGATTTAGCCTGCTGACCTGATATATTTCTTCCAGTGCTTCTGTCTTCAGCAAAGTGTTTCTCAGCTGTGTGGGTACTAAGAATAAACCTCCTGTTGGTTTCGAGACTGTGTACTGATGGGTGTCTGACATTATGGAATTATCTGTCCCTCTTTAGATCTGTGATTTTTGTTTTGCTGCACACTCAGTACGTTGAAAATTTCCTCCACAGTCATCAGGATTAAAGGGTTTTTTTTTTAATTAAATCATAGGGTCTGGGGGAAAAAAAATGACAGCAAACCTTTTGGCTAGCTAGCCTAGTGCAGGCAAACCATTTTTTTTTTTACCTCAGCATGACTATAGAAGTGTGTTATTTCCCTCTCTCCTTTTTCTTTCTCTCAAACTTGTCATAATTTAATTTTTATGAAAAGAGGGCTTTAGCATACATACTATATACTCTCCTTAGCAACGTTTTAAGTAATCTTGGCAGGAGGGACTTTAGAGGGTTAAGTATTATGATACCCCTGTGGGATTGTGCACATTTACAATGTGAGGTTCACGTGCTTGCAGTGGGGACACCTAGGATTTAATATGCAGTGCCTTAGAAATGGTGTCATTGTATTTTTAATGAAAATGTTGTGTCTTTTATTATGGGAGTGTGAATACCTTATTTTTAAATTGCTTTCTTATGGCATAGATGGATACATGATTGCCTTATCTCTCTATCAGTCCTCACTGAAAGTTTTCAAGCTGCTTGGCCAAGCTGAACCATCTTTGGAAAAGGAGTATTAAAGTATATTAGGATTCTACAAGCTCCAAGAAAATTGATGGCCAAGTTGGCTGTCTCTTAAGTGCATCCATAGGTTCGTCAGCTAAAAAGATGTGGAAGTGTGGAAGAGTATTGAGGTACTGGGGATGTCAAAGGGGCTGGGGATTTGAGGAGGATCAAGAGAGGGCATCACAGCAGCTTGAAGTATGTGTGAAGGGACTGGGGTTTGTGTGGTAGAAGCACACAGAGCAGGAACTAGTGGAGAAACAGTTCCTTAATTCTGCAGACTGAAAGTGAATAAGATCTATGAGAATTACCGTAGTATTCTTCGGAATCGGTGTTAGTACTGTGAAATGCATACATGTTATTGATGTCAGATCTTGCCATTAGTTGTTTTGCTGTACAGATTTTGCTCTGCAGTTCATTAGTACAAACATAACAGAATCACAATGCAGTTGTGTTTAGAACTAATAATTGTATGTTAATCTGCAACTTAGGTGTCTGACACTTCATTCTGCAGCATTTTGGAATATCACAGTTCGAAGTAGATTTGCCTTTGCACATGCCACATTTCCCAGGTAATATTTACATTCTGTGGATTAGGAACAGAAAAGTCTAGGCCATGTAAGAAGTCAAAGACAGAGTTAGGGCTTGAAATGAGGTCCCAAAGTTTAGTGGACAGTGGAGAAAAATACTTGATTATCCTTTTCTATTCCTCAGCTTTCAGCAGCCATCTTTGTCATTAGAACAAAACTGACTTCTAAAGAACCCACCAGCTAAGGTGTTGTTAGGTAAATCATCCCTGCAGCTCCTTCTTGAGCAGATAGAGGGGAGCAGGATAATAAGGAGAACATACTGGTATGGATTTGCAGAGGGCTGCTTGCAGAAACCTTTCTTCTGAGAGAGGAGGGGAAAAAACCCACACCCACACCCACACCCACACACACACACAAACACACACAGAGTGATTGGAGTCATCTCTGAAGATTTCCTGCTTAGAGGGAACAACTTTATTAATCATTTTTTTCAAAACAGCCTTACTCACAGCAAAATGCTGTCAGCCAGTCCTCGCTTTCAGAAATTCTCATCTAGCCCAAGTTTCCAGGCCCAGATGAATCTGACATTTTTAGACCTGTGAATGGGGTGAGCTCTGATTTTTTTAGAAGATATTGCTTGTTCAGAGCCATAACAGGCCTAACCAGTTTATATGTCACTGATAGATCAGATCTTAGGAGTTTGGCCTCCTCTGTGAGGCAACCATAGCACCCCAGCAAGCCCAGTAGTTTCCATAGGATGGCAAGGATGGTCTGTGCAACAGGCAGCTGAGATGAGACTCCAAAGGGAATGAAGAGTAGTGGTTATGGGAGTTTTAAAGAAAAAAGTGTGCAACTCAGCATATGAATAACAGGACTTGTAAGAGGGAAAAGATCAGTGGCAGTGAAATAAATATGTTTGATAGGAGTCTAGAGGGAGGCAAACAGTCCTTGGGGCACTCCGACCCCTCTGTTTAGAGAGGTGCTGGCCCTACAGCCTGGGGCTGTTCCCCAAACCCTCCACAGAGGCAAGGGCATCATCCTGCTCTGCACACATCAGCCTAGTGCCGTGTATGTGTCTTCCTCCTGTCTGCAGGGAGGGCTGGGGCACCTTGGAGCAGACTGCAGCCCAGCACCTGCAGCCTCCCGTCTCTGCACGAGCCCCAGGCTGCAGCTCTGGTTTGAGGGTGGCATTGCAGGTGGCTGGCCCGGTGCTCATGGGAGGCTGGCACCTCACTGAGTGACTGATAACACTCACCTGTTTCTCCTGGAAACAGCCCCGGAGCTGCGATGCTCTGCCCAGCCCGTGGGCAGTGCTAGGACACAGCAGCCTAGGGCAGGGAGCAATCAGTGTGACCAGCTGCACCTGGCATGGGAGAGCCACCTCCCCCTAAGGAGGAGCCCAGCTGGGAGGAGGGTTTCATTGTGCCCTTTCTTAAACAAGGCTCTCTGCTGGGCAGGAGATGGGGTATGGAGTGTTGTTCTGGAAGGGTGTGCAGGTAAAAGGTTGTGGGAAAGTGCTGGTGAATGTGGCTGTCAGTGAGATGATGTTGGAGGGAGCCTGAGAGGCACTAGAGGAAGAGGTCTCGTCTGTGCTGTGTGTGTAGGCTCCCTTATTGCTTTGGAGGAAAGGTAAGATAAAGCTGCTGACTAGAGCTAAAGGTCCCAAGAAAAGGGTCTGGGGGATCTGAGGAAAGGCTTCTGAGGGCAGTGTTGTGGCTGGAGCACAGTACACTAATGGGTTAAGTGGTTGTGGTGACCCTGAAAGCAGAGAGAAGAAATGTACCCTGGCTCAAGGGTGGTGTCTGGGGAAGAGGGGAGCAGGTTTGGAGCTGGGTGTCCCTGTGATTGTGTCTTAGGGGGGTGCATGGAGTAGGGTGTTGCTTTTCCTCCCTGGTGTCAATCAGCCTCCTGGCACTCTCCAAGCTCATCCCAGGGCAGGGGCCGCATGCCCAGAAGGGGTCAGCAAACTGATAGTTGTGGCTTCCTCCAGAGTGGGCTTTAGCTTCCAGCTGTTTTTCTGCAATGTTTCCCAGGAAGGACCTGGGCTTTTCTGTAGAGATGCCCATCCTTCTCGCATAGGCTCTGAGGTGCTTGCTCAAGTGAGAGCTGCTCTTGGCCGTAGTGGTTCTTTGTCCCTGCCTGGAGGTTTGGGGGAAATGGGGCTCCTTGTGGAGAGCTCTGCAAGCTTTACAGGTGGGTGCTGCTTTAATAGGCGCAGGCAGTCAGAGCTTGAACTAATGAACCATGGCATCCCCTCCAGGGGAAAGGAAGGGCATGCGAGAAAGAGCAGCAGCGTTGAACTGCTGGGCAGAGAGTGCAATTAAATATTTAAAAATGCGAAAGCCATAAACTCTTTAATTATTAGTGAAACACCCACTGAGTGAGTACAGGGTGGAAGTGGCAGGGCTGCTACGAGCACAGTGGAAGCAGCACCAGTGTTAGCACCCGTCTCCAGAGGTGAGCAGTCACCTGCTACTCCTAGTGCCTGTAGAGAAGCATTCCTGATCTTTTATTGCAAGGCTGCTACTGGAATTACTCCTTTATTGCCTTTTTCTATATATTCATGTCAACAAAAACGGAAGTTCAATGTAAAAAAACAACTACTTTTTTCTTCCTCTCTCTGTGTTGTAGGCAGAGGTAGTTTGAGGCAACCGGTGAAGTCTCTCCCACGCTGTGGGGAGGGGGAACCCCTTGACGAGCCTGCAGAATGAGCCATCTGGTGAGCTGGAAGGATCTGTAGTCAGCCTCTGCCCAGGCTTGCATGTGTTTAACTTATTTAAGAGCTAACAGGGGGAAGGAAGCTGCTGCTGACTGTCCTAGCGCGTGCTCCTTCACAGAGCTTCTGGGCTTCCCCCTTGCCTGCAGGGAAGTCATTTTCATGAAAGAGAAGTGATATCAGGTCTTAACTGGAGTAAGAAAAGAAGCTACTCGTAGTGACCTTCCTCTTAAATGTGTATCATAAGGATTATTTATGCTTCAATAAGATAGCTGTCCTCTACAGTAGTGTAAAAGTTTGAAAGCAAATTATGGTGTAAGGGGCTAGATGAACAGGAAGAGGAAGTTGGCTGCTTGGTTTCAAGGTCAAAACTGGTTGCTTTGTAGGACATAGGAGTGGCTGGACGATCATCTCTTTGGCAAGATTATAGGCAGAGGTTTGCTCCTGTTCTTAGCTCTGTATGCACCTCCAGTTAAAGTCTTTCTTGTTAACTAGTGATTCTTTATTACTAGGACTTGCTGCCTATTACTTTGAGTTGGACACACAAAATAGGAATTATATAGGAGTAAGAATTTCATGGTTCCTTCTGCCTCTTTCAAAATCCGTAACTCTAACAAATCACTGGATACCCTATTGCACAGGGCAGGGAATGGCTACTGGAAGGAAGTCTGCTGTCTTCTAAGTTTAGGGTAGAAATGAGTATCTGCCCGAGGTTTGGTTGAGACCAGCAAGAGAAGGATAATGTGCTTGAATTGGAGGAGGACTGACACTGAAAGTGGATTGGCTATGTGGTCAGTTTAGCCTTACAGCCAGCTGCTGATAAAAGGCCTTGATTAAGTTGTCTATAGTTGTCTGATTAGCTTTTCAGGCCAGAATAATTCTGGGAAGGGATATTCTATGGAATGTGGTAGACACAGGTCTTTGCCTAGTACATCAATGTAATGCAGCAGTGGTGCTGGCACCTACTGCAGTATCTCCATAACGTGGACCGTCTGCTTGGCATATCACAAACATGGATATTTGCATTAAACCCGTGGAGGAATAGAGTGATATGACGAGCTTGAGTTATTCTGCTGCGTGGGACTTGTGCTCGTAGCACTGCAGAGCTGCAATCACAACTGGGACTGCACAGCACTAGGTGTGATACAAGTGCAATTCTGGATGACTACATGGAGAAGGTGGATGGACAACTGAGAGGTGCTGTCAAGTTCAGTGGGAGTGCAGGACTGGGGGTCGGACTGCATTTATAGTCCAGTTCAAGTGTGGGTTTGCTCAGAAGTGACGCATCAAATTGCTGTGAATTGAGTGCTGTTTTGGAGTGAATTTGCAGTGAAACTGATTGGAAACTGTTTGAAGATGGTGCAGATAAAGGCACCTGAAAGCTAAAGAAGTCTGTGGGGAACAGGTTCCTGTGTTTGGGCTGCTTTAAAAAGTATATATTTTCCTGATCTTGCAATAATGAACAATCTAGCAGGTTGAATTTAAGACTCTGGCTCACTAGTCACAGAGTTTACTTGTGGTCTGCAAGAAGAACCAAGGATATTCTTGACTAAGACTGTTTTCCTGAAAAAGCAGTAGAATGTAGTGATTTTTTTTTAATTATTATTATTTTTTTCTGAGAATGAAGCCAGCCTAAACCTCCTTTCTTTCAGTATGGGTTAATTTAAATCTGAAATGGTCCATCCCTCTTGGTGTCTTAACAAAAACAGAAAGCAAATGTGACTTGAGTGAATAGTGGCCAGTGCGTGAGCTCATTGCACTGCAGCAGGGTCAGTAGTGGAATGGCTAATATTGAAAGGAAAACACTGCCAGTGTGATGCCATCTGTGCCTGGAAAGCTGGATGAACCCCGTCTTTATTCCTTGTCCTATCACAGATCTGCATGTTTGCCGGGCGCGCGTGTGTGTGGTCTCTGGTGTGTGTCGCTTACCTGTTCTTAGGCATTTTTACCTGCGTCGTGTGATTGGGGACCATGCTGACACTTGGGATATGCTGGGGCCAACAAGGCTGGAAATCAGAAAGGCTAATTGCAACATTTCAGTGAAGAGCATTAAGAGTTACAGGGGCTGTTACTATATCCAGAATTATCCCTCTGCCATAACAGGAGTGTGCTTCTTGCCACGGCTGCTAGGGCAGTAGGCAGATCCTGTCCCATGTCTTCATTTGGCCATTAGGGATACCAAATGAAGGGATGCCTACGTAAGGGATTGCCTTACACAGGGATGCCAATGTAAGCATCCATTTGAATTTGGATCAATGACATGCTTTTGAAGCAGAAGTCCTGATTGTTGTCACCTACTGAGCTTTGGTTGGTGTCTCAGTGTATTTCTGAATACTTTTGAATAATGTTAGAAGGAAGATGTGCCCCATGTGTTGTATAGTTTGGTTCTCAATCCATGGCATTTACTATACCATGAGCATTTGTTCAGGTAGGACTGACAAGGCTCTGTGTACTCTGTGTGCTCCCTGGGTACAGCTTGGGGCTGGCTGGCTGCCTGCAGCTTTTAAGATCTGCTAATTGACAGATGTCCTAAATAAAACCGCATTCCCAGGAACATGAGTCAGATTTTCAAAATCCTTTTGAAAACGCAAGTTTAAGCTCTTGAAGTGACTGTTCTCTAGAGGCAAAATCTACTGGCCACCTTCATGTTGATGACTGTAAAACAAGACTACCTGAGAGGTTATGTGTTATACATACAAAAGTGCTACTGCTTATAGGTTATTTGATGCAGCAAAGACATCATAGGATCACCTGTTAACATATTTTATGAAAGCTTTGCACATTTTTGTCATTCTAGAAAGCAGTTGAGATAGAAACTGATCCTTGTCCTCCTTCAGCCTGAATTTAATTACCACACTGTCTGGTGTAGGTGCATTACCTCCTCACTCCCGCAAAGTAATGCTGAGGAGTAAAGTGGTTCTTATGGTCATGCTGCATAGGTCAATGGAGTATAAAATTATTTTTCTGATTTAGTATGTGCCTTACACAGAGCTGACACCGCTTGTGAGGTAGTGGAAGGTCATGGCAGTTATCTCTGTCTCCTGAGTAGTGTTTAAGATGAATTTCTTTACTGTAGTTATGAAGCAGCTGTCCTCAGCCCAGGGTGTCTGTGTCTGGTGGTGCTCTGTGGACACTGTCGTGCAGGCAGAGAGCAGGCGTAGCCGTGCTCTGCAAAGGAAACATGCAGGTGAACCCAGACTGATGCAAAGGGCTGAGCCAGCCCTAATGGACGTGGAAAGACTATGGGCAGCGTTGTGTTCTGGAAATGCAGTATCGGTTCCCTTAGTGCATTAATGCTGTGTAATACACGGCATCCCATCCTCTTTTGGGCTGCTGGGGCCAGTTTCCAGGCCTGCCTACCTGTGAGTGTAATCCCTCAGTGTTTTTTTTCTCTCCAGAGATCTGCAGTCTCTCCTGAATTCCTTTTGAATTTCTTTGCCAAAGCTTTCTCATATACACTTCTTTCTTCTCTCTCTCTCTCTCTCTCTTTTTTTTTTTTAATCTTACCTTTAGATAACTATGATCCAAGTTGCTACCTTGCTATTTTAACCTGTGTATATATAGTGAGTTTCTAATAGCAACCATTTTCTCTGGTCTGCTAATGAAATTATACTGGCCTTTTTTGAATTTCAAGTTTATAAAGTGATCTTCAAGAGCACAGTTGTTTTAACAAGAACTTAACAGTATCAAGAAAATATTTGTACAGATAGATCTCTTCCTCCAAACTGTCAGAATCCTCTCTTGGCAAAGCCTACCTGCTTTGCAAACATCTCGTCAGATTCTTATTTTGGTTGAAAGAGCAGCACACGGATTGAGAGGACACGCTGTGTCTCCTACAGATCTTCCCTTCCTGTGTAGTGCTGGATGGCTGGGTGCAGCTTTACTGGACAGAGCCCACGAGTGCACCCCGAGTGCCCTTGCGCTCGTGCTTCCGTGTGCAAGGCACATTGTGCAGGGCAGTAGCTGTGAGCAGCCTCTGGCTGCGCAACACCTGCCTGGCACCCTCCAGGTTGTTCCTATATTTGTCTGTGAAGGAGCAATAAGTCACCACTGGTGTCTTTCTAACTGACCTAAATACATCCAACCAGTCACTTCAAACTTTGCTTCAAACACTCTGCCCTTAGCCTCTTCATTTAGGTTTTTTCAAGATGATAAATTGCTTGAGTTGCTTTGAGGAAGTGTCATCTCATCTATGCTCACTGCCTGGGTGATTTGGTCTTAGCAATCAAATACAAACACAAATAGAGAGGTTTGCTGGACACTGAAAACAAGTTTGAAGCAAAATATTTCTTACAATTAGAAAGGATGTGTAATATCCCTTTCTGAGGTGCTGGAGTTTTAGTGCACCTATTTTTAAGACTGAGTTTGGATAATATAAAATATAAGATAAAACTATTGAGACCATTTCTTACACAGTGTGAAGCCACTTCCCTTTGTGGCTAGTACTTTGACCAATGATTATATTGGAAATAGTACCCAGTGTTACTATGTCCTTAGACTGAAGTAGCAGGAGACTGAAGTGCCTTCACTATAGAGCAGTTTGTCAGCCAGAATCAATTACAATGCCTATATTGATTCAAACTAATTGCCTATGAAACTTCAAAAGATTACAACTTTAATTGGCATTGAATTGCATTGACTTTGATGGATCCCAGTGTCCCCGTTTGAAGTAGGTTCTCATCGATTGCTCGGGGTGATGAGGGCTCTGCGCAGGGGCAGTGGTGGTGCTGGGGTGATGCGGGACGCACAGACAGGGGTAGCAGGGACGGAGGCTCTGTGCAGCCCTGAGGGGCAGGGCAGGTGGGATGAGAAGACGGGGTTGTGTCTGTTGCTGGGGAGCAGGTGTGAGCTGCAGAGAAGCTCTGCTGGTGGCATGGTGCCTGCTGGTGCCCTGAGGAGAAGTGGGGAGAGCAGAGGAGCCCTAGGGAGCTGAGTTGGATAGGGCCAAGAATTGCTGTCCCGGCAAGGAAGGGCAGTGATAGTTGTGTCGTGGCCTGTCAAACATTGCCCCAAGGCAACGTTTGCTGTTAAAGATGTGGCAGCCAAGTAGGGGCTTTCAGATGGGAGCCTTCAGGGCAGCCCCGTTGTTCATGTGACCAGCGCTGTCTGACAGCCGCCTGTCCTCACCCAGGTTCCTCCTCTCGCCTTTGCACGAGTGTGGATGCCCATGCAAGGGCACTAACAGCAGGAGTATCTTTAAACTCTGCATGTGGAAGTTTTGATTTTTTGGCTTTTAAGGATCTTTCATTGCTAGAGATGGCCTAGACTCACTTCTGCCTCCACTGTGGGTGTAGGATGTGGATCTGCGAGTTCCTTGGCACCTCGCTCTGCCATAATTGTCACCCACTCCTGACCGTGTGTATCCTGCAGTGGGTGTCTCAGCAAATGGATCCGGGTCTTTTATTTTTTCCCTGGGAATGTTTAAATCCTTTCTATATTGATTTCTGTTTAGGGCATCTCTGTGTGGCTGAATCTAATCATTGATTAATGAAAATGTGAAAAGCAAACCCAGACTATCTGGGGGTTGTTGAAAAGGCATTACTGGACTAGAACTCCAGAGCATGTAAAGTATTTGCTGAGTTGTTCTGAGTCCAATTTATTGATTTGCTTTTTTTCTTATGCTCTGCTGATTCCATAACTGTTAAATAGATGAACACTGTGAATATATATCTGCCATTAAGAGCCAGGGACTTGATGTAAGGGATCAGGTTATCAAAGCAGATATTTTGTTCCTGGTAGTATCGGACACCTGCTGCTTAAAAGGCAGACCATGTTCATCTGCGAAAGTTTTCTCCTGACCTCTATGCAATTACCATATGCTGCGAAGCATGCAATATAAACGTCAATGCTCTTAATAGCCATAAATAATTCCTCCTAAAAATTTCTATCTAATCTGTGGTGTTGACTTACAAATTAGGTTTCTCAGCATCTCCATAATGGAATTAACTATTACAGTCACAACCAGAAACTCTAAGGAAATAGGAAAGCTGGGGCGTAACGAGTTGGAAAGGTGTACCAAAAAAAAAACCCTAAAAACCCCTCCAGCAACAGACCAAAAAACCTTGCCTCTTCCCTGTAAGGAATGATGAATGTAGTGCGTGAGAACCTGTGAGATAACTTTCTTCCATCCAAAGCATTTGACCTCTCTTGTGAGTGCTCTGTCGATATATAGCTATAGGTTTTGACCTAAAATAAAGGTAGCTTGTTTCCACATGTGCAGAGAGAACTTCTGCTTGAGAGAGATTTGCAAGTGAGGAAAGAGGGACTAGGCTGCCCACAGCGAACAGCACGGGGGCTTGCGACCACCAGACCGCCCAGTGCTGCTGTCCTTGTCGCGATGGGGCAGCGGGGCAGCTGCTCAGGGCTGCCCGGTCCCTTGGTCCGGAGAGGACACCCGTTCTGAAGCCGAGCTTGTGCTTCAGCACCATTAATTTCCCTGATCTCCTCCAAAAAACACTACAGCTTCATATGGAGAAGGAAATTCTTGCTTGTAATAAGGAATGTTGTAGCCACAAAGCAGAGTATGGCTCAGGCCTCGCTGTAAAAGGTGGCCTGGGACTGTGCCAAGATGTTCTTGCAGTGAATCCTTAAGGGGCTCTGCAGTGCAGACTAAAATGTGAGAAGTTAGGAGGATTTTTAATTTTTTTTCAGGGAGGAGATGCTTGATAGTAGATTTTTCTAATGAGCTGCTAGAGGGCACTGTGTTTCCAGAAAGGGATGTAGTTTGGTGTGAGGATGTTGCATGCTGGAGTAAAGCAGATCTGTGTGTGCTTTACGGAGGTGAAACTGCCTTAGGCCAGCAGCCCGGCTGGCACAGAGCAAGCTTAGAGAATAAACCCCAATACAGCAGAGTTTAAAGTGAATTTGGCGCTAAGAAGTTTCTTATTGTTTTATATATGTAACAGTAATAGTGACTGAGAAGGATTGAGGGTTACTTAAATACCAAGTTTGCTGGAAAATGTCACTAATGCAGTCAGGGGTTGCTCTTTGCTGTCACCAGCTGGGTTAGCTGCAGTGGGCAGAAAGGTGCTGTGCATTGGAGGGTAGCTGAAGAGGCAGCTTGCCTGCCCTGCAGCTGCTGCGGTTTGCAGTGTGCTTTGTTAGGAGAAGCCATCGCTCCTGTGCACTTACTGATCCTGCGCTGTGTCATATATATATATATACACTGGCTGTGTATACTGATGCTGAAGCCAGATTAACCTGGGCAATTGTAAACTGCGTTGTGAGGTGACTGAACGCACAAATTCGATCTGATCAGTCTCTAACAGACCTATTAGATCACCTGGCCTATCTCTTCTAGAGGACTGTTGCTGTCTGCAACATATAATCATTATTTTCTACTCTAGAATAGCTTTAAATGACCCAAGTGTCAAGAATATTATTGCAGGAATATGGGGGAAGAACTGGGAAAGGAAAGGGCAATAGGCTTCCTACCCAACAGAAGTGTTTCCAGAGAGATCCTGATAGACCTGTTCTGTTTTTATTGTGGGTGCTTTTCTGTTGCTTGCTTGTTTTCTCCTTCAGGGTTTGAAAACCTTGATGAATGAAGGGTTTGGGTCTTTTTAGTATCCTTCTTTTACTTCAATGACTATAATAATTCTGGATAGCAGTGTTATCTGTATGAGTCTTGTGTTTTTGAGATGTGCTCAGTTCTGAAACTTTTTTTTTTTCCTGTAGCAATTAATTCAGCTGTCTGATTGTACCAATGGTGGTGGTAGGAGATGGGGATATTTCTTTAATTTCTCTTTCTGTCTTTCAGTTTCCCCTCACCACACAAACATATCTTCATTGGGTAAATCTCCCTTATGGAGAAAATGGTATCATTATTCCCATGTTGAGCTGGAGGGATATTATGACTTGCTACAACTCAAGCCTGATATGAGCAGGGCAACGTTAGGCAGAGATGGAGATATCGTGTAACCTAGAAGATTGCTAGCATACGTAGCACAAAAAGTTGATATTTGCTTAGTGTCAGACTATATATCTCCTGAAAAGCAGATACTTGCTGAGAGAGCAAGAGAGACTACGCGTAGTGGTCTGTCTTTATTTGAGAAGGTGTGGAACAAGTTGGTCTGTGTGTGTTTTCAGATTTATTTCTCTTTCATTTACTCTGAAATTACTTTTTTCTAGCCCGGTCAAAGAGTTTGGTGATGGGTGAACAGATTGGACCTGCCTCCAGACCGTCCTCTCCTAACCCACAGGAGCGTGTGCTGAAGTGTGGCTGGCTGAAGAAGCAGAGAAGCATCATGAAGAACTGGCAGCCGCGGTGGTTCGTTCTGCGTGGGGACCAGCTCTTCTACTACAAGGATGAGGAGGAAACTAAGCCTCAGGTATGACTGCTTGGAGAGCTGAAGGGCATTTTCGTTGCTTACCCAGCATAGGTCGTGGAGGTGGCTTTGAGAACTTATTCCAGTTGCTTCCAACCCTGGAAGATTCAAAGGCAAGAGAGACTGCAAGGAGACCCAGACGAGTGCTCAGGGGAGTGTCATAAAGTATTTATTTATATACCAGGGCAGGTTGAAAGACACTGAAAACAAACTAATTCAGTAATTCACTATGTCTGAAGTTAAAGACGTCTTCGGTGACCAGCCAAAGCTTTTATGCAGATAAAACACAAGGGCCTTTGTGTAGGGTATCATTTACACAGTACCCTCTTAGTTTGAGGAAGAGCGTTTAGTAAGATCATAGCTCTGTAGGAGGGCAAGGTAGGAGTTGTGAGCTGCAAACCTGAGAAATAAATTGCTGTCCCTGTCAGATGTACAAACGTGCCAGATGAAGCAGACAGGAAATGAACTTAGAAGAAGCTTCCAAGTTACGTGATTGCAAAAATGTTTGAAGGTGTCGATGTGTAAAAAGAATGAAAGTGAGATTATCACGGCCCTGCTTTATGGAGAGTGATATCGCTATCATTGGTTTGCAGGAGCTGGGTTTGAGGGCTGGCAGTTCTTTCCTTTGGCCATGAGCAATTGCTGAAAGCTGCTGCCCTCTTTTCTTCTCCTGTGTGTGTTCCGAGTCCACCAAGAGATTCTTCTTATTCTGTTGCTATTAGCAATCCTGTAATTCTTGTCTGTTACTGGAGAAAGGCCTGAACCACGCTTAGTATTGAGATAGATGTTATTTTTGCTATACATAATGTTTATTTTTGCCACATAAGTATATATCCTCCTTGTTACTGTGTGTGGCTAGCATCTGACAGAGGAAGCTGTAGCAGTTTTATGGTAATAAATACAGGGCAGTTTGTTGTATTATCTGTAGCCCTCTACTGGAAAGTATTGGAATCCCTGATATACTCTGTTCTTAAGGCTCCTTCCAATACTACAGCTGTAATACCTGAGATATTTCTGTTATCTGTATGTTTTTAGTCCCTCCTTGAATATTGCTGATTTTCAGCCTTAGCTGCTTCCCCCAACAATCAATTCCCCCGCTTGAATATCCACCATTGATTGAGAGAGGGGTGGGAAGAGTATTTCCTCTAGTGTTTTCTCCTTTTTCTGTTCCTCTCTCCCTGCATACTGCGCTCTTGAAATATATTTTCAAAATATCATCTAATAGCAATACTGTTTGGTTGAACTAGCACCAGACCTTCAAACTTTTCAAGCATAACCTGAACCCCTGGTTGGAGTAACGCAGGCTGGATAAGCTCGTTCCGTGTAGTTAGGCTACATTTCCTGATTTAACAAGGTAATGACATTCTTATCTTTTACACATGGTGGTGTTATTGGCCTGCTAATTACCTCTTAAGAGAGAGGAGCAATATTTCCTACTATGTTTAGTGCTTAGGAATATAGTTTTAAGTTCTCTGGACTAATCATGTGTTTCCTGATAGTCTGACAGCTTTCCTGATGAGGAAATCTAATTAGAGAAAATGGCATGTTACTATTTATTATGTGCTATTTTGGGTTGTTCAGCTGAAGTAAAAATGTGTTGCTCATTGCCTAGAATCACAGCACTGTCGCTGTCATGTGAGGTTTTCCATAAGGAAGGAAGTCTTAGTAGTACCTCTAACATTTGGGAGATTGTTAAACGTCTGGAAGTGATGAGTTCAGCACTGCTGATTGTCTGTGAAAAACATAATTTAGAAAAAATAGGGCTGCTCAATTTATCATTCTCACTGTGTCTTTTGCTTCTCTTATGCAGCCTGCCTTCATAGTACCTGAGCATCTTCTACAGCTCAATACATACCATTCTTGCATGCTCTTTGTGCCCCTTCGGGCTGTGTGGCCAGTCTTTGGAGGAACTCCAGGCCAGAGATGTGGTTTGTGTTTCCCTAGCTAATGTCTCCCAGGGCAAGTCCAGCACTTGGACAACACTGTTCTTGCTCAGCTCGGACTGTCCTTCCTTTCTGTGGTCAGTGAAGTTTGTTTGGCAGCTGGGAGGTGGGCTGTAGAAATCCTTCCAACTGTGCCGTACTTGTCCTGCTGTTGTATCAATGGCAGAGTTTCAGGGGAAGCAGTTTTTGCATGATGTTGAGCATCCTGGAAGCTGCTATTTTGCTTATCCAGGAATCATAAAGATTGATAACCCTGGATGTTTGCTAATCTACAATATCTATATTGGCATCATCTTCTCTGTAGCAAAAATACTGTAACTTCCTCTTAAAGCTGTATCACCCTCTGGCAAGCCCATGAGGGAGAATACTGCTGCATATCTCCCAGCATGAAGGGGACATATTTTCCTAGCGACTCTTTGATTTTTCAGCCTCTTATGCTGGGATTTACCTAGGTGTGTGTCTACTGAAAAAGCATCCATTGGAAAACAGTGTTTCATTATCCCAGACTGACCTCCAAATTTTAGCATGGTTATCGGAGAGACTGGAGCTTGACAGGAAGAGCTATGGAGTTCCCGGATGCTGAAGCAGGAGTGCAACTCGGGCTTAGTCAGCTGGGCCTCCTTATCTCCCAGCTAACCTGTCCTCGAGCAGAGGGGAGCAGCTGCTCAGGGCTGGTCTGTGGGTAGCACATGGTGGGGTGGTTAATGCCAGTATGCAGGACTGGGAATAGGCTTGTGTGTTAAATGCCATTTGGGATTTGTTGCTGTTCTGTGCAGATTTTTAGGAGTATCAATTTAGGCAGGTCTGTGTTGGTTGTATATGGAAGGCCGAGTGTGTGACTGAAAGCCCAATTGAGCAGATTTGGAACAGTGTAAACTTCCATAGTGCAGGGAAAATAAAGCTTTTGGAGTTTGTGCTCATATCACAGTTTTTAGCCTTGCAGAGAACAGGTAGCAACCAGCACATTTGAGTCGCGTTTAATTCGCCATCTCTTTCTTTTCTGTTAGGTCTTAAACCCTGGACAGATAGATGTGCACAGCAGCAAAAGGCAGAAGACAATTAGTTCTGTTGCACTGGGCACTCTGCAGACATGGGAAGCGACAGCCCCTTTCCCAAAGCTCCTGCAGTATGGTGCTGCTTCTGCTTTCTTAAATTAGCAATATAAGAAGATAGCAGACTATACAAAGAGGCAGATTGCACTTATTTTCTGAAGCACCAAAAACTGGAAGACACCGGCAAGAAAAAACCTAGAGCAGATGAGCTTTCCCACTGTGAAGAGTTTTGTTCAGTGAATATAATATGAATATGGCCTAACATGCAGTACAGTTCAGTGACAGTGAACTAGCTTAAAGTATTAAATTCTCCAGCAGCCATAAAGATAACTTAAGAAAAATATTCCCCGTCCTCCCATTGATTACAGGCAGCACTAGATATTTCACACAGTGAAGAATATCACTGGTCAGACAATGTTTTTGCAGCTTCGTGTCTGTCTGCTGGTTGTTTATAGGACTTGCTGGCTTTTTTTTTTTACTAGGCACTACTGACTATGGTTAGTTACAGGTATATGAATGAATTTGAAATACAAGGCTTTGATCTTTGTCAGTGAGTTATTACTGACAGTGCTGTGAAAACTTCCCCTGCCTGTTAGGCTGTGCTGTGGTGCTATGACTACATACACTTGCAGAAGAAGAAAATCAACAAAATGCCTGGGCTGGATATATTTCTGCACTACCAGCCCCCTATACACAGGCACATGTATTTATAGCCAACTACTGAAAAATCTGGGAAAAGGGCATCACTAATTGAACTAGCATATTAGGATGGAATTTTCTGAAAATATTTATCTTATACAGCAGATGCTCTATTGGATGAAGCATAAAACATGTCTCAAATGGCATGACAGAAAGAGGAGGTGATGATTTCTTTGGCTGTCTCAGTCAGAATCCGTCTCTGATGTCTCCCTTGGTTGCTTGTGTAGTGCCTGTTACAAAGGAGCCAGGGCTGAGGATGAACTGCAGCACCACCTCAAAGGTTTTCCAGTCTCTTCCAAGTGCTTTGACTTGCTGTCAGGTGCAACCTGTCTGCCTCTGTGTGTGTGTGTCTGTGTGTAGCTGGTCTAGCATTGCTTTCTTGCAATTAAATGTCATTCTTTTAAAACGGGGCTCTTAGGGAGAAGAGTGTTCCTCAGCTTAGAGCAAATGCATAGCTGAGGACACAGAAAGTGTAAATCTGGACTCGGCACTAAATTCAGCAGGATTTTATGCTCCTTTGATTCTTCCATATCTAGAGAACTGAGGAGATGTGTACTGCTGATCTAGGGTAAGACTTACAAGTCTTACAAGATGAATAATTTTTTATTCAAGTTCTTCACTCTGCCTGTGAAAGGTTTTTGTGGCACTTGAGCCAAGTGCTTTCTGTGCTGCTGTAGTACATTAGGCAGCAGGGTTCGTGTAGTCATTGTTTTGTCTGCCAGGCCGCTAACTAGAGTCATTGAAGAGAAGGAGCACAATTGAACGAGCCAGACGATGTCCTTGTACCGCTGCTCCCGATGAGTCAGTGCAGGCACCACGGTGTGGCAGGCGGCCTGTGCAAGCCTTCCACATCCCCACGGGGAGCCTCTTGTTGGGCTCCTCGCTACCAAGGCACGCTCAGCTGCTGCACACGAGACTCGCTGGAGAGTGAGGACTGAAACGGGTTCTCCCCTGTCAGCCTGCAGCTTGATTTGTGTATATGCACACAATGTGTGTACATATACATTATGTTAAGATTGTCATAATTTTCATATGAAATAAATGTGAAATATTTATGGGTATATGAAATAAATATCTTCTGCAAAAGATTAAAAAGGGAGTGCATTTTAATTGTGAAAGGCTGTGTTTAAGGGTTAGTTCAGGTAAGCTATGGCATGGTAGTCTTTCCTAGGGTGTCATTGTCCTGGTGCACCAGATGTCCCTTTTTGAAGCATAGGGAAAGTCTGTTTCTCTGGCTTTGATAGGAGAGAATGATAACCCGAAGCAGGGTAGAGTTTGGACTAGGCTTAGGATTAAGAGGGAGAGAAAGACTGGAGCCCTGTGGGCAGTAGAGCTGGAAAAGGCATGCCAAAGTGTACCTGGTATGCATTGAAGCAATGCAATTTTCATCTGCATATGACAGGAAACTTCATTACTGTTAGGGTGCTAGAATCTCATTACTGTGAGAGTGACAGAGCCCAGGAACAGCAGCTAATTGAATCTCTATAACCTGATTTTATGGAGACAGCAAAGCATAAGAATGGGCTGCTGTGTCTGTAGCGACCAGACAATCTAGGTCCTATTAGATTTCTGTCGGGCCAATTTGACAAACTTGTGAGACTTGGTCAGACAGTAATAAGCAGAGCCTTTTAAAGCAGCAAGCCACTTTAATAGGTTAAGTTGTCAGAAAGAGAACAACAAGTTCTAGACTTTCTGAATCAAATCTTTTTTTCCAGCTGAAAATATTTTCCAGCCCAAGCAGTACTGCATGGGTAATTTATACATAGTAGCTTGAACATTCCAGACTCATAGAAGGGTAAAAGTTTCATTCATTTATATTTGATACCAGCTGACTCCATGATTTGTTAGAGCAATTTCTCCAGATAAAGCATCTCTACAGAAGAGCTTTTACCAGGAGACAAAGAGAATTTTTTCCATAACAGATACAATGAAAAAGTAAAATTACTTGCTTCTCTGTTACATGTAGAAGATTGCAAAGGTCATAGGTTGTGGTCTATCAGTTGAAGTCCTGGGCTGTATCTCATGAGACACTATAATTGTATTACTCACTAGTATAGATCTGGAAGTTGACAAGAAGTGTAACTGGGATTGATTTCAGTTACCAATTATACTCTCCTGTCTCTTGAATTTGGCAATTCCCAAAGTGCTTGAGGAGAGGAAGGTTTTTATGTGTTTATTAGCAATATCCCATTGTTTCAGCTGCTTCTTTCTTTCTTGTATATCTGTAAGCTAGAAAGCTATATACCTGTATGGATCCAGCTGTCATTCTAGGGCAGTTTCCTGCAGAAATAGAAATTGCTTTGTACATACCTTTTGGCTTGACTGTTTTCTTCTGCCTTTCTTATTGAATATAGTATCTAAAGAATGTCAGTTGAAAATTCTTCAATATCAAAGATTAAACTAAAAAGTAGAGAAATAACGATGTCCAAAAGACATCCAAAGAGACCAAAAGTCTCCTTTGCTCTGTCCATATTACTGACAAGAGGCTCCTAGATTCTTTTTATCTCAACTTCCCCATAGATGCTTTTTGCCCACTTTTATTGAAGAAGTTATTCTGCAGACTCTGAGATTATGCATTTGAAATACATTGTGCTGATGACATATGGCTCAAGGGGAAATTGAATCTGAATTCTGGCAATGTTTGGACTGGGAAATAAAGGGGCTCTTGGTTGGCTATAAGGCAGTCCTATTGTGTCTCAAGTCTGAATCAGTTCCTCTCTTCAGGTATCTCCCTGGAAGCTTCTGAGTAATGAGAATTTCTGGAAAGAAGGACATTTTATTCAGATACCTAAATAGAAATCTAAAAGTACAAATTGAGTTACTTGATATTGCTTGCAAGCTGTGGTCAAAGCTGGGAAAATAAAAGATGAAAAGGAGTGATCTCAGGTGAATCTTGAATAAGGGATATTTAGCTGTGGAAAACAAAAAGGATCTCCTGTATGTTCTTAGAAAATAACTGCTCCAGAGGATAGACCTGAAGTGTCTGGTATGAGGGAAAGGCAAGATGAGATATGCACAACCAGTTGAATATCTTCTTGCTCAAAATTTGGCGTGACTGGAAAGGAGAAGGACTCATTGGGAGAGTGGGGCTTAAATTGGCCAAAAGCCTGTTGTATTTATCTTCCTTTCCTTGTCCTCTTCATGGCCATTCCCCCTTCACTGTTGCTTGTGTCCCTTACAGGGTTTCATTCTACTGCAAGGCAATCAGGTGAATGAGCTGCCACCTAATCCTGATGAACCAGGGAAACATCTTTTTGAGATTGCCCCAGGTAGGCCAGCATTTCCTTGTATTTTGTGCCTAACATCATCCCATTCCTATCAGCCATCGTTAATGATAATTGAACTGTGAGGTTCATTTCTAAGTCATTTGACACACTGGTCAGTTTATTTACAAAGACACAGGGCTGCACGGGCTGCTGTATGGTGGTTTTATGTTGGTTTTGGAAACAGTGCTGCCAGGGTATCTCTTGAAGAGAAAAGGTGGATCATGGCCCTTGTTTTTCTGCTTGGAGTGGGCTCCCTGGCTGGACGATGTCGCTTAGTTCTGTGTGGTCTCCCAAGCTGAGTTTCTGGTGGTTGTGGATCGTGAGAGAGACTGATAAATGCAAGAGTCAGAATAAAAGGAAAATGATCATACATATAACTGCATATAATTTATTTTAGATATCGTAGTGTACTTTCCCAATTTGAAAAATGTGTATTTTCCAAAAATTTGGCTTTTGCCTTAAAAGAATAAGTTGCCATGGAAAGAAAGCAGAGTGGCATTTGGTAAGGGAGAAAATCTAATTATCATCATAACTTTAATGGAAGACTTTTGATTATCTTAGCTCCTGTAAAAATGCTTTCCATGGGTATATTTAGGGCAGGGTTCTCTGTAGCAGTCCAGGAGCGATTGTATTTGCTTCCATTCTGTTGTGATCCCATCTGTGAGGGATTAGCTCCCTCTCCGTGTCCATCTGAAGCTCGTCTGTTTTGCGGGTGGTTCCAGGCAGCAGGTTCTGCAGAGCAGCAAGCAGCTGCATCACTAGCAGCACTAGACGCATGCAAAAGATGAACACGGGTGTGTTGCTTCAGAGCTGTCTCCCAAAACCAATACCCAGGACCGAGGTCTTGGAAACAGGGAGGAGATGAAGATGCCTGGGGTAAAAATGGTGCGGATGTGCTGACTCGGTCACGCTTTCATTTCACAGCCAGTTCCTCCTGCATGGACTAGCTTTTTCCTTATCACTCTCTGTTTCCCCACAGTGCTGGGGCTGCTGATACAGTAGATCAAAAAAGAGGCAGCTTTACATAATTACAGTTAAATGGAATGGATCGTGTGGGGCTCATTAGTCTCTGTAGCTAAATACTACTGCTGGAGGCATTAGGCTTCTACCTGTGTGTTTGGGGTCTTCTTGCTGCCTAACCGGGCAAAACTTCAATGCCTGCTGAACGCTCCTCTTGACTAGTATCAGGCAGTGCAAGAAAAACAGACTCTGCTGTAAGGCTGTCAGTTACAGCTGCAGACAAGGTTTTGCCGTAACTTCCTGCGACAGTATTCTGTTCGATGTACCAGAAGCTGCTGGGAGAAGGGATTTTTTTTCCCCTCACTACTACATGGTGTCTGTTATTGCTTTGTTTTTCTTATCCTGTTCCCCTCAAACAGGGCATTGAGCTGGCAGCATTGCTTAATTGCTTACATGGGAGATCTCCTAGGAACTGTCATTCCCTGCCAGAGCGTGACGTGTCCTCTGATCCATCTCCTAATGGTGCTTCACTGTGCTACTACAGAGGTACTCCTGACCTGCGTCCTGAAAGCACTTGGGGAGCTTTGGTTATTGTAGATCTCGTGTATTCTAGCAGTGATAAGAAAGGATTCTGCTGGCTGAATGTGAAGGTTTTTGCAAATTTGAGTTTGCCCTCTCCTGTGGCTTGGTAAATAATCATTCTTCACTTTTTTGCCTGACCTGTAACTATGTGTTGCAGTAGTTTGCAAAAGAATTACTGGTCTCCAAGGGACTGCTTTTCAGCAGAGTAGGTGAAATAATCTTTCTGGCTAAATGAAATGCCCTTGAAAGGGGTTCCCCAAAGGACTGAGAAAAGAAACTGCCATGGTCATGATGGCCATGTGTCCCAGCATGTGTGTGTTCAACCTGTGGCGTTGTCCTTGCCCTTCTCTGCATTCCTGAGAGAAAGTACTCAGTGTCATCCTTATTCTGCCTACAAACTTGATTTTTTTCTCTTTTGTGAAGTGAAAGGCACTACCTCCAAAGGCTCATTTGGGGATCAATTGCTAGAGGTTCAGCATTTTGATTTCTGGAATGGGTGTTTGGGTCTTCCCAGCCCTTCTCTGCAGGCTGCGCAAGCTTGGCTGCGGGAGCTGCTTCCTTGGAGCGTAGGGCCTGGAGTAACAGCATGTCCTGCATTGTAACAGAGCCTGTATTGATTTTCTGTTGAGTAACAAGAACTAATGATGGGCATTGTGTTTTATTCGTGTTTCATCAAGTTCATTTCTGCGCTGTATAGTGCAGCTGGGATAGGGGTTACCTAGGGACATGAGAGGCTGCAGAACTGTTCTGCACTCAATCCAGCACTGTGTCTGGCAGCAGGACTCGCTGAAACACCGGCTTTGACAGAGATGTTCTCCATCTCTCGGCTTGGGGAACTATTGGACCCTTTTTAAGCCATTCAGTAGCTGCGACAGAGGAAAGCGTGAGGTTCACACCGGGATAGCAAAGTAAACCAGGCACTTCATCAGCTGACGTCATGTTGCAGGGTCCACTAGTAGGCAGAGGGGAAACTTCATAAGATTATCTGAAGTCAGGTTCTGAATGTTTAGGGGTCATAGTCATGCTTGGAAGTTGATATTTCTGGAGAAGAGACAGGTTAAAAGGTTCAAAAGGCAGGAGAAGTAAAACCTTTTTTTTTTTTTTCTCTGCTAGGTAGGGTAAAGGTTGTCATAAACCAAGTTGATGACTGAAGAATAGTGGTTTTTTTGTGGGAAAAAATGGTGAGTATTTTTAAGAATTTTTTTTAGCTTTAGGTTTAATCGTTCTAGAGATAATGAGAAGGGAAAGATAGAAACATAAGATAAATTCTGTGGATTATGTGGTGCTTTTGTTGCTAACATCCTCTCCTGTAATAAAGTCAAGTCTCTGTTCCACTAGGTTTAGATGCAGAACATGAATGTCGCCTGCATACCCGGTGACAGATGGAGGTACATTCTATGACTGCTGGTACTACTGGAAGGAGTGTTTACTTCATTTTTGATTATGGAATTATGCTGGAGTTCCTGTCCAAGGAAAATGTGCTCTCTTGTGTTTTAATGAACTGCCATGTTCTGATTGAAAGCAGCTTTGCTGCGAAATCCTGTCCAGAAGCCATGGTACCCATCCCCATGTCTCCTAATTGCTCCTGACAGGGACTTCCTCACTCTTGCCTCAGTGCTCTCTGCAGAGGTCAACAGGGACAAATCTTAGCTAGGTCTTTCTGCAAATATAAGAGTGCAGTCTTGTCAAAGTGTAACTTGACTTCGCTGCAACCTGCTGCTGCAGAGATTGATTAATCTTGTTTTCCCCCTTTCCTCTTGGCCTCTTTCCAAGTATCTTGTCATATCCTTCACTTCCTAATACTGTGCAAAAACAGTTTTCAGCCAATCAGACCATGTGTTGGTCTAATTAAGTTTACGGTGAAAACTCCAGTTAGCTTTTTCTGCTCTGGTAAGTGGCATCACAAGCCCTCTGATGAATGAAATAGTCTGTAGCCCTCTCCTGAGCTTTTGGCTGAGTCTGTAAGAAGCTCCAGGCGGTGGCTGCATATGCTTGATTTTCAAAGCTGTAGAAAGTGGAGCTCTGGCTTTTCAGCTAGTTGTGAACAGTGAGCTCAGTATAGGCTGCTTGCCTTGACACAGTGAGTCTGCATTCAGGAGGGTGACTCCTTTGAGGCCACACTTGATTGCATTTTGCCAGAAAGTTTGCGGGTGACGAATAAGACACCTCACCCTGGAGCTCCATGCAGGGCCTGTGTAGGAGCCTTTTCACTTTGCCCTGCTCCTACTATATACTGAGTAGGAAATGAGGAGGGGCAGACCAGGAGAGTGAGTCTTACCTCATGCCCCCCTCCCAGGGACAGTAGTTGTTACCTACTTGTTGTGTGGGGAGGCAGCCAGGGTCTTGGGCAGTGCCTTGCAAGAAGAGCATGCAGCCGGACACGTTCAGGTCACAAAAGCTGCTCGCTGTTGTGTGTTGGACAGGCTGCCAGTGCCAGCAGTTGGAGTGGCAGCTTGTTTGTGTCTTGTCCCAGCAGGGTGAATGTTGCCCATAAAGCAGTCTGCTCTGCAGTTCGTTCTTGTGTCCCGGGTGATCAAGCCCAATTAGGCTATTTCTGTAGCTTTTCCATTCCACTCCCTGTTGAGATGGTGTGTAATTAAAATACTTGGGAGGGGGATTAGAAACTCATACTTTAAGTATCATTCCATGCTCTATTATTTGATGCAAATCACTGTTCTAACTAACAGCAGGAAACTGAGTTTGCTGATGTTAATTAAATGCTCTCCTGAAGCTTGCTGCTGACAACTGCTTGTGCGTATCTGGGTAAGGGCTGATGTTGACATGTGAGATTTTTAGTTAGATTTCTGATGTTTAGTGCTCAGAATATCAACTAAGGAAAGGACAGCCAAGAAAGTATTGCTAGCCTCTGGAAAGGCTGAAGCAGCATTGCTTCAGTGGCACCCTGTGAAATACTAACAGGTAAGGCTGTGGACACCTTGGCTAAGTCTGCGGCATTGCCTTGGCCTGCAGGAGAGGGCTGATGGTCCTGCTTTTGCAGTGGAAGTGCCCTTGTCACAGTGTGGTCGGTATTTAAATCTTTTAGAGTGAGGTGAGGGCATGGGAATGTTTGACTGTCCTTGACTTCCAGTGTTAACTGTCTCCTGCAGTACCAGATAGACTCTTCCGTGTTAAACAGAGCACGGGGAGGACGGCTTAGGTTTCCCTGCCTTTCCAAGGGAGTGCTCAGCACCGATAAAACTGCATGCCTGTTTTGCATAGTCTTGCAGTCTGGGAGCTGTTTATTTTCGCCCTACGGCTTGGGTTGACCTTCAAGCTAGTAACGTCTTAGCATTGAGATAGCGCCAGGTGTATCTGCCAGCTGCCAAGTCTCTTTCTGTGTGCAGGATACAGGGTTCAATGAGATCCAGGCTACGCTTATTCTGCGCTTCCAAGTGCAAGTGTGCAAGGAGATGTTGTTGCTGTGGTGCGTGTTTTGCTGCCTGCCCTTAAAATGTGCTCCACCGGTTTGTGAGCACTAGATGGTGCTGGTTCTCTCCACCTTCGACTTGGAATTTTATTGTCATCAGTTTTGGCATGTTCTCAAACGCATGAGTGTGAATTCATCCTGTAAGAGGAAATTAGCCACCCTTGAGGAGACAGAAAGGAACAAGAAAAAGTAAAACAATAAGTGAGAGTTCTCTAACGAAGTTATTGCCCAGCCTGTGAAGTTAATACTGCACTCTGCAGAGAGGCTGTAGAATTGCATGTATTTCTTGGCATCTGATTAAGTCCTCGTTGTGAGCAGCTTTGTTTGAATCCATGTGATACTGCTGCAGACTTAAGGGAGATGAATGCTTTGACAACTTCAATTGACATCACGTGAACAGAAGTGCCAATGGGCTGCTAGAATTGCTAAGCTTGTGATGGAAATCATTTTGAGCTGAAAATCTATTATTTGGGAAGTTAAGAGCCACTGGTGCCGCTCACAAACTTTAGCACACACAGCCTGAGTTTTTTACAGATGGATCTGTACTTACTGATCTGATCTATCTTCTCTTTGACTGCTTGTCTTTACCATAACACGGAGGAATACTTCTGAAAAGAGAACAGCCTAGGAAAGGGGCTGAAATTTTCTCCTCTGAATACCTCTAACCTTGTTGCTTTGCATGGTTACACCATCAGAGCAATACACTACTGCCAATGAAGGCCTTCAGACTGCATCTACACTTTTGTATAGTAAAGTATTAGACCCCTCTTTCTACCTGAGGGCCATGAGGTTTTCTGTAGTTAGTTTAGGCTCACCTAATTTCATCATCTCAAAACATCTCAAAGGGCATCAAGAGGCACCTGCAGCCTGTAAATTGCTTTCTGCTTTGCTTTTTTCCCTTTTCCTAGCATATGCGATGCCTGAGGGTTTTGTTTGCACTTGGCAGCAGAAATCCTGCCTCATGAAATAAACAAGATCCTGCCTTTGTTTCATTAAAAGCGTTTGATCTACCCAAAGTTATGCTGTCTCCAGCCCATGCTCTGGGCCCACGGGCAGTTGAAAGTGTGCCTGGAAATGAGCTGTGACAACGTATGGCTTCTGCTGTCCTAGAATTCACAGAAAAGAGAAAAATCTGCATTCGATCCCTGGATAGAGGCCTCGGGTTTTGCTGAGATGAATCAGTAACTTGGCCTTTAGCACCACAGCGGAGTGCTGCAAGCAGTCCCTCTCCTGTGCCATGTGTTTACATGGTGTTTTTTGCGTTGCAGCCTGCTTTCTCGGTAGCACGTAGCTGCCCTTAATGCACACGTTGGCTTTCAGCAAGAACGCAGGCTTTAACATCTTCCATTGCTTCCCTGCGGTCTGCTGGGAAAGCAGCAAGAGGCATAAGGTGCCTCACAAATAGCTTTTTTTGCTAGTGGAGATCATTAAGGTACATTAACTGTTTTTGAGCTGTTTTCCTCTACTTGTTGCATTTCTCCAAGTCAGATGTGTGCATAGTGCTTTGTGTAGCCTCCCCTTTGTGTGCACAATCGTGGCTCTCTAGAATGATGCTTATTGCTGGGATGTCGAAGGTCTAGTTTATGAGGCATCATTTGGTCCTGCCAAGCTGGCTTTTTAGGTGCAAATTAGGTAAGATTGTGAGCTTTTCTTTCTGAGATGATGTTCCAGAGCAAGCCCTGCACCTGAGCTCAGTCCTCAGAATACCTTATTAAATCCAAAAGCACGTGCAGTCGGCAGAGATCTTTGAGCACTTGCGTTCAAGAAGAGCTTTGTTTCTGGATGTTATGCTTGTCAAACTTAAAATGAGCAGTTGTATGCTGGATTCTCTGGGGTTTTTTTGCTAATTTGTCATAAAATAAATCTTCAGGGCTGTCTTGCTGCTTGTGTGTGGCATGGTGCTGCTAGGGTTAAACAACTTTAAGCTTTAGAAGCAGTTGTAGGAAGCAGCAGGATGAGTTCTCCACATTTTATGCCATGTTTGGGGCCCTTTAGGCTACAAAATATTCCAGTTTGGTAGGTTAGCATGATGAAATAAAGTGAAATATGGTAATGTAGTTCCTAGCACACTTGCTTTCATTCCTTCTAAAAATCTGCTGTATGTAGAGGTCAGTATCAGCATGAAGACATAAAGCATCACACTAAATGAAAGTTTACTCCCCAGCAAATGTTTTACCAACCAAATAACCATACTGAGGTGAGTGGCTCTAAGAGTCTTGTGGGATTGGGCCCTTTATAAGAAGTTTATCTGGTCTTCCTGTGTTCTTCAGTGGATTAATTCCTGTCCCTAGCTGTTCTCACATAGCTGTATGAAGTTACAGATATAATGCATTTCAGAATAATTTGCAGTCAGGTTTGTTCCCCTCTTTCCATCTGTATCCCCAGTGACTGTTTTCCTCTTGACCTTCTGCACTTGAATTTTCTATGGGTCAAAGTGCCTGCTGAGTGTGTATTTTCTTTAGCTTTGATACCAAGGGAAGAAAATAAATGAATTTCCAAGGGATGGATGATATTTCAGGTGAAGGATATTAATGATCCTGTTTGAGACTTTTATTTTTTTAAAACTGCATGGATCATGAAGCTGCTGGAGGATATATGTATTTACTTGTGGTGCTCATGCTGCTTCTATGCTTGATATAATAGCAGGAATAAAAAAAAAAATGCAGTGATAAACAAGATAAAATTTGGAGGGCAAGGAACTGCAAGTACCCGGTTTGCCTGCTGTTGTGGTCACAAAATTGCTGTAAATGTCTGCCACGTTTGGCAGGTGGATTTAATCTGTCTTCCTACCTGCTTCAGAGTGCTGTGGATTGAGCTCTATAGGACAGAGTAGGTGCCAACTGTATGGAGTGTCTAAATATATTGAGGTATTTGGGTTTTTTTCCCATGGGGAACTGCTTCAGTCACATTACATGCACTGAGAAGGGGGCAGAAAGGAGGCTGGATATGTTAACCATGCTAGGATGGCACGTGAGTGAAACAAACCAGAATACTTGCTTCCCAGAGTGCTCCAGAAGGAAATTCTCAGTGCCATTTAATGCTCCTCATCTAAAGGAAGGATAGGGAACTGGGATCCAAACAGCACCCTGCATAGCGACAGTGCTTCTGATGTAACTGAGGTACCTCCTATGCTGGTGGTTTAACTGCTGCCTATAAAATGCTGACTTGAAAATACCACCTGGAAATCATTCTGGAGAGCAAAGGTAAGAAAAAGAAAACACACTTGTTTTCCACGCAGCCCACACAAAAGTGCAAGGGGAAAGGACCTGCAGAGCTGATGCTACACTAGCCAGGCGTCCAAAAGGAATTCTAATTGGTGAAGTGCAATCTGGGGTGTTTATGAAATCGCTGCTGCTTTGTGACTGATGCCCTAATACCAGTTTGAAGTGGCAGCTGGCCCGCTGTCAAGCAGCTGGGAGGATTCACATGCAAAACCCCCTCCATGTTTATGTCTGAAATGCTTTAGGGATAACTAGCGTGCTATCAGTGAGAACCAGCTTGTGTTGGGCTTTCCAAACTTCACAGGGAGAAGGAGGGGGAGGAAATATGGCAAGGGAATACTGCCTAGGGCATAACGCTTAAGATTTGTATTTCGTTAAATAGGTGGTCATGCTGTAAAACACAATGAAACTTTAAGTTCTTTTTAAAAGCTTTCCTCAGCCTCCACGTGCTACTTTGAAAATATATAAAGTGATTATATCTGATGAGTGGGAGAGCAGGCTTGGAGTCCTGAGGTGACTAGTGTGCTTCATTCTAATGTTTTTTTCAGATTCTTATCCTGCACACAGGCCTATGCTTAGACTTCCCCTCTTGTACTCCTCTTGAGTTGCTTACCCATCTGATATAGGCCTCAGAGAAATTGCTGCTAAAGTCTCTGTATTGGGCAGGACGTGAGACCAGGTCATCACAAAGGCGACTGATTTTGGAGCTCTGCTGGCACAGATGGGGCCTGGTAGGTTCTTAGATGTCAGATTTACATATATAGTAGGACATCAAGAGTCTTCCCTGATAGCCGTGTGTTCTGTTGAGAAGTTAATTCCACTGAATTAGAGCAACTTTAACAGAGCCTATTGGTCTGGTTTAATGCCTTTAGCCTAAAGGAGCTTGTTATGACAGCTTTCATTTCAACCTAGGTATTAAGCAGCATGGCTCTATTTCACTTGTTTTATTGTTCTGGGAGTAGTTTCAACTCCCTCTGCCACTTATCTAGCTATAGACGCTTTATAAGTCAGTTCTTCTCTAAGGCTGCCTGGCTGTATCCTCTGCTACCCAGAGGATTTCATACATTTGCATTGCCCTGCATTAACAAGCTGAGCTGTGCAAGGAAAGAACTCTTGAGCTCCGTGTGCTCACCAATGACACTGGGAATGACCTTGGTTTTATTACTTTATCAGTTTGTTTCTAAACAGGTGTAAAATCCCAGCTCTCAGAGAATGTTCCTTGTGACCATGAACACCTGCAGTAGCCATATTTTGAATCTTTTTTTACATTTAATTTCCAAGACTATTTTAAGAGGAGCTCAGTGTGCTGAGAACACTTCAAGAAGCATGGCTAATCTGTTTTGATTTTGACGGTGTCATGGTTCTGTTTATTGGTACTGTTTAAGTTTTGCGTCTGCATAGCACCTACCAGAGGCTCTGCTCAATATATTGTTGTATTAAAAAAAAAGTGAAGAACCTAGGATCACAGCTTATGTATAATATGTTCTGTTAAGAATAATCCTTTTAATCCTTCTTTTCTTCAGTCTTTAATTGCAATGACTGTGATTTCTTCCACTAGGAAGACAAAGTTCAGGTCACTTGGAATTACAGCTTTCTTTTATCCAGCTATAAATATTTACTTTCTCAAAGTTTGTATCTTCCCCCTCTCTCCTGGCAGGTGCACAGCCTGGTGTGTACACTGTCTTTAAAGTCTGTCTTTGAATCTTAGCTGTGGAGATAGATTACTTTAGAACTGCAGGATTAGGCAGCATGCTCTCCATACATAAACCATTGCTCACCTAATTGAAATCCACTTAAGATGAGGTTGATGTCCATGCCCTCACCTGGTACCAGAGATGATGTAAACCATGCTGAACTCATGAAGCATTTTTGTTAGCTCTGGTTTTTGCTTTTAAACACCAGCTGTCTGATACTCCCAAAAACTTGGGAGTAGGGAGAGGAGAAGTGAAGATAATAAAGATAAGAGCTATGAAATCAAAAGAATCTAATGTTAGCATGGGGTGTGTGCGAGGGCCTGAGGAAAGACTGTGTTATAACCGATGCTGTCTTTGCTTTGAGGGATAATTGTGCGTCCTGTGTTGATCTCTCTGGATTTGGAACTGTGGCTACAACGTGAGGATTTATCAGTGCGCTGGCAGCTGCTAAATTGAGGGATTAAGGGCCTTGTCTGCAATAGGAACCCTTGCCAAGCTAATTATGCTAAAGAAAAGCCTGTAGTGGTGTAAAGCAGAGGAAGATTACTTGTCATAACACAAATACAAGTGTATGCACAGATTAGTAGCCTTCTAGCCACACAGGTGCAAGAATCCTTTCATTCCACACTGGATTTGAATTATCTTCTTTGAGACCCTATGGTTTGTACATGACTTGGAGGGTCCCAAAGATGTCTTTGGTCCAGCAAAAGGTCTTTTCCATGCTAATTTTCCTGATCTCTCTTTGGAGTAGATGATCCAGATCCTTACAGGTCCTCAAATCTTGTTCACAGCTTTTTTATTATTTTTCTCCCCTTTCTACAAACCCTTTCCCTTAACTGTGCCCTCTTGTAAGCCTGGCCTTGCTAAGGGCAGTGTGGGCTGCAGTTGGGTGCCCAAAGGACACGTCTGCAGTTCTGAGACACATTCTGGGCCAACATCTGATGTGAGGAGCAGACTGGCTATGGAGTGAAGTGTCCCTTTTAGACCATGAAGGTCTGATTCCTCTCTCAACAGGTTATTTTTCAGGCTGTTACCTGCCTGGAGAAGTTGCATTGTGCAAAAACATTTCCTTCACAGTTTGTATTAAAGGTTTGAAATGACTTGTTGAAGGGTTGGGCTTTTCTGGAGGCTGGAAGGGGAGGATTGTTTAAAACTCTGTTCTTGGCGGGATGGTGGGGGAGGAGGTGGGGAAGAAGTCTTTCAGTGAGTTAAATATTTGCAAGTGTATGAGCTGGGATTGATCGTAATATACTCTTTACCTGTGATATTACGTGGACAAATATATTATTTCTTCTCCTTGAGACCTAGATTCATTTAGTACTAGTGTTGGACCCATGTTCACAGTGGTCTTAAAATACTTAGGTGGAGCAGTGATTTCCCAGACTGGTTTTTAGATTAGCCTTTTTGGCCACACCTGGGAATGCCTGCAGATTGGCAGGCTGGCTGAGTGCTCAGCTACAAGGCTGAGCACTTGTACTCTATGTACTATATGGTACATAGAAAGACTACCCAAATAGAAAGGAAGGAGAAAGTCCATCTGTGAGCAAGAAACATGGCTCTGAGCTTCTCCAAGGCCAGTCTTTGTGTTTCAGAGGTACAACTGGGGCTTTGTACTTGCCTTGCCCTTGAGAAGAGCAGGGTTTTTTTGCTGTTGAGGCAGCAGTAGTTGGCTGCTTTTTGCTATACAGCCCCTACATGCGTGAGGTGTGTGCCAGCTCTTTCCCCAGCTTGCTGAATTTTGGACAGGCACTGGAGAAAATGCTCGTACTTCCTCTTGAAAGGCAAGTCTGGTGCAAGGGCCTTGCTCTCTTCGTAGCCTTTGCCAAGGCCATTAGTGTTATTTATTGTCCCAGCTGGAGCACACTGCTTATCAGGCAAAACCTGTCTGCTTAGCTTGGGGAATGTTTTATAGCAAGTCTGCAAAAATATCCACGTGGCACAGGAGGCTGCATTGCCGCCTCATTTCAAATGGTTGCTGATGCTGAAATCAGATATCACTATTAACAGAAGTTTTGGTCTTGTTTATCAGGAGCAGATCCAGCTGGAGCTCGCTGGAATCACAGGCCGGTAGCACCACTTCCTTGCACAGCACTGGGAGTAGATTCTCTGAACTTGGTTTTCGATTTCGCTCCCGCTGCTTTGGTGCTTTCCTTTTTGGCAAGCGTCTCACCTGTGGCCCCTCTGCATTTGTTCTCTCCAAGTTTCACACTTTCTGGATCCTGCTGCAGAAGTTCAGTCCTGGGCTGCCCCTCTAGCCCCTCTGCAGCCGGTTGCGGCACCCAGGGAGAGCCGCTACAGCCTGGCAAGCCACCGCTGCCCAACTGACCTTGTGTTCTGGTAATCTGGTAGGACAATCATCCCGGCTGATCTAACCTCTCATAAAAAGCAGTCTGCAAACTTTGCAGGTCGAACAAAGCAAGCAAATTTTAGGAAATGTAGTCCAATTTTCCTGTATTTGGAGCACAGGTTTGCCCAGGATATTTTACCAGTTGTCCAGAAGTGCATCTCCTTGGAAGTGATTGACCCAGATCTGTTTTGTATGAAACACAGTTCACCTTTTTTCCTATTAGAGATTCAAGAGACTGCCAACGTTTATGTGGTTCATATCAGTTTATGCTGTTTAGAAGGATTTAAGAGAAAAGAAAATTCTGTAATCTTTGTCGCTCTTTTCTTTTTTTGTATAAGTAGTAGCATTTATTCAACCCCAGAGATGTAACTCCGGCACATTTGGGAATCGTTTAGAGAGAGGAAAAAAAAAAGGTATTTGTCTCCTGGTAAAGGAAATGAAAAATAAATACCTGTAGCTTTCAGTGAATTCTCCCATCTGGAATGGAATAACTGAAATAGAATAATGTATCTGTCCACTCTCTTGCAAAGTGTTTTTTGAATATAAGTGATGGATTTGATGAAAACTGCAGCCCTTAGCTCTGGTTCCTAGATTTTAAACCTGATTTTTGGATGTTTAAGTTCATCATCTCTGCAGCAGTTTAGCAGCCAACTTTCCTTTTCAAAGTATCAGCCAATACTCTCTCATATACTTGAAGAGATTGGAGAATATGTAAACTTTTAAATTGAGACTTTCCAGTGGAAAACCCGAGAGCTACGGCCGAGCAGCAAAATGCAGAGTGTGGTGGTTATGTAGCAAATCTGGGGGGAATTCAGCCGGGACCAGTAGTTTTCATGGACCTTTGGTGCTCTTGAAAGATCAGTCTAATTGCTTAGTACTTGAAATCAAGATTTAGATGTTGAATTCTGGGCTCTGGATTTTTTAAGTTGTCCTCTAAAGTTGATATGTGCAGTTTAAGGTGAAGACACACACCGTTAGTCATACACCTAAAAGGTCAATTTATTGAGAACTACAGAAATTCCACTTTGAACAGCTCCTGCTGTATAGAATGAGTTATGTCTCCAAGGGATGAGTCTCATGCAGACTCTTCTTGCAGACCAAGTGGTTTATTTTGCTGGAAAAGTGCAAATGTTTCCACCTTCTTTACTGTAGGAATAGGCTAACACCTACTTGAGATATTCCATATGTGCATAACTATAAATACATATGTTATTTATAATGTATTAGTATTGTTCTTCAATTCAGGTTGACAGCCCAGACAGGTTCTTAGCTGTCTCCGTGAGGCTGCTTTTTGTTCATCCTAAAGACTGTATTTGTATCAGAACCTCAGTGCATTAAGGTCTAGGGTGAGTGCTTTTAGAGTTGCTTTTATAGAGGCAAAAGATCTAAAGTTCTGTGCTCCTTGCTTCCTTAGCGGATTTAGAGGATCAATTTTGAGATTGAGCCTGACTGTATTCGAAAGAGAAGCTAAATGGGGTTTAGCCCAACGCTGACTGACCTTGAATTTCTCTTGAGGGGCCAGATGGAGGTTTTGTGTCTCAGCAGCCTCAAACCAGCCAGTCCCCCTCCCTGACCCACCTTGTGGTCCTGTAGCTGCTGCTTGAGAGGAGTGTGTGGATGGGAAGGGTATTTGACAGCAGACATATGTGTTGGTTTAAGTTTAAAGCAGCAAAGCATTAGCCCTCTAAAGCGAGAATCTTTTAGGATCTCTAAAGTCTGCTGAATATGTGCACTAAATACAGCATTTATGTGTTAGCTTGTGATGCTTTTATGGCTTTTTTTGAGCCATAATGGCATTTTATGAGTGGTTATAATATCTTAGTTGATTAGGGAGGGATCGGTCTCTGTAAAAATCCCATCCATGTCATCAGTGGATTAATCCCAAATTCTTCCTCCCTGCTAACTTGATGAAAGTAAGCACTTGATTCTTCAGGTACAACGAGCTGGATTTTTTTATAGGACTTCCATTTTTTTTTTTTTTTTTTTTATTTTAAGGGCTTGTGTGTTTGCAGTTTCTTTTGTTTGTTTTTTTTTTTTTTTGTTTTTCTTTGCCTTCCATCTCCCTTCCCCACCCCACTCACCCTAGCCCCCACTAATCTGGATGGTGTGGATGGTTTCTCAGAGCTGCCAGTGTTGACTTGGGTTCCTACTGCAGGTGATTGGAATTATCGTTGTCCCCCAGAAGAATCAAGTGAGGGAGCCCTAAGTGCTCCTGAAGCCTCTGTGTTGCCTAGTGATGCTCTCGGTGATGTCGCGTTGTGCCTGGGTGACGAGGACAATTCTTTTCAATGCACGATGATGGTTAGTCCAGACATTGAATCAACAGCAGTCCCAGCTCTTCTCTTCTGTGACCATTTAATGCCCTCATGTGCTATAGCATAATCAAAAGGGAAGAGAATAAGCTATTAGTCAGTTCTCCAAATATCTTGTGACAGTGAAGGGAATTATAAATTCACAATGTTTCAGAAACAATACATGCAAAATTTACACTCTGCCTTACTGAAGCTGTCAATTTGAACGTTAAAAGATGGATGTGTTTAACCCCGCAGCAGCCTCTGTCAGTCTCAGGTAATGTTCTCCTTAACAGCCCTCAGGCTTCTTTAAATGCTGAAATTTCAGCCACCTTCAGGTAGCCGTGTAGGCTCTGAAGTGGGAGACCTGCTAACAGTCCCCGAGGGGCTGCCTTGGCCACCAGGCCTGAGCTGCTGGAGAGCAGGATGCTCTTTCCATGCTTTTGATCTCCTGCTGCTCTGACAGAGTCATTACTATCACTTGGGTGAGTTTTCCAGAGCTCGGAAGTCTTAGGCCTGCCGGCAGCTTTTGGGACTTGCTTTGTATGAAATTCCGGAGCGCTGCCAGCGGCGTCCAGCCGGTGGGGCTGGTGGTTGTGCAGCTCCCCTCTCCCTGCCCCTAGGCGAAAGGGTGACCTCCTCCTGGAGGTGTCTGCTGCTGCGTTTGGCGGGGGCAAGCTGGAGGGTTGGATTTCTGGGCAGTTATCTGCTGTTGGGCAAGCACCCAACCTCAACTAAACAACCTGAGATGGGGTCCCCTTTCCTCTCTGAGGAGCGTGGTGGTGCCAGCAGAGCAGCAGTGCCTGCCTCCCTCCCCGCACTCCCGTGGGTTCATCCCGAGTTTCCTCCGGCGTTTTTGGTGGTGGTGGCAAAGTTTGCCTTCCACCTCCTCCGTCCTCTACGCTGTTTTCGCTGCTGCTACACCAGAAGTGTCTGTCCCCTGGGGTGGCTCAAATATACAGTGAGAGCTGCAAACTGCAGAGTCCTTTCTCACGCAGTCTCCCGCTAGAGCCTTGCACGTCTTGGCATGCTGCAGGGTTTTGGGAGGTGCTCCCGCCAGGGGCTGTGTAAAGCAGCGCTATGCGGGTGCCCTGCAGCGCTTGGGTAGGTGCTGCTGGCCGGGGGGGCGGCAGGAGCAGAGCTCCCGCTGCTCTCAGTGCCAAGGGGTCTGGAAAGCAAACACGGAATGATCAAAGGCCGGCAAATGTCTGGGCTAGGGATATTGAGTTTTTCTCCATATCCTGAAACTGAACTCTTATCTTGTCTTTGTGGTGGGTGATTTAATTAAGTTAATACAATTAAAAGTAAGTGTTTAAACAAGCCCTCTGCATCCAGCTAGAGCGGTGCTGACCTTTGCAAGAATGCCAGGGCTCCTCCAGCTCGCCTCACGGTGCTTCCCTGCCTCCGGAGAGGCTCCCGGAGGTGCCGTCGAGGAAGGGAGCGCACGGCAGCACCGTCCCTCCGCTGATCCCACCTTGCGCGAGGTGGAAAGCCCTTCCTGGGGTCCCTCCGTGCACACGTAGGGCTCCCGCCTGGAGCACCTTCCCGGCCGCGTCCCCAGCCCCGCGCTGAGGGAGCTGCCGCCCACCATGGGGCCCCGGTGCTGCAAGGGCTGCAGCGAGGGGCCCGCAGGTAACCGGGAGCCTCGCTGGGCTGGGAGGCTGGGGAAGGGAGGGCTGTTTCCACTGAGTTTGGTGTTCGGGCGGCTCCGGAGGGTGCTGTCACGTCTAGGGTGCTTCCCGTGAAGGAATGAGGGAAAAACGTGTTGGTTTAGCCTGTGGGCGTGATGCTTAAAATACTTTCCTCGAAATGGGAACTTTTGTGGTCTTTTTTTAATTTTTTTAATATATTAAAAAGTTCATTAATACTGTTGCAGAGATTTTATCTGAGAGGCATGTTCTGCCTCTTCCTTTCATGTCCTGGAGGACTCAAACTCTTTCTGCAGAGTTGAGCACCCACCAATGTAGGAAAAGGCCATACAGGAGGCAGCTGGGGCAGATCTGGCATCCCTGACTGCATGAGATCTTGTTGGTTACTCCCAAGGCCACCTTCATGCTGGCTGCATTGGTGGGACCAGCCCCAGAGAGCCCAATTGCTCTGGCAAAAGCTTGTGGTTGGAGCTTCAACTAGGAATTCTTACAGCTGATACAGGAAGGGATGTGGGATTTGGGGAGCGAGGGGCTGCCGGAGGTGGTGTTTGGGTTGCTGTATTTGCCCTGTCTCCTGATAGCCAGGCTCTGACACGTGGAGCGCAGACAGGATTAACCCGTGAGTGGATTGCAGGCTCTTAGAGCAGCTCCGGCAGAGGGGGAAGTGCCAAGTCTTCCTGGGGGCAGCTGCTTATCTGCAGCTATCAGAGAAGCTTGGAAAGGTCGTGTTTGTTT
>PTEX01000022.1:226059-342557 GCA_003342815.1 Eudromia elegans | reverse complement strand
TTTTCTTTTTTTCCAGAAGAGTGGGAGAGAAACCCAAAAGCATCAAGAAATGGTCTAAATTGGGTTGCTGGAGTGGAAACCTCAAAATAACTGAGAAGTAGGAGCAAATGCTAAAGGAAACTCAGGATGGGCTTTAGCTGTTGGTGTGTTGTTGTTTTTTGGTTTTTTGTATAGTGAAATTGTTCTCAGTAGCTAGGAAGTACCAGCTCTAGGGGTATGTCCACTGGCTCAGCCATTTACACTCTCCTCTAGATTCAATCCCTTAACGTGTGCTCCAAGGAGAAAGCTTGTGAGGGGTGTCATTGCCAGTGGACACTGGAGTGGAGCCTGGAGCCCTCCTTGGGCTTGTCTTTTCCCAATGGCCTGGGCCAAAGTGGAACCACAAGCTAGTGGGTGGAGAATGTTTCCATGAGTTACTGTTGATCTCCTGTTGATCTCCTTCCAATCTCCTGTACTTGCTTCCTGTAAATGTGAACTTGCTCACCTGTCTTATACTGGACAGCTGTTCCTGTTAGATGATCCAAAAAAAAAGAAAATTGCATTGTTGCAAAGATGTTTGGTAAGGGAGTTTGATGCAATATAATCACAATTGTCAGTGAATATTTACTTTAACTTGACCATTAGTTTGTGCTGTTTGGTTTAACTCTCCTAGAAGCTCCCACTGCTTTTTCTCTGTAGCAAAAAGTGTTTCAAACTACAGTGGATTGGAAGTTCCCAACCGGGGCAGATGCGAAGGAGCCAGTTCTTGGGCAAGCCCCATTTGCCCTCATGATCATCTTTGCTGACAGGATGTCGGCAGCTGGGGAGCATTTTCTGCTATGATTTTGTGATTAAAAAGAACCACAGTCTGTAGTGCTTCTGAAAGGATGTCTAGGAGGAAAGTGGGGCTTCTCTGAAATACTAAAGCTGTCTAGATTTTCTGGTGATTATGCGTTGTGTAAAAGGAATAAAAAGGAAAGCCTGAAAGTTAGTTGCATCTTCTCAGTGACCTTAGTGTCTTCCATGGTCTGTACAAAAGGGCAAGGCTTTAGGAAATGATGGTACTTCAGAAACATATAATTCATGATAAGTACTGAGTATATGTTGTATCTTCCAGTCAGTGACTTAAAGTTTAGAAATACGGTCCTGGGATTCATAACACCACCTGGAGTTAAAGAATGAATTTTCATTTTAATAAAAAAGGCAAGGAAAAGAGTAATTTGATTCTTCTTTTCCTTAGGTTATTTTTTCCAGGTAGTGTTTCTCCCTCCGTAGTTACTATAAAGATGCTGTTTCACACAAGAGCAGCATGGCCTGTCACTAGGACTGCTGAGGAGCTGCTGCCGGCAGCCCTACCCCTGTGGCTGCCCCACAGGCAGCGTGCTGGCTGTGCCGTGGTGCCAAGTGCCTGGCAGCACAACTGCAGCAGCCGCCAGATAAGCAAGGATGGAAATGTTTGGGTGCTTGCTGTTTTTTCTCCTCTTTTCTCCCTGTGAGAAGCTGTTTTTACCATTGTGTGTTGGGACCCAACAGCTGCGACAACCGATGTCGGGCAGGAATGTGCACTGAGTTGGTTTACAAAGGAGCTGCTCTTGCAAGGTGATTGGTTTGTAGTGAAAACCACAGCCCCGATCAGGAAGAGCCTCTTGCTGCACCCTGCTGCTGCGGCTCATGTTTGAGAGCCCTCGTGCAGGTGGGGGGGTGTCCTGTCCCACCACGTGGTCTCCCGGTCACAGCGTCTGCCGCAGCCGCAGCCCACAGGCTGTGGATGGACTGACCCTCACGGTGCTTCCTGCCCCTCGGGGTAGGTCAGCAGGTCAAGGCCGAGGAAGGACACGGTGTGATGCTCTGTAACGTGCAGTTGCAGCTGGTGAGGGTGATGTTTGGAGGATGTGCCTGCTCAGACAAGGGAAAAAGGCAAAGATTTCTCTTTTGCATTTCACTGGGAAAAAAATAATAAAAAAGTTGAAGAGCTGAGAGATCTGTTTTGATAAGAAACATTATCCCGAACTTACCTGGGCAATTACTGATGGTCTAAAACACATATCTAAGAGTGCTGCTTTCAGTGAGAGCAAGCATTAGCCTTTGACCCAATTCAGCAGAGCTGTTGCAGTGCTGATGAATAGACAAAGTACTGTTAACCTTCATGGTCTCTCTTACTTTGCACTTCACACTCTATTACTTCGTAAAGACTTTGCACCGGGTGCTAGCACAGAACACTTTAGATCGCTATTGCTCTCCAGGGAAGTAACGGTCACTCTGCACTAGTCTTGTCCAAAATTACGTGTATGGCAGGTTGCAGCCCCCTGGCTTCACCTTCAGAGCCTGTATGTGAAAGCAGGGAGCTGTGAGACAACCATGAAGAGGCTCAGCAGCCAGGCTGAGATGCTTGGGCTGTTCTTTCCCTAGCAAACAGCCTGGGTGCCCCTTCAGTGAACTGCCTTTTGTAGGCTAAAGAGCCTGCTGTGTTTAGTCTGTACCCAGCCAAAGTTGGTACCTGAAGGTGTGATAACATCTGCGGTGTGCACAACCTCTGGCTTGTACGTACTGTCACTGGGGTCTTGTTACCTGCTCGTCTGATTTCAGGCTTTCATAGTGAGAAAGCTCATAAAGGCAGGCTGGATCCCTGCAGCTGCACTGCTGCCGCTCTCTGTTACTGCATCCCTTAAATAGGGAAGCTCCTTAAACAGCATCAAAAGGGGGGTGGAGCTCCTTCTTAGAACTTGTCGCAGCTGTGGCAGAAATTGAGCCTTCATGCACAAGCAGCATAAAGAGCAGCACGGAGCCGTGTGCATTTGGCAGACCCACTCCTGGGCTTGCTCAGGTCCTCCAGTTCCTGTGGGCAGCAGAAGGGCTTGTACCAAGTGGTGTCTCACGTCACAGCCTCGATGAATGATGGTCTTGTCCAGCTTCATGGATGTGTTTGCAGGCCTGGAAGGGCTAACGCTTCTATTTCCTATCTTGAGAACAGTTGCATGTGTTGTTATCAACTGGTTTCACTGTAATTCATGTTTTAAACTCTGGTCAAGCATTAAGGCTGAATGCTTGCATCTGTTGGAGGTGATCATGTTGCCGTGAGCAGCTGCTGTAAGTAAAAGGCTCTTTCAGATCACTCATTTTCATAGTGTTCAGGGTGGTGAATGGGGACAGATCCAGCTGTGCTTTATCAGTTAGGGCGAGCACTTAATGGTGTTCTTGGTACAAGGTTCAAGCCTTGTGCCTTGTACTGGATGTGGGAGCAGGTAGTGACCAATCCAGCATAAAATCTTCAAGGAAAGATTTTCCCTTCGTGATTTTTTGATAAATTTGAATGTGGCAGACTGAACTTTGCAGCTTGTTTTATACTATGTAGCTGGGGTGTTATTGAATCTAATGGTATGTACCCTAAAGCTTGATATTCTGTCTCACAGGACTGCTGACTGGGGAGTCTTACGGCATCACCCATGCCAGTGTCCCACACCTCCTTCCTCTTGACTGTGCACTGTCCAGCCACCCATGTGAATTCATGGTCTGTTAATCAGGTCATTCCTCCTATTCAGCAGAACAACGTCCCAAACGTTTATCTCTGTTAAACCGTTCGAGCTGTCAGAGACCCAAACTAGTGTTCCAGAGCGTCTGGACTACTTCAGGGAGGGTGTGAGCATTCTTCCCTTTCATTCCTGTGATGCTGCAGGTGAGTGGAAGTCTAGAACTGAGCAATGAGTTTGAATATGGGAATGCAAATAAATCTTTGGAAGTCCTTGGTTTCCACTAAGCAAAGGACAGAAAGGCTGTCTGATTTCTGGGGATGACTTTGAAGCTGTTTTCACATCTGTGGTCTGAAGTGCACACGATCTGCTTTCAGCACTGCTTTCTGAATTATCTGAAACAGCAGAAAAGTCAGGCTTGAAGGTACCTCTGCAGCAGCGGCCTCTCTGTCAGTGGGATGAAGCATGACTAAGGTTTTCTCTTCCTGACAGTTCAGTTTCCCTGCACAGACCCCTTGCTGAGCTGTTAATTATCAAATTATCCAAGTCTGTTGTCTCTGCCTCAGAATGCAGCAGTTGCGAGTCTGGATCTGGCCCAAGGTCCATCTGGTCTCGTGTCCTGTCTCCCAGTGGCTAGTACCAAATGTACAGGCTGCCCCTGCTCTAGGTTTCATCATTTCCTTGTCAGCTAGAAATGTCTTAATCTCTGGAAAAGAAGGTTTAAATTCTGCCAAATCTATTTTGTTATGGCAAAATGGTCATTCTATATAGTCTTACTGGCACTAGAAATATACAATCCTTTTTAATTATGAACTCTTCACTTTTTTTTTTTTAACTTAAAAAAATTTTTGCTGCCTTTTGTATTCATCAAAAAATATGTTACTCTTGTGTGGTGGCACTTGAGGAACAGACGTTCCCTTTTCTGGCAGTAAAGTTCTACCTTGCTAGGAGCAGAAGCACCTTCTCCTGTGTGCTAGGGTAATGTAGAGCCATTGATTTTTGCAAGAGCAGCTCTTTTTTTTTTTTTTTTTTTTTTTTTTTTTTTTTTTTTTTAAAAAAAAAAAACAGATCTCTGGCCCTTCCTAGCTCCTCAGGGAAGCTGTTATTTCTTTCTCTTGAAAGACAGCTGTTTTCTTCCTTGAAGCCAGCTCAGCTCCAGGGAGAATGAAATGGCTTGAGGGGCCCTGCTGAAGAGCAGTCCCTTCCTAGGCAGGTGCACCTCGAGGCGCAGGAGACCTTCTCCTTCAGTCTATTGTCAGCTATGGATTAGTAAATGTAGCTCCATTGCTCTAAATATGTTGCATCAATCTTGCAGAAGGGAAGACTGAGGCATAAAGCAAGTTTCTAGCTTGGTTGTGATGTGTAGAGGGAGCTGAGAGTTCAGCTGGGGATTCATTGAGCCAAGGTGTATCAGTGATGTCTGGTGTAGCAATGGACAACACTTCTTAAAAGCAGCATCTGTCTTTTGAGAGTCCTCAGTATGTAAAAGCAGCTGAATCTTGGGTGACCTGCTAACCAGCAAGCTTTATAACACAGCCTCTCTAACACTGGAACACTGGGTACTACTCAACCATCATACCCTCCTAGTGCTTATTTAGACAGGAAGCTTCCCGTGAAATATTTAAGTCTGTTGAGATGGCAGTGCAGTAACTCAGTGGCAAGTTCCTGCAGGGGTGCGTTGCCAGCCTGCGGTAGCTGACCTGGTGCAGCTCGGATTCGGTTCTCATCAGGAGCTGTGGTGGGGAGCTTTGTGGCACAGCAAGCTGGAGCAGTAACTCCTGTTCCCAGAGGTGCATTCCCGAGACCCTCACAGCAGCTGGGAATTCCTGCCACTGCTGAGTGCTCCATTGGTTCAGAACAACGTAAAAGTAGAAAATAAAAGTTTCTTCACATAACTGTGGTGTGGTGCCCGTATTCAGAAATGATGCAGCTGGAGTTCAGGTCTCGGCTGTTCCAGTTTTGCAGATGAGGTTGCTGAGACACTGAGAGCTAAGAGTCTTGACTGAGAAATCAGAACTTCCATTGAAGTCAGTGGGAGCCATGGGGCACGACAACTCTGAAAATCCACACTGAAGTCCAGCATATAAAGTGTTACGTGCCTGAGACAGAGCTGGGGAAAAAAATTGTTGGCATTCTCCCTTGGAGTAGACCAGCATGCAGTTGCTGTGCCTGTGTTAGGTTATTGCTTCCTGTTTCTTTGTAATTTTCGGTGACCCTACAGTTAAGTAAAATTCTTCTATCTAGTTAATGGGCCTCATTGGGGTGTTTATATTGGATTGTTTTATTTCCCTTTGGCATTCTTGTTGTTGAAATCAGTCTAAGGAAATCTAATGTTATAATAAGCTTTTTAAAGGAAGAACCTAGCATGAGGCCTACAGACTGTTGTAGTGTGGATAGTAAAGTAAAATTGTGATTAGAATGTCTTGTCTGTTACTTTGCTTATGAACAAACAAAGAAGTAGGCAAGATCTAGGACCAAAGAGGCACATTCTGTTATCTGTCTTTTGGCTTGGCCCAGACATCTGCAGGCTGTTTGAAGCTGCAGTAATTTAAAGATATGTGTCCCTGCAGTAATGCCCTTGTTTTCTAATTCCGTTTCTCAAGAGCATGGTGGATTAGCTTGAATAATGAACGTGTATAATTGAGGGAGCTCGACACTGGATGTTAATATAAAATAGGACTGGAAACAGAGCAAGGGGGATGTAACCTTTGTGAGGACACACTCTTTTTTTCCTTTTGAAGTACATGTAATGAAAGACACTGCTCTTGTCATGGTTCTTAAAATCTCCCCCTCTGTCACTACAGGGGTGTTGGCTTTGGCTTGCAGGTCTTGGCAAATGCTCCGTGGCAGAGCAGGACTGACAGTTGTGCTCTAGCCTGGCCTCTGTAGCCATGCACAGAGGGTGGCCTTTGGTCCACCTGCTTCCCACTTTTCCAGCATCTGTACCCAACAGCTGGTGTTCATGCATCTCACTAGATCTCCTTGCTGCAAAGGCAGGGACAGCAGAGCTTGAGGGGGTGAGCTTTGGACGAGAGTCCTCTTTACAGCACGCTCTGGGTCAGACGTGAGTATCAAAGCAGGTGGTTTAAATATCAGATTATAAAGAAAGGAGGTGATGTGAGCTGTCAGATTGCTATTGACAAGGAGGCTTGCACCAGCCTAAAGACTATCACACACAAGAAGACGTGTCTTTCCTGGGGTCCGGGAGCCTGAATCAGAAAGCTATGGGTTTACTTTGAAAAGAAGATAGAATGCCACAGTTTTTCCATGCTTAAATGTTGAGGATATTAGTGAACCCTAGTGTGCCAGACAGAGCTGTGAAAAATCTTTGTACTGCGAGGTGGACATTGTGTCCTTAGTGGCTGTCGTGCCCTGGGCATTGGTGCAGTGCCAGGTGCAGTGTGCTGCACTCTCAGCAGCAGAAAATAAGGACCTCATCATTTTTTCTCTCTCTTTTTTTTTTTTTTTTTTTTTTTCTGAGAGTGATGAATTTGAGATTTTTTTGTTTAATAGGATAGGAAGAGGTATAGAGAGCCTCTGTTCTGTTTCATAACAGCTATTGACTCTTTCTGTGCAGTTCCAAGAGTGTGTCTGCTTATGCAGAAAGCTGTTTGTTGAACACCAAAAGCCAAGGTCTGGGGGCTTCTTTGTGAGGAAAAAAGAGCGAGCCCTTAGCCACAAGAGGGAGCACATGAGAAGGGATGGGAAAGAAATGTGTGTTGTGATGGTTCTACTCATGTCTTCCTTTCAGACCCTACAAAATGGGACAGGAAGATGTTTGGGTTGGAACCCTTGCTATCGATATGGATGTGCTTATTGAGAAAGATGCTACTGAGGACAGCCCAGCCAAGCCTTCCATATCCCAGTGCTTCCATCCTCTGTGGTTGTATCTTGGTGTGAAATGCACATTGTTACAATTTTGCAAATCGAGCTCAGGACCTAATTTATCCAGTGAATTGATCCTAATGCTGGAGTCGGGGCTTGGAGCCCAGGGAAGAAATAACTTCAATAGTTAAAATTCAGTGTTGTTTTTGCCTGACTGGCACTCTATTACTAAACCCATTTAACAAAATGGGTATTGATTTGCTTAGTTCAATATCAAACCGAGTCATGCTGATACACTTTCAATGCGCTCCGACTAGAGTTACGCTGAAGGGCTGCATCTATACAACTGTGATGGGTTTTATGCCAGTTTGGTTAAATTTGTATAAAAGTGAGTATTGACAAGCTGTAAGCACTTCATAATGCGTTTCTGCTTCGTAAGCCCGTTCCCCTCTTAGTTCAGCCGTTGCCTCCTATTCCCCTTTTCCCCTGGTGTCCAGTGCTGCGTATTTTATGGGCTTGTTTCCATTTTGCTGCGTGGCTCATGCGGTGTTGGGGCTCGTGGCGCTGCGCGTGGCCCTGCTGTGGCCCTGCACACCGCTGCCCTTGTCTGCCTCCCCTCCCCGGGCACCAGCTCCTCAGGGCACGGACCTTCTCTTGCTAGGGTCTGAAGAAGCCCCGCGCATCCTCATGGGCTGCCCTTCCCTCCTCGGTCTATTTTTAGTTGTTGTTTGCCTTAATTGCTCCTTCTCTTGCAGACAGTAAGCTCTTTGGCAGCGAGGCGGCCAGCTGCGTGTTTGGGCAGCACCTCGTGCACTGGGGCTCAGGCTTGGTGAAAATCTTTAGTTTCTGTTGTGGCTGAATGTTTGCTGCGGCTCTATAATTTCAGCACAGGGGGCTGTGTTTGTGGCTGGGGTTTTTGCTGTGGATCGGCGCTGGCTCTTTTGGTGTCACTGCCATCGGCTGCTCTCCAGCGCCGGGCACTGGATGTATAAGCTGCCTTAAATGAGACAGGCAAAGTTGGAGGCGTAATCCACGAGGCAAATTGCACGGTAGCAGTGGCATGCAAATGAACAAGTGAAATTCAGTCATTTCCTGAAAACAGAGGGAAAAATTATACTTTGTTTGGCCAAGTAAAATCCTCCTAGTTTAGGCAAACGTATTAATTTAATGGACTTATATCCTGTATTTACAGCTTTTTAAGACTATCAGGACAGCCTGAGGTTTCACAAGATGAATCCAGGGATGCCAGGCATACACCACGCAGGCCAGAACATTTCCCTACCATCCTATTTGTTGGTGGTTCTTCAGATGTGGGCAGGAAGTGGGTCGAGGACTAGATGAGTTATCCTGCTGGTCTTGTCCCTGCTGTGCTCTTACCCAGAGGCTCTGCAGATCCTTCCCAGCACATGAACAAAGTCAGCCTTTCAGGTGAATAAAATGCTGTTAACAGCCCTGTAAAAAGGGCCCATCCAAAGATGTGTTGGAACGTGCAGAGAACACCTGCATTTGAACTTATGGGTGCACGTAGCCTCCTAAGAAGAGATGCCAGCTGCCCTTGCCGTGGGACACACTTCTCATGGGGCAAATGGGTTTCTAGTCGCATGATGAGAGGACAGTGAGGGGTACAGTGCTTGAGGGCCTCTGGAGGAGGAGATCTGTCCCATCCTAAGGGAATGGGTGAGTACAATTGAATTATGTGATTCGTTTTATCGTCTTAAATCAGGCAAAAGCCTCATGAGCTGCGTGTAGACCACAAACCTTGGGAAGTTCCCATGCTGAACAAGAGGGCAGATAGGAGAGCACCTGGCCTCCCTTGTGCTGCCCTTGGCAGTCCAGGAACTCGACACGTGCTCGGCAATCCGCTGCCTCAGGCTGCACCTCGTGGCAGAGCCGGTAGCTGTGGGAGGTGAGGAGATGCGGATAAGAAAAACGACGTCGCGGTCTCAAAGTGGCTGAGGCTGGGCCTGGTAACATGAAGTCTGCAACCGATTATTCATCTATTTGAGTTATTCCCTACTCCAAATAAACTTGCTACTTTTTTTTTCCACTTGGAAACAGCTGCCTATTTTCATGCTAGCTTATGGGAAAGTCCAGGATTTGCTCAATTAAAAATAATTCTGCAACGGCTCAGCTAGCTGCCCCCATGCGAAGGGCTGCCCTGCAGCCAAGGCAGTAGCGAGGGACGGTGCCAGAGCCTCTGAGGAGTCCCAGCTGTGAGCGAAGGGGAGGGAGCAGTGCCCGGGACCCGAGCGCTGCCGCCTCCTCCTCCTCCTCGCTGTTGCTCCTTCACAGCTGTGGGAATGCCTAAAAATTGCAGACAGCCAGTGAGGGAGGGGAGAAAAGATCCCTGCGACTTTCAAACCTTTGGCCAAAGGCCAGATATGTTGCCGTGGGCAGAGATTCAGCATCACAACTGCAGCCGTGAGAGAGAGTAAAAAAATGACTGAGGTTTATTTTTAAAGTGTGTTTGAGTCTGAGTTTTTCTCAGAATATTGAGCCATCCTTGGCATGCCAAGGCCCAGCCTGCCCTTTTTTGCTCTATTGGCCCCGACCTGGTCTGTCTCATTCATTCCCCTCAGCTGTTATTAATAGCGATCACTTAGTTGTTTGTTTTCGTTCTTTCTTTCAGTTATTCCCACTCCGCTCTCAGTGCCTGAGGAACATGAGACTGCTTGAGATGGAGGTGAGGAAGCTGGGGTGGATAGCGGGGTCAGGTGCTCTCTCCCAGAGATACCCATTCCCCGACCAGCTACGGTCCCGCTGCTGCCCCCACGTGACGGGGGAGCTTTTAGGGACGTGCTGGCAGTAGCATTTTTAGAGAAATCTCGTGGCTGAGGTGGCTTGAGGTGGCCCTCCCTAAGTCGTGTTGTGAAGTGCTCAGTCACTTTGGGCATGGGAGCGGCGAGCAGGGGTGTCCATGGCATGCCAAGGGTCTCTTGTTAGGATTTGCTGCTGTGCATCCAAGGGGTGCCTGGGTCTAGCTCAACATCATCAAGACCATCAACATTAGAGTGGAATGCAAGCATTTTGGACAAATTAAAACGAATTTAAAAATTAAGGGAAGGAGTTAGACCAGAGTTACTCACTTGATCGATGCAGTGAATTGCTTTTATTAAAAAAAAGAAAAAAAAAAAGATGACTTGAACTACTTAAAAATCTTACTTTCTGAGTGCTTTTGGTGGTGGTGGAATTAATACAGATAATATTTCACCTGGGAAGGACATATTTCAGATTGATGGAGAAGTTTGATTTTGTTCATCCAAAATGAGATAAAGGATTATAGAGATCGGTTCGGATGAAAAATATAAATCTTTTATTGTCCTGGATCTGTTTCTTGTGACTCTGCCTAATGGCAGCTCTGTGAAACCACCCTGGCATCAGCTTGCAGAGGGGCAGCAGCTCTGGGTGTGACTTCTCTGTGAGGCTGTTCCTGTTACGCTGAGGTTAGTGCTGGAGAAGCTCTACAAATAACAGTGCAGGACTAGCCCAGGAAGGATGGAGGGCCTGAGCCCCAGCATGTGCATCAAAGGACTCTTCATTACATGCTCTGTACTCGTGCTTCCAGCCGAGAGGTGTTTAACAGCCGGCATTGCCAGCTCCCGAATTAGGCCGTGCAGCTCAGCAGAGGAAGCTTTGCTCCTTTTTGGCTCTCCCTATTCCTGCGTTGGGGCATTTGTGCTGTGGGAGAGGTGCTGTGTGCCAGTTTAGGATTGCCACACCTGTGGGAATGGAAAACTGCTGGGTTTGCCAGCTGCCCTGGAAGCAGCTGAGCACCAAAGAGACATTGGGATAGAAGAATGTACTCGCATCTCAACAAATCCGAGCACTCGTTCATCTGTATTTTACATCAGTTCTTAGAAGATGCAGACATCTCCTGGTATTTGTAACTTAATGAGGAATTCGATTTCACTGCTCTCTGGGCAGAAATGTTAACTGTCTCATTAGCTTCTGTGACGCTGATGGCCTTTGGGCATGAAAAGATAGAGCCATTCTTCATCCAGACAGCAGGCAGGATGTATTTACCACTGGTGGTACTTTTGTGTAAACAAATAATTCACGTCTTATGGAAGCCCTGGCACTGTGGAGTGCAGTTATTGACACAAGGCTTAGTATATATTCCTTTATATACAGGAAAAAATAGCTGGATTTTATATAAATGTGTAAGTAAGAGGAATGAAAGGAATGGATTGTAAGGATATTTTAGTGAGATTAGACATAATGGCAGCTATGTAAGTCTAGGGGTAAACTTTACAAAAGACAGTTTGAGATATGGAGCAGAGCGGGGTGGAAATCATCCAGTGAATCCCTAGGCATCAGTGGTAAGTTTATTTGTCGTACACTGAGAGTCTGTTCCCTGTCTTAGAAAGACGTTGTGAAGGTAGAATCCCCTTGAGCAGTAAGGCACGGGGAAGGAGCAAGACTGTGAGAATGAGATCAGGGTAGATAGAATATCAACTCATCAGGGAGAAGGTGAGTCAGCAGAGTCTCTGTAGTTTGACCCAAGAGAGAATCTTAGTTTTTCCTGGGAAATTACCTGTGTTTATTGTGTTGATTTGTTAATATTGTGGGAATTAAGCCTTTGTGGTTGTTTTTTTTTCCTCTTTTTTCTTTTTCCATAAATGTGGGAGTGGTGTACGTATGTTGCAGTGAAAGATTTTAGTCGAGTTGATTAGGAAGCGTTTGTGCCTTGCCTCTGAAACGGCTGTGACGAGCGTGAGCGGAGGGGCTGTCTGCACAGCGGTGACATGCTGAGCTGGGGCAAGGTGACGGTGTCACTGCCCTGTCCAACGGCATCCCAGGCAGACCTTGCATTGGAGCTCTGTCTCCAACGCCAACCCATGCTCTCAGCAGTGTGGTGAGAGTGTGGGGGCTTGGATCTCCGATCCTGGTCAGAATCCTAGCAATTTGGGTGAAATTAAACTTACATACATTTTTTTGTTAAAATCAATTGATTCAGCCCAAAGGCACAGGGAGAGAGTCAGGCCACAGGCTGGGAAAGATGTTCAGCTGGATGTGTAACATGTACCTTTAACAACTTGTAGGGGCACGGAGAGATGTAATTTATTGGAAGGAGGTGGTTGATGTGAGGTCTTCTGTTTTCCAGCCTAAACAGTGATCTCTGCTGCTTTTATCACATGCAAATTCCTTCCTAATTAGCCATTCTCTGTCATCTCTCATAGTTGCCAGGAATCATTTTTCCATAACGTATACTTTGTTTTTCACCTAATATGTTGTTTTTAATAAGCTGGATCTCCAGTGGCCATTTCCATCTCTGCGGCTTATCTGGGGTCTTTGATCTACTTCTGTCGCTGAGGTTTGGTGCACTCTCGCTATCTTCACATGCTCTTGCATTTTTCTGCTCACAGATCGTTAGTGAGATATTATCTAAATTCTGAATAAAACATTCCAAGATATTTTCTCTTGGGGGAGAGAAACACTGGGTCTCTGGGCAATGTCTAGTTTTGTTTGCACTAGGATATAACACCTGAATCACAGCTAAGACACGAGTTCATTTGTTTTGGACGTGGCCTTTGCATTATAAAGAGAGGCTGAACCTGTGCTGAGAAGTTGGGAGACTGAGTCTGCTTCAAGAATACAATGGTTTTAGAGTTGGTCATAGCAAAGATGCAGTCCAGTGATACAAAGCTGTTCTGAATTGATTTTGGGTCTTCACATTTACTAAAGAAAGAAGAATTAGAACAGAAAGACAAACCAAAATACCAAACGTCCCAATGCTTTTTCCAAGCAGGCTTTATTTTGATTCGGGTCTGACCTGCTTCCCTGCTTCCTGTTTTATGCTGGATGGGGTCTCGCCTTTCCTGCGGCTGGCTCCAGGCTGGTGCAAGCTGGCTGGTGTGCGCTGGGGCTGATCCAGGAGCACCAAGCGAGCTCGGTCACGTCCTCGCGAGCGAGTCGGCTCCGGCGTGGATTACGTGGAGCCTCTGCCGCGCTGGCCGAGGCAGAAGGGAGTTGTCATCTTCTCCATTGCGCGTACGGGCAGTGACGGCACAGGGAACGACGCGGTTCCGGCTCGGTGGCTTACGTGAAGAGCTCGCCTTTCTTCCCAGCTGCTCTTGGCTCTTGTGCATCGCTTCCCTAGCTGGGCACGTTGTGTGCTCCACCGAGGCCCTTCTGAAGGGCCCCTCTGACAGGTCTGAGTCCTTCACACATTGTTAATGTTCAAGGGTGTTGGAGTTACTGTGCAGAGGAATCTGGGAGCCATGGGGTATGACGCTCTGCTAAACTCCAAGTGTGTTACCTCTGCTGCATTTTCTTTTGCTTATTTTATAATTGTAGCTTTCCTATCCCTTTCATGGGGGATGCTTGGAGTGGTGGCCTGGAGTGTCCCCAGGCTAGGAATTGACCACCAGCCATAGGAGTCACTCTGGAGGAAAGGGCAGTAGAGGAAAACACTGAGGAAAAACTAGTAGTGCTTTTAGCAGTAATAGGGGGCAGCAGGGCAGAACTGAGAGCTAGTTCAGACGGGGTGACGGGTGAGAAAGCTCTGTTCCTGCTCACACGAGTGTCTCCTAGTGCCCCGTCACACAGACGTGGCAGCTCCTGCCAGGAGGACCTGGACAACCTGGGCAGGAGTGCTCCACTCCTCCCTGCCGGAGCGCAGGGCCAGGCAGGGGCAGCGGGTCTGTCCCAGGCCAAGTGGCCTGTGCTCCCCACGCTGCGCTGGCTGGGCCATGTCACACGGTGCCCGGCAGGAAGAATCCCATTCAGAGCAGTTATGTTCTGGCAAAGTTACAGGCAACTGAAAGGAGCCTTACAATGGATAATGCTGGGCAGCCATAGGAGAAAGCAATGTTCCCAGCCCTGCTAGCACAAACTGCTGCATTAAGTGACACAGTTGCATAAGGGAAATCCAGGCGATGTCAGTGCTGTGGATGCCGCTTCAGGAACGGAGGCTGAACAGGGGCTGGTGTAGAGGCTCTTGTAGTCGGTGGAGCATGGGCTGTGAGCAGCTAATATAGGTGGTACATCTGTTCTGCACTGTCAACTGCTTCACAGTGCAGCATCGTGATTTGTGTGCATCAAAATAGGGAATGTTTGCAGCAATCAGACACTGAAGCAGTCTCAGCTAATGTACTGCTTGCTCTTGCTCTAGTTAATGTGTCAAGAAAGATCTAAGGAGAGAAGATTGCTCCAGAAAGTGTCCCGTTGCTGCCTGGCTGCAGCACCAGATTCAGTGCTCCCCAGAACGTCTCAGTGATGTGTCAGAGGCATGAGCAGCAGGACTGAAAGCTCAGACATCCTCATGCTCTTCTGTGAAGCCATGAGTAACTTCTGTGCTCTGAGCACTTACTGGACAAAGGGGGAAGGAACCCGTGGCAAAGCAAAGAGCTTAGATGAAGAAGAAACTTTCTGCTTCCCCTCTCCACATCCCTACCAACAAGATGCTGGTGTTCTGGGGCAGATTGTCAAACCCTGCGAGGGAGACGTCAGGGAACCAGTGCCCACTTCTACTGAGGGTCTGACTTCTCCACTGAGAACAGATTAGTCATTAGCCCTGTAATGTCAGTATAGAATACCAGAAGTTTTTCCTACATACATTATGCATGTTGGGGACTGTTTCAATTCCTCCTCCAGTTGCCTCCTGTCCTAAGAATACAACACCTAAATGATAAAATGGAAAATCTAAGAGGGATTTAGAATAATGTAAAGCAAAACTGGCATGTAGGAGGGCACACTGTAAAAGGAAAAAAGTGCCTACATTCCAGGTGCTGCTGTGCACACAGAATCTGGTGCTTGACAGGCAAAATGGGTATAAGACAACTAATGTAGTGGAGCTGTGCTGCCCAGAAAGCTGTGTTTGTGTGCAACGGGCAGCCCTCTCTTGTCTGCAGATTCATGCTTCCAGTGTGACTTGAATACTAGAGCTGTGTGACTTTCTGTGATAGACCGTGGCATGGCTGGAGCTTTACTGGCAGCTTCAGAACCATTTTTAAAATGATATGTATTATTGATGTTGCTATCAAGGTTCCTGCAGTCACACAATTCAAAATGGCATTAGGCACTCAAGGCAAAACAGTAGGTGTTATGTGTGCCTGTGTGTATGTTTGCATACATGTTATGTGTCAAAAAAAAAAAATCACTTTGAGCTTTCCCCATTTCTGTGGTTTTCCTCTGAACATCCACAACTGGCCAACTCTGGTATGACCAAATATGACTGTTATGTCATGGCTTTATTTCTTTGGTTTGGCTGATGTCTTAAGGTTCTTTTACAATGTCACAAAACTTTAGGTAGCTCTTAGTGTTGTGGATTGTATCGTATATATCCTGACCATTTGGCTGTCCCCCATAGCGGAGGCTGGAGCTGTGGATCGTGGTGCTCTAGATCGAGTCGAGCTTTCCAGAGCAGCAGGTAAGTCTGTGATAGCCAGCCTTCCTGAGCAGGTGCTGTACAGCCGAGCGTGGGGCTTGACTGCATTGCAGTCTGTTACACACTTGATATGTGCCATTGATGCCATTATCAGAACTGATCAATAATGAATTCTCTGTCTAAATATGTCATTCTTGGTCTTTCATAGAACACTAGTGGAAGAGTATCAGTTTTGGGCAGATGCAGAGAGCAAGTGCCCCTGTTTCACAGTGGAGTGTTGACATTTGTAATGGTGCAGCTGGCAGCTTGGAGTGGCAGGGGCTAAGTGTGCTACCCGGATGCTTGTGTGCAAGTGATGGTCAGCAAAACGCCTTAATTTGTTAGATATGGGTATTTGCATTGTGTTCACAGATTTCCAAGTTAACATCTCAGTTCCTGGGTCTTCAGACTGTAAGATCAGGCTGTTTTGTGTCTGTGCATATATAACCAGAATGGTGCTTTAGCCTCGGGTTTGTTGAGATGGTTTTCTGCAAAGTAACAGGGGACAAACTTGGAGGAGTCAGTGTGCAGTGTGAAGCAAAACAGTGATGAATTCACATCTATGTCAAGCCCTACAACTATCATATCCATTGTGAAAGGTGGAAAGACTTTAACTCCCTGGAGGTGAATGAGTAAAGCAAAACAAGGAAAACTGAAGACTGCGCCTCTGGATCTGTTTGCACTAGAAGAGTGACTAAGCTGCTGACAGGCCTTATCAATGAAGCTGAGCAGTGTGAAAGCTTTAGCTGGTGGGTGCTGATGGACTGAAGGGGTTCACCTTGCAGCACAGTGCAAATGTCTCGCTCTCCACCTCGTGCTCTGCCAGGAAAGGAGCTGCAGAGCCCCTGTAGCACCGTCAGCTGCAGGGCCTTTCCTGAGTAGAGATGAATTCTAGGGCTTGGTCAGAGATTATTGAGACAAGAAGAGTTTTTGTATTATTTTCTTACTGGGAAAACAATGATCTTCAGAGAAGATGTCTGGGAAAAGATACCGGTTTAGGCTTCCCAGGAAAAATCAAGCAGAGAAGCTCAAGTTATTTTTTTTTTAGCAAAGAAACTACAGGAAAAAAAAATGGGAAGGGAAATAGAGTCCTTAGGCCATTTGCTGACTTATGAACCAAATGTCTTTAGTTTTACAATTTAGTGCTTTTGTTTAGCTTTTCTTTTGATGTAGATCAGCTTTTAGATTAAAAGCACATCGGTTATTTTTTATGTTGCTGTATTGGTCAGGTGTGAAAGTAGATGTAGTCTCTCTGATCAACACGACTTTCCTTGCAAAAGCTCTGTCAACACTGTTTATATCACTGTCTTCATGAGGTGTTTTGATCAGTGTGCACTAGAGACAGGTTGTGACAGTAGTCTGGGTTGTACATGTACAAAATGCTGCTTCTGCTACATACTGAAGTCCTTCCAGCATCACGGGGAAAGAGCCTGGTAGAAATGTAGCCCTGGAGCTCAGTTATTGGGCCTGAAGCTCTCAGATGCAGTTGTGCAGAGAAAAGAAGTGGGGCTAGATCCTCAGCTGACGATAAATTAGGAAGGTTTTGCTAATATTGCTGAGTATTTTGCTCAATTTCCTGACTGTATTCCCTGCCGCACCTTAAATTCAGGGCAGCTTTTGTTTGGCTGAACAGGACTATGTTCTAGCTAGAACAATTCCTATTGTAATCTAGGCTCCTCAAGAAGGATGTTTACCTGCTGTCAGCTCTGAAGGAGAGAAAATGAGAACAGCAAGTTGGCTGCTGATGTGCTGCTCTGAGGAAGAGACGTCGGGGTGGATCCTGGCCTAAGCCCAGGACAGAAGTGCGGGTCTCTGAGCTGCAGTGCAAGGTAGATCCTCGGTTTGAGAGTCTTCTGGGAACCTGCGTTGTTCCTATTTCTTCTTTCGTGAAAGAGGAATATGGTGGAGTCTCTTAACCAACGGAGGGAAGCGAGAACACAAATACTGAAGTGCAGGGTCTTGACACTTCAGCCTGACTGTAGCCTAGAATTCAGCTCCCATTAGAAGCCAGTGAATTGCCAAGGCAGAAATAATGTACTTTAATTAGCTCAACAAGGTGATCAGGACTCTGTTTACCAATGTGGCTTTGAGCAATGCTTGTAACACCCGGGGAAACAGGAAGAAATTGTAAATAAAGACAGCTTTGAAATTCAGTATGTGTCTGATTTGCATTTTACCATGTATTCTTCTTCCCCCTGCCTTGTCCTTATAAGAGCCTGGGGAGGTCTGTGTGGCGAGGCTGGCATCGCTGTGTTGCATTATGTATGTGACAGGGGGACTGTGGAGTGGCACTTGTAATGAGGATGAAAATGGGAGCTCGCTTTGGGGAGGGGGAAAAAGCCCTTCCCGTAAGGGCTGCCTGGGGCTTTCACCCCCTCGGCCGCACACGCGGGGCTCGGCCGCGGCGCTGGAGGATGCGGTGAGCGGATGCATCTCCTGGGGGCTGCTCTGTGGTACCTCGGGGTGGCCACGTGCACGGAACCACCGCGTGCTGCTTGCTCACATTGCGGGTGTCTCGGTCCGTTCAGCTGCCATGGCCCTGTCTGCATCTCGGTCTTCATCCTCCTGGTGGGGAGGAGAGCACAGGTGCTGGGGTTGGACCTCCCTCGGCTAGGAGGGTGCAGAGCAGGATTTCTGGTGCTGGGGAAATAGGCAAAAGCTCCTTCCCTGCTCTCGACTCCCTCAGGATTTGCTATGATTTACCCTATCCTATTTTAAACAGTATGTTTTTAAAAAACGTGATTTTCACTCAGTTTTGGAAGTAAAAATGCCACTGAATAAGTTAATTTTATCAATGTATCTTAACAAAGCACTGCAAACTTACAAAATTATCCCTTTTTTCTTTCTTTTGTAGTGCAGTAGTTTATACTTCTATCCCCATTTTAGGTACCATCTCCCATTCTTCATTGAGGTTATCTCAAATTATAGATGGACAGCAGGGTGACACTTCCGTGGCAGATCTGTTCTGTTCCAGCCCGCTGTACAGGCTGGTCTTCAATTGTGGTTTCTACCCCAAGTGCTGTGCTGAGCAGCCTGCTTTTCATCAAAGAACTTAATTCTCATCAATCCCCTAGAAACAATCATGTAGAAATAGAGGTTACTGGGGTTTGGAGAACCATGGGACTCGCCCTCCATGACAGAGTTGCAGTAACTCAGGAATGGCTGGACACTGGCAGAGACATGAGCTGGACCTAGTCTAGGCCAACATCCTGAGCACAGAGGCCAAGATCCATTCTCGGGCAGACATACTAACAACGGGGCCTGAACCAAAATCTTTGGTCTTGACCCTTCAGAAAATCTCGCTCTCCTCTCTTGGAGCTTTTCCCTTATGGAAGACGCTATTTCAGTGTCTCAGCCTCCTTGCCCACACGGAAGCATTAAGGTCTGAATTCCCATGCTCTGCCTCATTATGCATGCTTTTCTACCATTAAAAGCTCTGAGAACCATGATTATGTACAATTTGCACTAATAAAAAGTTGAGTTTACTGCCTGCGTTTAAAATAAAGCTAGGAAAGAGGACTTGTAAAGCCTCAGAAACCAGAAGATAAATAATAATTAAAAATTGCTGTAGCTTTGAAGCCAGTCTCATGATATTGGGAGCTGATACAAGATTTGGATGTGCTTGGGGAGACAGTGGTTCAGAAGTCAGATTCTGTGCAGAGCTACTTGACAGACTAAAGTTTGTTACTTTAGAAACATTTAAAATTCAAGAGCCTAAAAATGCTTCTGAAAATGTTCTGGGCTTTGCAGTATGTCTTAAGCCTTTGTATTAAAGAGTGTTTCAACACACTCTCCTCTTCAGCTTAGAAAGGCCTGGTTGAGTAGAATAAAGAAATAAAGATGCTCTAGACAAATGGTGTCTATTTTTTCCCTTTTTATTTCTTGTTCTTTCCTCCTCTTGAAGTTGAGGAGAGAAGAAAGGCCAAGTTCTACAGGCTTTGTGCAGGGAACCTCGACCCAGCTTCAGTGGGAGACTTGACACGATGAGAAATGCAGGGACAGGTGGTTACGGTTTGCGTTCTGATCTTTCTTAGGAAGTTGGTTTTGCTTCTTCATACACTAAAGTCACAGGGCTTTGCAAAGGTAAGGGAGAGCGACCAAGGAGCAGTGAAACCCCTCTGTATCTCAGTGGATGTTTGATATCAATTTTTGCACCTGAGCATTCATGTCTGGTAAATCTTTTCTTCATTAGAATGTAATTTCTTGAGCACTTTAGGAGTAGAGCTAGGGCTGCATGAATATGCCCACAGTGCAGGCATAACACTGTCATGCTAGGGGAGGCATGAAGGATCTTGGTGGTTCTGCAATGAGTCGTGCCCAGCTCATCGGTGAGTGCCTTGACGTAGCGGAGCCCTGGCACGTTAGTGTCAGCACTGCAATAAAAAGCGGAGGGGGCAGCTGTGCTAAAGGGCTACAGGCAGTTCAAAGCCCGGGCCTGATTTCCACGTGGCTATCCTGGATGTAATTAATGATGGCAAGTATGTTGGAGAAATAATTATTGTGCTTGCGCTTATTGACAATTGCGTGCTCAAGGTGAGTGATGGGGAGATTTATGTGGCTGGAGGAAGGCTATGTAGACAGCATCTTCCCAGAGGAATACTGTAGCCACGGGAGCTTTTTAATTGACCTGATGTTTCTTTGTTCTGTAGGTGCGTTTTTTGTGTGTGGTCACAGACTAAAATGGCCCTACTTGAAAGGACAACAGCCAGCTCTTACCAGCCCCCTTAGCAGGAGGCAGAAACCGCAGGCTGGTCTCTTTGTGTCACGAGGAGTCTCTGCAAAGGGGCCCCGGGGTGCGTGCCCTAAGGTGGAGGCCGCGACCCCTCCTGCCTCGGGGCTCGCGTGGCACGGCGCTTTTGCCCAGCGTGTGGCCATTATCCCTGCCCTCTGCCAGGCGCCGGCTCGTTTACCACGCCGGGCTGCGGGAGCTCCGGCCCCTTCCAGGCTCCGTCCCAGGCACCGCGCAGCCAACGGCGGCTCCTCCGTCCCGTCCTGGCTGGGCCGTGGAGAGCAGCGGCTCCTGCCTCCCACGGCTCCCTGGCACCTCATGCATTGGAGGGCTCAGAGGAGCACGTAACCTTGCTGTGCAAGCAGTCGTCAAACATCAGGAAGGGGGAGTCTCCTCGCCTTTTCTTTCTGAGTTTTACGTTAACTTTGTTCAGGTGGGAAATGGCAACAGAAAGTCCCCTAAGGCTGTGGTTCAGTGGAAAATTCCAAAATGTGGCCACAGCAAAGCGCCCTGAATAGAGAGAAGCAGTTTTCCTGCTTGCTGTTGATCACTTCTCTGTTGCTGTAGGAAAATCCCTCTGTGCCACAATAGAGGGAGAAGGAACCAAAAATCTATGTGCTGTTGAGTTATGTGCATTCAGGAAGGCCTCGCTCCTCAATTTTATCTTGTGATTATTCTAAGCAAGACTCAAGCTGTTTCTCTAGTCTTCCTCTGTAAAATGAGGGGATATGATGCCTACTTTTTTTGCAAAATATTTCAAAACCTGATGCTGAAACTTGGATTCCTTGTTAAGAGTCTTGGACTTTTCTCTGCCTCATTCAGTCTTAGGTGCAGTTAGTCCCCACTTGTGAAACAGGGCATGAAGTTGGAAGATTTGGGGGCAATGAAGAAATATGTCTGATGAATCTGTACTCATGCATCTTGGCAGGGATTATATGTTAGTGGAAGGGTGCTTGGATTCTTGCAGTCCTGCTTCTCTAGTCCTTTCTAGAAGTATTAAAGGAAACAGACTTTATGCTGAGTAAATGATGGGCTTGAGGGGTTTGGTTCCAATTCCATCTATTCTTGGTATCTGCAGATTCATCAAGATGGAGATTCTCACCTGGTGTTTGTGTTTTCAGGCAGCTGATTAAGCAGAGCTATGCCAGAGCCGCAGGAACATCACAGGGTGATGAGGAAGCAGTTCCTCCAGCGGGAGGAGGCAAAGCCCTAGGGCCCTTCAAAGTAGGTTGTGGTGATAGTAGTGGAGAGTGGAAGGGAAAGAACTTGTATTTGTTGCCCTGGATTGCACACACACATTTTGTTTGCATGTGTCCAAAGTTCTCCCTGGAAATCACAAGCCTGGTTGGAGAGCAGCCTCTAATATTAGCTCTAGGGCTACTACTAGAGTAGAGCCTCTACTTTTAGCTCTAGGGCTGGAGGGAATTGGAAATGAAGTAGGATACAGGGACCTGAGCTAAAAACAGGAGGTCTGTGCGCAAGGTCACTGCGGAGGGCTGGATTCTTGGGCAGCTGGAAGGGGTTGCAGCACTGGTCGCTGACGCTGTGTTAAAGCAGCAGAGAAAGGAATTCCCTTGTGGTACCGTGGTTCTACTGTGGGCATTTTTTGACTTTACTGTGAGCAAAACCGTGAGACTGACTTCAGCAGAAACCTCAGGGCGACGTGTCCCTGATCAGGGAGCGGGTCTGTGTGCCGAAGGGCAAAGAGGAAGCCGAGGAGCAGGGGGAAAGTCCAGGGGCTCTCTGGGCTTTATATCCTTCCCCATGTCCTGCACAGGGCAGCAGGGAAATGAGGTTCAGGGACAGACTCTGAAGAACTTCTCAGTTTCTCCTTCGAGATAACCATGTTCTTGTATAAATGCTTGTAATTGTGTTTGTTTGGTAAGGTGTTACAGGTGCAGCAGCAACAGCATCCCATTGAGTATGGTGGGATTTGTAAGGACTAAAGTGTGGTCAAGTTTTCAGATTTCATGTGGAATGGAGTTTCCTTGAGCATAAGAGCTGTTTTTCTTAAATATTGATGTACTGGAAACAAATGGCTCAAGAAAAACCCTTGTTGCCATCTCTCTGTCTTGCAGAGAGTTACACAGTCTTTGTTAATAGCGGTAGTTTCAGTCAGATCTTTTACTGCTCTGGAGAGCTGACTTCAAATCCAATCAGTTACGCTACAAATTATCAGTGACCTTCCTTTTAGGTAACTGCTTTACTTGCACATCAACACAGTGATGAATCCCCAGTGTCACAAAGAGTGCAAGTAGTAAAAGCCCAGAGCAGGAAGGCCTTCGCTTTGACGTGTTTTCCATGACGGGTCCATGAGCTCTTGATGGAGTGAATCCTGTCTTCTAGCCAGTACATATAGGAAGCCTCGAGGTCTGGAGAAGCCAAAATGATGTTCCCAAGTGTACGTAGTCAAATCTCCTGAATTGTTCTTGGTAATCTAAGGTTCAAAGCAGAAGGGATATACTGCAGTTAGATGAATTAGAGGTTGTAACTGGGAAGAGGTCTGACACGGATGAGTTTACTTGCATTAAACGTACTGTCCCAATTTCACCGAAGTAAAAAGAGTATCAAGTCATGCCAAACTGCTGGAAGTTTTCCAAACAGGCTGCAGAAATGACAAGGATAAGGCTGAATTTCCACATCTTATCATCTTGGTAGACCAAAACCAAAAGATTTCTAGGTGGCCTTTGGTCTTAGAGGCAGCATTTTTGACACTGTTGGGAAAATGGCTAGCCTTAGTCATGGCATGTAAAAACCTGTGGAGCTAAGCGTTGGTTCTTGTAGTTCTCGTTGTCCAGGAGCCTCCAAGGTCTATGTTAAAGAAATCACATTGTGCCAGTGAGGTATGGCAGTGCTGTCCCCCCACCTGAAAGGCAGGGAAACTGAGGTATAAGGTACTGGGGTGAGAAAGCCAACTTTCAGGACTATCTGGAATTAAAATCTACCTGATGCATTCTTTAAACACTTAGCAGGGCATCCTTTATCAGAAATGTAAGGGGAAAAAAAAGGAAGAATAGCAGGGGAGGCAGAGGGATAGCTCAGTAATAAGATATGGGAGGTTTAGAGCACTGCACTTCCCACTCTAGACAAGAACTGGTTAACAGAGTGATTTTTTTTAATGTTTTTCAGACCTGATTTTTTTTTCTTTCCTTTTCAACATATTGCTAGTTGCTGTAGCAGCTGAGTAATGCAGAAGTTGTGCCTGAAAAAATGCTTCCTCCTTATATGATACTGTACATATTGTCATGGAAATTGTCCTCATTTCCCCCGAGCACACTTTAAATAACTCGAACAGCAGTGCTAATGAGCAGAAAGATATCTGCAATCCCCACCGTGCAACTTGACATACTTTACCCGAGTCTGAATTCCCCTTGCTCATCATTGAGCATTTTAAAGATCTGGTATAATAATTCGCTTTCTCTCTTTGGTCCAGTCATTTTGCTCTTAGCACTTGGTAATAAAAGGTCAGCTTTGGCTGAAGCCTTAGTATTGCAGCAATGCCGTTTTTTACTGCCAAGTACCTTAAGAAAAGCAAGTGTCTCCGAAAGGGTAAGTCCTTGTGTTTTTGGTGTGTTTAACGTTGTCTGTTTTACTTTAAATCATAGCGAAGGATTTATTCTGATTTAACAAGCAGCGGGAAGGGATCTATTCATACTGCCAGTCGGTTAGCACAGGGGGGTTTATTATGCTCTGTGCATTTTTGGTTCAAGATACAGTGTGTGTTATTATCTTGCATTTTACATTCAGTAAAGCCGACTAAGCGAGAGAATGTTTAACCCTTTAAATAGGGAGCATATGTTTTGCACATGGGTGGAATTGCTAATGCAGAACAAAACGGCAACAGAACCTCCGTGTGCATTTATTTTTTCTGTATGAGTTAGGTAGGTGGCTGGGTAATGCTCTAGTATTTTTTTTTTTCACTGATAATTTTTTTAAATCTGTGTTGAGATGATAATTTCAAACAAATAATACTGTGTGAAGAAAAGCATGTTTCTGTTTGGCATCTTTCCTGTGCCAGGGATTCAGAGTGCGTGGTTTCACATCGATTTTTAGCTGGTTGTTTTGATGTTTGCTTTGAGAATGGCTGTGTGGGCTTTTCCTGGCAGTGTACTTCTTCTGCCACCAGGTAGATATAAAACCATTCACGAGAGCATTTTGCTTCTCATTTTATAAAAATTAATTAACATTGCTGTGAGCTCCTAGTAGAGGAATATGTTAAAAACACATTCCGTGTATTTTCTTGCTCCATTGCTTGTGTCATTATTGTGACATTTGTTATTTAGCCAGCAGTGCACATGTGGGTTTTGCATGGAAGGGAACGGCAGTGATTTCTGGTAGCTGGGACCTGCATAAATTCCCGATGATCCTACTTGCTTACCTAGCTAAGTGTTTATATCTTGCATTTCCCTAATCCTTCACTTGAAGAGAAATAATTTCTAAGGCACACCTAGAAGGGGGAATAGTAGGTTTTCATTGGAGGTTTAAAGCTGAAGAAAGGATGTTGAGCAAATGCAAATCTCCTTTCTTTAAACTAAATCTGTTTCCTATTGGGTTCTATTTAGAAAGGGAGTGCACAGCAAGAGCTAACAGGGGTGAACACTGAGTCCATCTGACTCGTGGCAAAGCCGGTGCACATATACACAAAATTACAGAACCGTCCAGGAAGTTTAAAGAATAGAATCATGTCAAGGAAACAATATATTAGAAAAAGGCAGAAAAATTAAGAGTGATTTCCTCTCGGTATTTCTTAGTTTGGTTGTCTTTGTGTGACCATGCCACTCTACAAGGGACCGTGGGATGATTTTGTTCCCCTCTCTCAGCTTAGCTGCTGGAGGGCACCCAGTTCGCCAGGGATTTCCTGCCTTAGTGCGTGATCGGAGCAGGAAGGTCCCTCCAGACAGATGCTGGTCAAGGGCACCTGCCTTCCCCGGGCGTGCGGCCGGCTCCGCAGCCGGGAAAGGCGGAGACTCCTGGGCAGTGCAGCTGAAGGTGACTCGCCGAGTGGAGTCCCCAGGGTGGATTTGCCCAGCCGCGTGCCCCGGCGGCTGTCACGAGAGCTCTGTCGTGGCACTGGCACCCTGGGGGCTGGCGGCAGCAGGACGAGCCCCGGGGAGCGGGTGGTGAGGGATGAGCCGGGGTCGCAGGTCGAGTCCTCATGGTGCTCCCTGTGTTGGGAGCCATCCCCAGCACTGTGGGGCAGCAGCTCTGGTTTGGCTAGTCCTGCAGCTCAGCCTTGACCAAAAGGCTGCATGCATATGAAGAAAGTGAAGCACAGGGAACAGCAAGGAAGAGGGGAAATATTAAGGAGTTAACGTTTTTAAACCAGAGTCAACATGGCCAGGTCAAGCTCAGCCAAAAGCAACCTGCATATATCCTCAACAAGCTTCTACCAACCTGGAAATCTTCAGCTAGCTGAACACCTCAAATAGCTTATCCCTAAGAGCATCTTGGTCTTTCCTGGACCAGAGAGGGCAGATCTTGTTGCATCTTTGAGCCTTTTTCTGCTGAATACTTTCTGATCTGTGAAATCCAGCAAGCTGTTCAGACTGCCTCCTGGTCCAGGCATAGTGGCCTCAGCAGGGCAGGGAATGATTGAGCATCTGTCTGTCACTAACGTTGCTTTGAAGAGGCTGAACTCCTGCCAATTTCTGAGTTGTTTTCCGTCCAGTTACTTGAGACAATCCCTTCCAGCTCCCCTCCAGAAAGCTTCTTGTTTGCAGTTTTACAGTGATATGAATAAAGAGGTTTCCATCCCTTCCTATAATAATATAATGTGGTTGTTAAAAGGCCTTAAATGATTATAAAGTGCCCTGGGCTCAGCATCACAAGCGCAGTTGCACAAAGCCGTGGTAGCCGCAGGCTCCACAGGGTCTGTGCTTGCTCGTGGCTCCCCGTGGCCCTGCACAGAGCAACAACAAGCCAGCAAGGGCAGCGGCGTCTCTGCATGGCCTCTCTCCACAGCTTCAAGGGGACTAGGGACAGGAGCTGGGCTGTGGACAAGTGGAGGGCCTGTGGCATTGATTGTATGTGAAGGAGAGGTCCCAGTTAATTAAGCCTTGGTGACGGAGCTTGCCTGCAAATAGGCAGTAGAGCTAGTAGTGGGGACCAAGTCTTCAAATCCTTACAGCCTGCAGTGCCAGGCAGTGCAGGGTCTCACCTTGTAGCTATTAGGGCAGTTTTCTTTCCAGCTGTATCAGATGATTGTTTCTCTACTCTTACCATCCTTCACTTTACCCCCTCTGTAACAACCAGAGGAGGCTGGGCTGCTTCTTGATTAATTCTCCATTTCTAGGGTGCCTGAAAGATCTAGGGTGCCTGAGAGATCCTTCAGGCACCCCAGGAATAGAACAGACCAGCCCAAGCGTGCTCTTCTCCCTTGTTCTGTGCCCTCTGCTTTGGAGGCAGTTGTGCAAGGGGATTTCCCACAGGTTTCACTTGGTGGTGCTTGCTTGGCCTGATCCAGTGAAACCCACAGCAGAGTCTGGATGGACACAGGTACAGGCTCACTTATTTCCCTTATCACTGTTTTTTTTAGGCATCACAGAAAATATTTGTTACCCTCTCCAGCCTGTCATTAAACCCACTCTTTCCTCACGTGCCCTCTAGTAATATTTCTGCTGTCCCTTGGCCATTCCCTGAGCAGCAGCTCAGCAGTGCTCAGAACTGGGCTGTACAATGTCTTGCAGTCATGTGTAAATGACCCCTTCTATTTCATCAAGCTCTTTCTCACCAACATCCTTAAACTCCTAGTGGATGCTCTGATAGGGAGGATCAAAGCCCTGCAGTGACCCTTCCAAGGGAGGAGGCTAGATAACGTTACCTCTTGAAGTGAGGGTATTTTCTAGGACTATTTTTGCCACGGAATTTAGTCTTGAAATCCCTACAGAAAAACTCATTCCGTACCTTTGGGATGCAGCGAGGGACAAACATGCTGTACTGATGCTTTTGGGATTATGGCAAGGAGTCTTGGTAGAGGATGAGCCCAGGTCATGCCTGTGGTCCTGGTGCCCAGCAGCAGTCGGAGGCTCCTGGAAGCCCCAGGGGCCTGCAGATGGGAAAGGGCCTGGCAGGGCAGGGCAGCCTGCTTTCCACCCTGGCCTGGAGGAGCCGCCTTCGTGCTCGTCAGCTCCTTCTGTCTCATTCCTTACGTTGTGTTGTTGAGGACCAGCACTGCCGTTGCAGCTGTGCGTTACCAGGGTGTGATTAAACCATCCCCGCTGGGGTGGTGCAGTCTTGTTTGTTTCTTGGCTCTGCTGCTGTTTGGCCAGGATCACACTGGAACTCGTGTAGTCTCTGCATTTCAGTTCCCCATTGGTATGTAGGAATTTCCTCCTGTAGAATTTGAAGGCTATTTTTCCTTCCAATACAGAGAAAACTTTTTCCCAGTAATGCACTGTATATCCCTGGGTAGACCTTTTAACCTCTTTTCTCTTGTTTAAAACTGAAATATTCCAGTAATGCTGCATCTCTATGATCTTTTTCCTTTAGTTATTATTAGCTAAAACATAAATTGAAAATACTTGTCTTTGCATATCCTTGTCATAAGCTTGTTTGTAATTGTTATGGTGTTAGTGTTTTTTATCTGCTAAGGACAGTTTAAGCTGTGTTGGATATTTTTATTTTGGCAGAGAGGTATCAAAACTGGGTTGGATTAGGGCTTGCAGCATGAAAAGCTGCTTTACTCCCTGCCTCCTCCTTTAGTCAGGCTTCACTCTTCTTCAGGCTTTAACATGGATAGGGCTAAGACATTTGCAAACAGGAACACTTAAGGCTCAAAGATATTTGGCTGAGCATATGTGTGTATATATATATATGTATATGCATGTAAGCTCATAGTAATCATTTTTATCTAAAGCTTTCCTGCTAAGGTGTCCAGGGTAGCTTTGTTAAATTAAACAAGGGAAGAAAAGTATTAAATCTCCTTCCTGGGAGGATGGAGGAGCTATCTGTGTTTAGAGAGCACTTGGAGATGGGCTTCAGAGACAAAAAGATCAAGTTTCCTCCCCAAAGAGGGACATCTGCATCAGAAGGTAGTGACCAGACTGACAAGGCAATAGGTTGCTGTTCTCTGTGTGTTCTCGCTTCCAAAGTGTGCATCATTAAAATAAGAGTAATGGGCAAAGGCAGCATTCTGTGCCTTTAGTGCACGGCCAGTACAACTGTCCGTGATCACAAGCTTTGTGCTAGCGTTTAGGTCTGTTACTTTTCCTCCTTGTCTGCTAAGGGTGAATTTCAAGCCTACCCGGTCACTCTCTGTAAAAGATACAGAAGGGAAGAAGGAGCAGTTGGCATTTCCCTTCTCACCCTCTCTGTTCCCTGACTGGGGGTTCAGCCCAACCCTAAAACTATCAGTGATTTTCCTTCCAGCTTTGCAAACCATTAGCCCAAATGGTTCTCTCATTTCCAAGCCTTGTCCTCTTGCTCCCTGAATACCACAGCTTCTCTGCAGATACATAATTCGTTATCTGGAAAGCCAGGCTTTTTATGTCATATTAAATAGGCAGCAGCTCAGCAGGTGTCCCCAAGGTAAGGAAGGCAGCACAATGCTGGCGGCAGCTGCTGGCTTCAGGCTTATCGAGATTTCTTTGTTTTGAAGCCGAAGCTGGGAGGCTTTTTAGTATTCCACGTCACTGGCTGAGCAGATTCTGCTCTGCTGGCTGCTCTCCTGCTTTTGACCAGGCACACAAAAATTCCTGTAGCATTTGCTGTCTCTGATTGCTGCAGCCGGTCCCGTGCTGTCTGGTCAGAGCGGGTCGAGCAGAGGGAGGGGGACAACCAACAATATGGACTGACTGATTCCTGCTCTCACTTTTCTCAGTGGATGAGCTGGACCAAATGCATTTGTGGGACAGGCCCACCAACATCAGCATTGTCAAAATGGGCTTTCTGTGCCTTTAAGTACAAAAATACTTGAATAGAGGACCTAAACAAAGCATTACAAGCCATGTATCTCATATTTTGCTAGTCTTACCTATGTGTTAGCTCTTCGTGGCCTTGTTAGATCTAATTTGTGTAACTGAGGCCACACTGGCCAAAGTATTCAGACTGGCAACCCTATACAATGACTTAGGATTCCTTGAGAAAATAACTTTATCTTCTTCTCCATTTGGTTGCCATAAAATGTGCAGATGTCTGGATTTCCCCAGCATTTGTGATCCTCAACTGACACATGTGACTGCAGGTGGCAAACTCGCTGCCTGCTACTTGCAGCTGGAATTAGGAAAAGCTCAGGCTCTGGTTTACATGGCTTGAGGTTCTGCACTGAGACTTTCCATAACGATTCGTCACTGAGACTTTCAAAGAGGTTCTTGCTCTGGAGTTTGACGTGGCAGTTTGGAGAGTTCAGCAAATTCTAGTTGCTTGTGTGAGTTTGTCCAGTGCCAGTGGGTGGAGAAGTGGTGGCTTTGGTGGTTGCTCTGCAGCAGCTCCCTGGTAGTTGCCCTAAGGCACAAGGAAATGAGGCCCTGCTTTTGGCATCTGTTCACCGTCTGCAGCCGTGTTCTGGGTGACTGCAGTGCTGAGCCCAAGCGACAACTAGAAACGTTCCTTTTTGCTGAACAACATTGTTGCCACCATGAAAAGCAGTGATATCCATCTTGTTTAGAAGATTCTTTGGTTACTCTATGAAGAACCGTGTAAAAAAAGGAGACTCTTACAGGAGTGCTGTACTATGCATAGAGACTGACTGTACTGACCATAGGCTTTGATCAGAATGTCCTTGAGCTCTGAAGTTTAGATTGGTACTGTTACCATCAACATTGTCTTGTCATTCATATCAGCAGGTTTTATTTTTCCAAATTTGCCGACATTTTTCAAGGAATTTACATTATATATTCTTTCATATTTCAACCCCATCCCTGCATTAATGTGACAAATGATTTCATTTTTATAAAAAAAATGAAGTCAGCAAGTATTGAGTGTTTAATGATAGCCCATTTATTTAGTGCTGCCAAAATTATGCTTGTAAAGCTTGTAAAGTTGCTTTCCTGAAGAAAATAGTGATGTTTGTAACAGGTTCACTTGATTTTACATCGAGCTCTGTGGTCAATCTACAAAGGATCCGGGTCTGTATGTGCTCGGTAACAGACCTGGTGTCTTCAGCCTAAGCTGCAGCAGCCGGTGGTTCCACTCTGCTTCTTCCTAGTTCCCAGTCCAGAGTGTTGGCTAAGATGGCAAGCACGTTGGGTTTTAAAAATATAGGGAATGAGTCTTTAACTTCATGGTGCAGTAGGTGCAAGAGGAAGAAAGTTCAAACTAATGAGAGGCCAGGAGAGAAAAAATAGTTGCAGTGAGACTTATTTAGAAGGCATGAGAGCCACTCCACTCCTACTGATGAGGGTTTTGGAAAATGTGAGCACAATAGCACTCCCAGAAGAATGTGTAAGCTGGATATTATGTTTCCAGCATGGATTTGTTGAAGAAAAATAGATCAGAGCTTGTCATTCTGATGTTACGGAGATTAATTTCTCTCAAGGATTTAAGAACTCACTCCGTTCTTGTCTTCAGTGTTAAAGAACTGAGGACATATTCTTGAGGAAGATGCTTGGGATTGCATGGTGATGCATAAAAACCATCCAGTCATTTTCATTCAGATATTTCAAAGCCTGAGGGATCATCCTTGGGGTCAGGAAGAAATTTCTTTGCTCATAATAGCATGTAAAGACAACCACAATTGGAGTATATGATTAGATACATCCCTGGAAGCATCTAATACTTGTTACTTTGGAGAGCTTCACGGAGCTGTATGGCCTGTTTGCACAGATGTGCCACTGTTTTACGGGTCTTCTGCAGGTACCTTTGTAACTGCTTTTATACCCTCACATCGACAGTTGCCTTGTTTTCAATGTGCCTCCTGCTGTTCTGTGCAGATCAGACAGCAGCAAAACGACTGGGAGCTTTGCTTAACACAAGCAGTTGCATATGTCACAGCCTGTATGGGCAGAGATAATTCTGACTTCGGATTTGAAAGGAATTGGAGAAGAGAGACTGCAAGAGTTGGTTTTCTGGAGCAGAAGAAAGGAGAAGGATAAGGGAAAGTGGCTTCTGCTTGATGCTAACAAGCAGGCTGTGCAACTTTTCTGTTCTCTCCCTTATCAGCCCTGCTTAGGGGAAGCATCTGCAGAGAGGGACAGAAAATTAACCTGCTGAGTGGGCAGGTTAATGTGGGCATCACGTTATGTCTGTGTCCATCCCAAGGGCAGGTTAATGTGGGCATCACGTTATGTCTGTGTCCATCCCAAGGGCAGATACTGGGCTGCTGCAGGAGAGATGCCTTCCCGTAGTGCTGCCTTCGGCTTGGCCAGCGTGGAGCTCGACTTCCACCCGCAGCGAGCAGCACATCACGGGCGCTGCAGCAGTTCACGCCGTGAAGCTTCGAGTCCTTGCAGACATGAGGGTATCGAGCAATTACAACACTTTTTTTTTTCAATGCCAGAGCTGTAACTTAAGTGGCTGAAGTTTTTCTTTAATGAAACGTCCCACAGTTCAGCCTGAGGCAGATAAAGGGCATGAAAAATTTCAGCTTAGACTCAAACATTGCAAGGTGCTAAGTAATTGAGAACAGGCTTTATAAGCAGAGATTAAGATGGCATTTGTACACAGAGCTGCTTGCTCTTACTTTAAGAGCACTTGAAATTGTCTTTCTCCCTTCTTTTTATATTGCATCTTTTATTTTTTCCTGTGGTTTCTGTGTGTGAGGACAATTTATAGTGTATGACAGATCTGGAGTATGAACTTGTTCACTGTCAAGGTTCAGATTTATTTGAAATAATGCGTAGGATTAACAAATTTTTCAGTTTACTTTTTTGAGTAATAGATAAGACTAGAGCAATACTGATCATGCGTATACCAAGATAGGCATCTTCAGATAGGAGTTTAAAAAATGAGTCAAAACAGCCTACTACAAATCTAGTGTATAAAAAAATCACATAATCTTTAATATCTTGTAGCTCTCATAATTACATACTTCATCCTGACAACTGAAATGCAGTGCTAGTCTTAACATTGTAAGTGTTTTGTGTAGTCTCTGTATCAATACAAGAAAATCTGGGCTTCTGCTCATGTTAAGTCTTGTCAGACTTGTGGATATGAAACCACAGTGCTGAGCCTTGAGCTCCTTGGTGCTTCTTTAAAGGGTTTTGTGGCTCTGACACCGCAGGAGGTGGCGTGTGTTTGTGTGTGTGTGGTGGGAAGAGCACAGGCCTTTGGAGGAGCCCATAGATAGCACTGGCTTTGATGTGTTGCTTTGCATCGTCCTCTGGGATAAGGTCTGAAATCTGGGATCTGAAATCAGTCAGGGACTCCTGAAAATCCCCTCCGAGGACTATTAGCTGAAAATTTGATCACCGCCTACTTGTAACTCTGAGTAAGCCTGCTGAGTTGCAAAGTGTTTAGGGGAATTAGGCATTTATATTTGACTGGAAAGTTAGTGAGACCCTAGTGCACAGTTTTAAATCCTGGCCTAAGAAAACATGAACCAGCTCAGTTTATGAGTTGGACTTATCCTGTACAGTAAAAAGTATTTAAAATTTCACTTTCCTCACTGCAACAATCATGCAACAAATGAAAGCTGAATATGAGAAACTCCTCATTTCTGATTGCAAACTGTGGAAATAAGACATGTTTCACCTGCAAAGCAGCATGTTTCTGTAGGAAAAAGTGACATTATGTTGACCACAGGAACTGAGACAAAATAGAGAGATCTTGCTCCAAAACTCATTTATTTTATTTGCTGTTTGTGTCATAGTAAATTCCAATTTTTTTTTTTTTTTAATTTTTATAACCTTTTTTGAATGGGATCATGAATTGACTCTCAACTGCCAGACTTTACAGATGTGGGTGTGTGTATTTAATCATGGCAAGCACACATCACTGTTTACTGCTCAAATCTTTGCAAATAATATCCCTGTAGTTCCTGCCAGTTTTTCCTAATTTTATCCTTGGCTCTTCGGATTTATCTTGCTGCTTTTTGTGTTCTCAAATAGCCTAAATGGAGCATTTCAAGGTCAGGTTGCTATTCCCAGACATCTTTCCCTTTAAGGCTCATCCAGGAAAAAATAGCAGCAAAGAAGTTGAGTTATTGAATGTTCCCCAGTTGAGACTGCATGCCATAGGAGGTAGGTTGGCACAAGATTCAGATATATTAGACTGGGCCTATTTCTAGCAGTCATTCTCTTAGAAACATTTTAAGGGAGAAGGGAAAGAGGCCTCAGGAGAGAGGTTCAGGACGAAGGTTAGCTGGAATCAAAGGCAGGAGCTGAGGAACTCGATTTTCAAGTGACTTTTCCAAGCGCCCTCAGTGACCTTTTGCTTGCTCGCTATTATTTCTTTTGTGTCTTTTAGTAATCCAAAGATGGAGACTGGTTTCTTTTTGCTTTATGGAAGAAGATTCACTTAATATAGCTGCCCTCAATCTTGACAGAATTCCTTCAGCTCATTTTTCACCTTCTTTCATTAGCAGTGAGATCTTAGATCTCCGAATGCAATGCTCGTCTTTTAAGACAACCATCAAGAGCAGGTCAGGGAAGATGAATGATTGAGATTGTTCTTTTTCAGCTGTGGGTGCTAGTTTTTCTCCATTTGTCACGATCTTTGTTGCTGCTTGTCTGTAATCAAAGGCTTCCTGTCACTGCTTGCTGTCGTATTGAGGGCAAAAGCGTCGTTTGGGCCCATCAGGGACCCCTTTGCTAGTGCAGCCTTGGGACTGCCATTCATAGCCGCACACACTGTAGAAGCTCGTGTAAATATATACACATGTGCATGCACACTTATATGCAAGCATTTGTAAAGGTTTATGGTTTCAGGACTCCCACTGTACTGACGATAGGCAAAAGCACATCAGTAAGCAGAACTGTGTAAGAATGGGAGGAAAGACAAGCTTACTTTGTGAGCTGAGAACACAGAATCTCTTAAATCAGTTCAAAAATTATTCAGCCTGTTGTAAATACTGAACATCTATTTCGTGTATGAACACTCTTGATCCTATTTGCATCTTTATGTGTGTATGGATTATGGAGGAAGGCCAGCCTGGTCGAAAAAGCAGCTGCCAACCCCCAGCAGAACCTGACGGCAGATGTACTTGAGAAGAAGGACGTTCAGTTCCTCGCTCCTTGTGCTCTTGGACAGGAGTGTTTCCTGGCAGGCATGTGCTCCTGCTTCTCAGTTTTCATGCAAAGAAAGGGGATCTGAAGCTTGATGCCACAAATGTCATCCTGTGATGAAGGTCATTCCTGTGGGTATGAAGTTCTAGGCAAAAGAACAATTGTGCATTTCCTCTTTGGGAGCAATTTTGGAAAGAAATGGATGCAACAGATCTCCTATTACAGGTTCTACGAAGCACAGGGCAGGTAAACGGCATATTGGCAACCATATGTTTTCCATTTTCCAGTGCACACTTTCCAGAATGAAATAGTCCTAAAAGGAGGGAATGTTCAATAAACAGGAGTTTGCTGTGTGGATTTTAATTTCTGCTGCTCTTGCAGTGCCGCATCTGACCATGGGCAAGTTGCTTATCCCAGTCTTTCAATGTTTGTCCTTCTCTGTTTCGAGATGGAGCCTGGAAGGATGGCAATTACTAAGGATTACTAAAGTGGTGTGTTGGTGGCATACAGGTGACAGTAGCAGATGGAGCCAAGGCCAGCTGAGATGCAGTCACGTGAGCCACCTGAGTTCATAACAGCATTGCTGCCAGTCTGGGCCCAGAAGGGAAAGCGTTTGTGCTTTGGGGTAGGAGCCTGGAGCTTTACAGAGGCACCTGGAGGCAGGGCTGGCAAAGCACCGATACCTCCTGGGGTCTGCAGCTTTGGGTGGTGGGCAACAGCAGAACAAGGCCCTGAATCCTCCCAGGCCTTCCCGCCTTCCCCTAGGTACTTGTGTGGTCGCTGTCACGTTACCCAACCGTGAAAGTGTTTGTTGTTTCTCTCCACCTGTTTGGGAAACAAACAGCGCTGCCGTGTGTTTTGCAGGCAGGGGCAGAACCTGGGGCGTGTTGTACAACGATGTGCTGGAAGCCTGCAGCAGAGCAGGCGGTTGAGTGCGGGGGAACCCCAAGCCAACAAGCAGAGGAGGAGCAGGGTTTCTTCTGACTGAACTCAACAGAAGCAGTAACTAGACTGGAGCAGTTCTTCCACAGATGTTGAGGTGCTTGCACTGTGTGTTTGCAAATGGTTTTATTTTTCCTTCAGTCTAGAGCTGGAAGTAACTGTGAGCAGAAGGGCTGGAATGTCTGCCCTTGGCAGGCCCGAGCCGAGCAGCAACGGTCCCTGAGGACCAGTCTTGTTTGTGCAGGCGCTTGATTAAGGATGTGTGAGAAGCTCTGTTGGAGGAATGGAAGGCCCTTGTCTGGGTTCAAAATGCTCAGCAGAGCGTTTCCTCCTCCGCCGCGGTGCCGGGCAGCCGGAGCCCTGTTGGATGTAGGTGCCTGTGCACCTCAGGGCCGGGGACTCAGGGCTGCCGCGGCACGGGCTGCAGCTCCGGTAGCCGCAGAAGTTTGACAGCAGCGTTTGAAAGCAAACTTCATATTGCTGTGACAGGCAAGAGCAAAGCTCTGCATCTAACCCTTCCAGGCAGAGGAGGGTAAAATGGTGTTGCAGTTGCTGAAGACCAGTCTGTCTGAATTCATACAGCGTTTGCGTTGCTGATTCAAATCTGAACCCTGGAAGGAGGAGGTCCTGTTTTGGGTCTGGGCCCAGAAAGGAAAGTGTTTGTGAATTTCGGGTTAAATTCTGGACTTCTAAAGAATGTGGGAGTTCTTGTTTGTTTAATTAAGAAGATCTGAGGGTTTGGATTTAGCTGTTTCTAGTCCTCGTGGATGCTGAGGCTCTCAAAATCTCTTGGCCAGTATAACCAACAGCGTACGGAGGCAAGTCTGGGCTCTGTCCTTTAGGGAACTCTCCAGTTCTGCTTGTTGCCTCCGGGATACAGTGAAAGGCGCCTGCGGTGTGGGGAAAGGAACAGGGTCACATCATAAAAGGAAAAAATTGCCTATAGGTGGGTCTACCTGCCCTGCTGCTGCGCTTTCAATCCCACGCTAACCTATGTGGCTTGCTTTAAAAAGCACTCCCGAAACAAGCTGGGTTTTCCAAGCTTGTGGAGTGATGTTTGCCTGTGCTCATGTGGCTCGTCGCTGCCGTCTCTCCCACAGGCAGCTCGCTAGGATCATGACCTTGATCCTATTTAAAGCATCCGTGGGGGAGAGCCAGCCACAGAGGAGCTGCGCGTGTAGTTTTTGGCAGTGTCAGGCCTGGGCTCTGCAATGTATACGGGATTATTTTTCCCATCCAGTTTCTTCTTTTTACTGACTAATAAAAACATAAATATTTTTCCCTAGACATTTGCATAAAAAAGGCTCAAGAAGGCTGAGAAGGCAACTGGCTGGTCCAAAGCAACGTCTTAGGGGAAGGCAAGTTGTAGTTAGGTCCCTGTGGGACAGTGATTCAGTGGGAAGAGGCAGAGGCTCCACTGCTGCTCCAGTCTAGGTACTGTTTCTGTCGAGTTCAGTCAGAAGAAACCTCCTCCTTCTCTGTTTATTACACTTTCTATGGCAGTCTTTGCGGGGCTTCATCCAGCCGTTCTCAGCAAATCTGCAGGCAGTAATTCATTCTCAGCTAGGATTCTGCTCTCTTCTTCATTCCTGGGACAGACAAGACCTCAATTTGGTCTCTTAAATTTAAGTTTAAGCAAGATGACTCATTTTGCAAGTCCAAGACATATCAAAGTGAAGTCAGTCACTTGGCAGCTATGAATGTCCCAGCCGTACGGTTTCTGTCAGCGGTGTTGGAGAACCACGAGCATTGCTGGTAGCAGTAATAAGGCTGTGAAGAGAACCAAGGGGTAGCTGATGGTCAGCCAGAAGGATGCAAGTCTGCCTGAGGTGAGAAGGGCCAATATGGAGCTACTAGAGACAGAGGTAAAATGAGTCTCAGTTATGGCATAAGTCGAATCTTTTGAGGGCTTATCTCATTTCACTGCAGCACTGAGATCCCCAGAACCCTGTAACTCAACCAGGCTTATTGGAAAGTGGGATAAAACCAAACTCTTCAGAGCAGATCTGGAGAGAGACCATAGAGAAAAGGTTTGCCATGAATTTGGGCTTTGTGGACAGAAAGAGGGAGAGTCAGAATGGATGAGAAATGTGTTTGTGGAGCCTTTGGGCTTGGTAGTGCAGAGATGGTAATCGATCGTGCCGTGATAGCGTGTCCAAAGCAAAGCCACAGGCCCGGGTTGCCCGCTGCTCCTGCATCCGGGGCGGTGCATCCCAGAGGTTGGTGTTCGGTGCCTGCCTATGGCAGCTGCTCCGTTGCATATCCTGTGTGTAAATTGTTAGGTGAATCCAAGATGGGAGGATGGACTACAAGGATGACATGAAGAAGATGAGGATGGGGATGTGTGTAGGGAAGGCAGGCCCTGGCTTTTGTCTCTCCTGCAGCATGCCTTGGCCCAGGCCCGTTGTCTCTGTGCACTACCAAAAGATTGCTTCAGGTTCTTGGTTCTGTAAATTGCTTTTCAGGGAGCCACAAAATCCTTCCAGCCAGGGCTCATTTTACCTCTGATGCTTTGCAAAAACAGAGCACGATCCACGAGTGTGTCTAGGCCAGGAAACAATTAATAACGAGAACAAGTACTTCCTTGGCTTGCTGTTTTCCCTGGATTAGCTGGGATTTAGGAGGTGTGCGTTGTGTGTACAGTCAGTTCCCCAGGCACCAGCACATACCAAGGTCTTGCTCTTATCTCTGAACTCCATGAACCAGCAGTCTCAGCTGCTCGGCCCGGATTGGCAGCTCTCACTTATCCAACAGATACTAAAACCCGTGTCAGCCCGGAAATGCAGCGGCACAACAGCGAGGGCATTATCTCCATGGAAAGTCAAAGGCAGTTTCCATGGGGATGGAAGAAGCTCCTGGCCTCCCGTGATGCAGCTGCTGTGTTGGACCGGCTCTATAGCCTCTTTACAGGGACGCCTCCAATGAAGCTATTATGTGCTTCAGTCGCCCTTGCTGGGCTGTATGCTGCTTGGGGACTTAAAATGAGGGGAAGGTTTAAGCTCACTGGAGTGCTGAGCTGAAAAGCAAATGGGAATAGAAGGGCTCAGGTGTTGCAAGTCTTGGGGCATCCGTAAATGACAGACGTATAGGGCAACTTGAGCAGGTTTGATATTCTGGTCAATGCTTTCCAGTAGTATTGACAACCAACATTAGTGACTCCTGAAGTTTTTATTTCAAGTGGGGGAGAGTCAGGTTTATATCCCCAAGTCTTAACTCCTCTTCAAAATATTGCTCCTGGGCTGGATCCAACATGAGAGTGTGCCTCTCTTTCCATCTTGAGACTAGAAATTCCCAAGAGTTTGGGGAAAATAACATTATCTTGAGACTTGTGCATCTCAAGTGCTCAAGTCTCTCAGAGTGCCCTTGCCTCCTTCTTTGTGGGAATAACCTCTCCTTACCTCAGCACAGGGGTGTGCACCTCTCTTGGTGCTTCTCCTGCATGGTCTTACAGCCTGCGCTCTCCCATAGTTTATTGGGAGCTCGACGACAGGCTCCAGGTTCCCCCATTCGAACTGTATGTTTTTTACATCAGTTTTGTTCCTCTGCCTGCCTGTGCAACACATCAGTAGAAAGCAGGTATAAAATGCTCAGTTAAAGTGATCATTTGATGATTTTGGTCCAGAAGTGGTGATTTTAAGTATCAGTTGCTGCCTCCTGAGCTAGATGCTAAGCGATGTGTGTTCTGTCTTTCAGGTGGTGCAGGGGACCGTGAAAAGATGCCTGTCAATCATGAAGCTTTCCTGCTCATGGCTAATTCCCAGAATGAAATGGAAGATTGGGTGAAAGCCATCCGACGGGTTATATGGGCTCCGTTTGGTGGAGGTATTGCAAATAGCTCACATGCACATAAATTAAAACATTTGCCTCAAGGTAAAACATATTCTTGTGATACTAGGATATGTGTAACACTGTAAAATCATTGAGATGCCTAGATAAGCTCTCGGTTGTCTGGAGTGTTTTACAGACAGGGGTTTTGTGATTTTTCTGCCAGGGATGGAGGGGAGGGCACATCCAAACCGTACAACTGACTCAGGTGATCTCTGACATTGCACTGTTGATAGTTCTCAGTTTCTTACAGGTGTTTATTGCCTGTTCTGTGAGTCTTTCTTATCCCAATGGAAATAAAGGAGTGTCTCCACTTTTCTGCCTCACAGAGAGATGCCCAACTTCCACATAGCCAAAGGCAGCAGCACTCTCCATCCAACTCTTTTAGGGCCCATTTGGGAAGAGAGTTGACATCAGTGATTGTGCTGCCTGAAGAACAACAGGTTCTGGTCTGGCTGACTGAAAACTTGTAAGAATACAGATGTTCACAATTCCTAGATTTAAAACAAAATATCCAGACTCTGAATATTGATGTTACATTAGAAGCTTCAAATTCTCAAGTCCATAGATTAGATAGGAGGTGTGGGGTTTTCTTACATTTTGTCCTAGAGCAGGAATTCATGGATGCTTTCTGCTGGATGTGCTGCTGGTGGCTGTAACTCCTGGCTTCGTGCAGGCCCCTGGACCCTCTGAGTGGCTTGTGTTCTACTGATAAGTTCCTGTCATTAGGTGCAGATAGAGATAAAAACCTCTTTAGGGAGGTACAGGCAAAAAGTGCCAAATAAGGGTTAGATAACACTGTTACTTTTGCTGAAATGAAGTTACTGTTTTCCTGGGACTACAGGATTTAAAAAAATGTAATGCAGCTGGAGAGACTGAAAGTCTGCAAGGTCGCTGAGGAGAGACAGTATTTCTTAGTATCTTTTATCTTTTTATCTTTTTGTTTTCCTCTCCTTTTAAATAACTCTTGTGATTTGGAGTCTCTGGGAGCAGTTCCTGGTTTGTCTGGAGCAGATACAATCTCCACCCATTATGTCATTTTTTCCTAGGCCCTTCTTTCACTTAGCGGAAAGAGCACAAAGAGAAAAGGCAGCTTTGTACCTGCATCTAAGAGGTCCCATGCAGTGCTGCTGTGCAGAACCCGCACTTCTCATCAGTGGGAACCCATCTGTCATGATTTCTGCCCAGACATGAGAAGGTGCTTGTTTCGCTTTCCCTCTGACGTACAGGCTGCACTGGAGAGTCTGCTCTGTGCCGAGCCCCGTGCGGGACCCTGAAGCTCCTCCTGCAGAGATGTCAGAACATAACAATCCGTACTTTTACACCAGTCCTTATGGTGTGTTTTACAGTTTGCTGTGTGCATCAAACACACGCTGGGAGGAGAAAGACAGGCTTTCAGCGACCGCAAGCGGTACAAGTTTCAGCAGCAGCCGCCTTCTTCAGGGCATGATGTTGTCAGTGTTGCTGGTATCAGTGCAAAACTTGGTGCATGTATTTTTGTCAATCTCCTGGAGTAGCTCCAGACCTTTTTTTTTTTTTTTTTAATTGTTAAGAAATTAAGTAATTACTGATCTTAAGATTTTTAGAAACCAACGTCAACAGCTAGAAAGAAAATAACATATTCTTTGTTTATTTATGAAACAGTATTGTGCAAACGAATCTGTCTTTCCTTTTTTTTATTTAACCTTCTTTGCAAATATCAAAAAGCAGGGAATAAAATTATGAGAGCAGGGGAGCACAACGGTATGCAGGGAAATAGGGCAGCAACTGCTGTTTGGTGCTGTGGCTTGATCTGGTTCCTGAGGAGGTGAGTGTAAAAGCTGCTCCTGAGGCTGATGAGAGCTGGCTTAGGCCTTGCAGAAGAGAATCGCTGCAATTTGCAGATTTGGAAAGAATTGCCATTGTGTAGGCAGGGTTTTTCTGCTGCTGCTTTATCTATCCACGGGTAAAGACTACTCCAGAATGTAGGTGCATTCTGGGCTGTCAGCCTGGCCTGAGTCCTCTGCCTGAATTCTCAAATACGCTAGTCAAAAGTCAGTGTGATGTTCTATGCTCTGCTGTCGAAGCTATAGAACAGAGCCTTGCGCCATGGTTTCACAGCTGCTCTGAGCTGGCTGAAGTGCTAGCTGCTGTCGGAAGGAGCAGTCTTTCCCCACCTTGCAGCCATGTGTCCCAGCCACGTTTCATTCTGCTAATATTGCCGACTGTGCAGCTGTGCAGTAGGAAATGATCTGGCAGCAAACGGACATTAAAACATATATACATTTTTTGGTGGTTGGCTCCCTGGCCCAGCTAGCTGTGCAGCTGCAGGGATAGCAGTTGCAGCACAACAGGGACCCTGGGGAGGGATGCTGAGGCAGAGAAGAGATCACTTGTTCCTTCTAATCGCAGCCCACACTTACTATCTGCAGCCCACAAGTGGTTTAAAAGAACCAGGAAACTGCTTCTTGAGTCTCTTTTCACTTCACCAAGTGTTTATGGAAATCCCAGTCACTGTGAAATAGTTAAGACTTTCAGATCTTTATTTCCAGATGATTTTAACAGGTTTGGGGAAGGGATCAAACCTCCTCCTCCTCCTCCTCCTCCATTACCATCAGAGCAGAGCAATTTCTTTGTGTGTGAAATCCCAGCTTAGCTCACATGTGGGAGGACTGTAAACATAGCTGTGTCTGTGTTTTAATTGAATAATTTGAACTCTGCTTTGCTAGCACTGCTAATTTGAGAGCCAAGTCTTATCTATCGACACTTTTTAATATACAAAGCTAAAGGAATGGGGGAGGGGGAGGAATTAAAAAGCAGCCTTCATTATTAATATGTAAATATCCAGCCCTGGAGAAGGTTGATATGATGTAAAACCGAATTATGCCAAGATAAAAGGGGAGGTTTAGCCACACTTTAATCTTTGCTGATGTATTGAAGCAACTCCTGAATCAAAAAGGCTGAGGGTATCTTTTTACGTGTTGATGCGGGCACACGAACTATGCTTGGAGGTGAACAGCAAAGGCTTCTTAAAATGAAACAGAAAACTCCCCAGCACTGCCGAAGATCCCCGATCGTTAATAAGAGACATATTTAGGCTTAAAAGCCATATGGAATGTATGCTTTGAAATACACTTCAAATGTGGCCTTAAAATAAAATCCAGGGGTTCCTAAGTCTTTTGAAGAAGAGCTAGCTTGTTTGTGGAGAATATGCTTTCTAGCAAGTTTCTCCGAGTTTCAGGTTCTTGAATTCTTGAGTCTAGTCCATCTTATTCAGAGCAGAGAGTTGAAAGTCAGGTATGTGTTTTGATTTTGTCTTTAGGACTAGTTTCTTACAGTGGCTTGATGAAAGTGTGTTTTGCAGAACATTCTGATGGCTGCTGATTAAAATTTTTCCCTCTTATCCTTCCTGACTCCACAAGGGACAGAGTTTGCTGAGTTTACTCCTCTGAAGCTCAGAATTTGTCTCTATTTACACTTACAAACTGGGACAGTGCCCTTACACGGTGGGTCTTGCACACCTAGGCTGACACACGCATTTGGAATTAGCGGCTTGCCCTTCCTCACTGCTACTAAGAAAGCTGCTCTTTTTGCCTGGAGCATCCCTCTGTACCCTATAGCTGTGTGATTTCATATAATATAGTGATTTTTAGGACACTTCTTGCCAACTTCATTTGGTGTGCCTTGTTTTTCTCTTGCAGAAGATGTAAAACATAATGCATCTGGAATTGGTTTTGGGGTCACAAGGTACAAAAGCTGAGTTCATGCTGCTGGAGCTAGACATGGAGAGGTATAGCTTTCCTGCTCATCAGCACTGCAGGGGCACAGAGCACTCGGTGCTCATTTTTGTGTCATGCTTGTTTCTCTCCTCTGTTTGCTTTTTAATTCTTGCCATGAGCTGTTTCCTGCTCCTCTGCCAAAAATGCGTGTCATAGCCCCTTTCTTTCTTCCATTATTTTATCCTAATTCTTCCTTCTCCTTATCCTAAGTTTTCATCAGTTCCTTGTGATGAAGGGAGGTGATGCAGTTGAAAGGGATGCGCGTCCTGTAAGCAAACAAGAGGAGCGTTGCCCTAAGATGGAGTAATCATTCTGGAGGAACTCTGTAAATGGTATCTCTGCTCTGGAGGAGCAGTCACTTTTTAATCAGTGGGAAGAAATGTCCACTGTGAAAGTGGACACGGTGAAATGTCCCCTCTACTGTCATTAATTCCAGTCCACTTCTCCATATAGATAAATCTGGATACATGGATCATTTCTTCTGCCAGCAGAACGGTGTGGGGAGTGTCCTGGCTGTCTGGGACCACGTCCAGACCATGGCTCGCACCAAGGGAGAACTAGAAGGTCTCTGTGGCGCAATTCACTCTCCAGGTTTATGTCTTTGGGCCTAATTAGGGGCTTTTAGATAGCATCTGAATGACAGCAAAACATGACTGTTTTGTAGGGTCATATATAGTTCTTAGGTGCATGTCCACCACAATGACGGACAGTTCGAGGAACTAGAACATTACGCTAGGATTTGGGGACCTAGGGTTTTACTCTTGCATCTACTCAAGCTCTGTGACCCAGGCTGAGTCATTTTACCGTGTTGTGTTTCAGCTTCTCCATGTGTAAGATGGAGATTTCCTAGGGAGACCATCATGAACACACAATCTATTAATGAAGTTAGGACTGAGATAGCACAGGGCTGAAGACTGTGCATCTGCTCAGCGTGAGCACGGAGCAGGAGTTGCTGGTCCCTGTGCTGTTAGAGGGCTCTCCCAAAGCTGCCATCTCAAGTGAGATGTTGGCTGGGCCGTGTGGATCCGGCTCACCAGGTGGCTGTTGTGCCCGCCCTGCTGCTGTCGCTGTGCAGAGAAGCTGGGGTCTGGCACAGCTTGTCGGTGTTTGCTCTCCAGCGGCGTCTGGTGCGGCGAGATGGACCTGGCCAAGGTGAGAGGAAGATAAAGAGGTTGAGGGTTGTGATTTCAGGTATCTGCCTCGACCAGAGGGCTACATGAAGCATCTGTGAGGAGGTGCCGTTAGCCCCATCCCAAGCAAAGGTTACCCAGACAGAAGTTACAGATGCTTTTCTGGATGTAGCAGCTGAAGCACAGAGCAAAATGAAAGTTCAGAGTGGGCTTTGCTGCCTTGGCTGCTTACAGCAGAGAAAGTTGGGAGTCTATTGCTAAGATCTGGTTAAGTCCTTTCTTCTGACTTATCTCCCTCAGATATCTCTGAGGCCTCCACTACTGCTCTTCTTCTAACATATTCTATTATCACGATGCACCCCTGAGGTAGAGGAAGGCTCTTGTGCTGATTTGTTTAAAGGATGAAGCTGAGGTAGTGGGCAATCAAATAGCTTGCCCTTGCTCACATCAACTTTCCAAAGAGCAGCTCTGAAGTTCTCATTCAACAAAGCAAATACAAGATCACAACCCTAGCCTGAGGAAAACAGCCTTTGGCCTATCAGCTCTGCTTGGAAGAATCTCATGGGAAAAAGCATTCAGGAAAGCTGGTTGTTTTCTGAAGATCACCTTTTCCAGGCTCAAGAATGGTCCCTCACAATGTGCAGGCATCAGAAAGCCTGCAGGGATGAACAGGATGCTCCTCACAAAACACCAAAAGGAAGCATACAGAGGCAGGTGAGAGTCCTCCTCTAATATAGGAGGACTATATTGACACTGTGAGCATGAATAGCTGAGGTTAGGAAAGCTAAAACCCCTCTGGAGTTGGATCTGGTGAGCGGTGTGAAGGGCAGCAAGAAAGACTTCTTTAGATGGCAGCAAAAGAAAGCCCAGGGAGAACATGGATCCCCTGCTAAATGTGGCAAGGAATTGAGTGGGACAAGGAGCATCACTCTTGCAGTTAAGGCAACCAAAAACATCCTGGCCTGTAGTAGGAAGAGCGTTGTCAGCAGATTGAGGAGGGCCCTTCCCCTATGCTTGGTGCTGGTGCGACATATCTGGAGAGCTGGGTCCAGTGGTGGGCTCCCAAGTGCAAGAAGGATATAGACATGCTAAAGTGAGCCCAGCAAAAGCCTATGAAGATGATCAAGAGGTTGGACCATCTGACATATGACAGGAAGCTCAGAGCTCTAAGCTCAGAGGGTCTCATCAATGTGTGTAAATGCCTGTCAGGAAGTGAAGAATATGGGGCCAAACTCATCTCAGTGGTGCTTAGTGAAAAGATTAGAGGCAATATGGAAATACAGGAAATTCTGTTTAAACTTAAGGAAAAAAAAGTCTTTCATAAGGGTGATCGAGCACTGGAGCAGGTTACCCAGCAGGGCCTTGGAGCAGGTTGCAGATGGTGGAGTTTCTCTCCTTGATATTCAAAACCTGCCTAGACACAGCCCTGAGCAACCGGCTGTAGTCAGCTCAGCCTTGAGCTGGAGGGCTGCGCTGGGCCATCTTCAGAGGTGCCTTCCAACCTGATGGATTCTGAGAGTCCTGTCTGACATGTCCCCGGGCAATGACAAACTTTGCACACTGCTCAAAGGAGCTCTGGGTCCAGTCCTGCTCTGAAAACATCTGCAGTTCTTGAAACAAAGCAAAACTACAGTGCATGCAGGGAAAAAGGTTGGGGTCTCTGCTTCTCGTGACATTTGTAAGAAGGCAGGTAGCTGGTCAACATCCATGGAGGATTCATAGTCTTCACCTCACTTATGTTCATTCCTTGCATGTGTTTCACTTTTGAGCTGGTGGCTCAAAGTGATGTTCAGTACCAGGGCTCAAGCTTAGCTCATCTCGGAGCAGTCATCAGACCTCACGTGTGTAAAGCGCTTAGTCTGGTTTGCCTGATGAAATATCTTTTGGTTGGGAAATGCTTGGTTAGTCGACTGAAACTTTGCATGGGACCATTTCAGTCTGAAGGAAACATGTGCTGGCAAACTCCTCTCAGGTTCAGGGGAGAGTTTCTGAAAGGAGCTCTGTCTGAATTGCCGAGGTGTTCCAGAGGTTGTGTAACTAAGATGTAAAATGTATCCAGCTTCAAATCTTTCGCTCAGAAAAGTGACTTAGAAAAGGGTCTCGGGTAAGAGGCGATTTCAGGAAGGTGCAATAGATAAAATTACAATTATTAGGCGTAGCCGAATAGCCACCAGGTTTAAACTATGCCAAAAAAAAAAAAAAAAAAAAAAAGAAAAAAAGTACACAATTAAGTTACGGTATTCTTTGTTGCAAGATGTTGTGGAGACCAAAGTAATAAATGGGTTCAGAATGGAATTAAATGAGTCTGTAGAAGATAATCCATCTGTGCAACCAAACAAAAAGGTCTGGATGGAGTCATTAAGCTTCATAAACCCTGTATTGCTAAGAGCAGTCCCGCTTTGGGTAAAGCATGGCTGGGGCTGGTGCTTTCCTCCGCAGCAGGCTGACATCCCTTGCGTTTCATCCATCAAGTGCCGTGGAGAGCGAGTGGTGGCCGTGGACTTGTCGTGTCGCTGGTGCCGGCTGGCCCAGGGTTTGAGCAGCCCCTCCCGCTGCACGGGTAGTTTTTCCAGTGAGGCCTTTCCCGTAGTCATTAAGTTCATGCTTGGTGTTTGAAAGCTGACAAGCTCAAAACAGTGATGGTTCTCACTGCAGGTCCTGGCAATGTATGATTAATGGGACAAACATGTTCCTGTGGTGTTTCTCAGCTTGCAGGCAAGTATTTTAATTTCTCTGGGTTATTCCTTTGATGAGTGTTATGACAATCTGTGCTTACTAAAGGGGAAAGGTAGCCTGCTCCTTTCAAGATGTAATGTTAACTGTTTAGGAGCCAAAAATAAGGAATTTCATCCCGCCTCTCTTCCCGTTTCCTTTCTAAGAGTTACTGCTCTAGCCCTTGTGGTTGCCTCTCCCTCTCTGCCGTCATCGGGCAGTCGACCTTGCAGTTTCCCCATCCCACCTTCCAAGTCGCAAGGAGAGGGAGGGAACATTCAGCCCTTGGCCTCTGCTCGAAGCTTTCCTGAAAGGTTGGCACATTTACTGAAATGTTTTATTCATTTTACAAATTGGAACTAAATACCTAAGACTAATACCTAGTCTAAGCAAAACTAGTCAGGTTCAGCTGCTGCTCGAAATTAGATTCTGACTTTATGCTTCTTGTGTGGCAAATGTGTAAGTAACAGTTGTTTGCACTGAGACTTTTATTTAGATAGTGGAGGATAAAGGTAAATGTACGGGAATTAGCTAAAGGATATTTGTCATTGGTAGAGTTTGAAGAAGCAGCAAATTGAAACCTTTTATAGTTCTCTCACTATTGAGTTTTACATTTGTAGTTACAGATTGACAGAGATATTTATGGTGCAGTTGGTTTGGATAAGAATCCATCTGTTCAGTGTTGATCCTGTTGGGTGCTAGGCTCTAACTTTCAGATCTGAGTCCAGCTCGCAGGCCTGCCAGGCTCCAGGATGCTCAGCAATCCTGGCATGCAGGGCAGGTGAGGATCAACGGCAGCGTGCAGGACCCAAGGCTGGCCGGGGTTCACATGGCTGGACGACCAAGGTTGGGGTTCCGACCTTCTTTAGTGCTGAGGCTGGTGGCAAATATGCCACGTGATGATTATTTTATTTTTACTAACACTCGGAAGCTTTGTGAAGCCTTCCTGTGCAGTGTGGGGAGCTGCAAGCAGCCCACCTGGGAGAGCAGCCCTGCCAGGCAGGTGCTTTCCAAAGACACTGCTTCATTCAAGCCTATGGAGGGGCTCTGCTCAATGAAGACAGGCATGTGCAGAGCTCGGTAAATAAAAAGTTCTGCAGAATACGGTCTCATGCTGTGGGTAGAAAGAAGTTTTCCAGGACACGTTTGCTCAGATTATTGCTTGCTAAATTAAAAGGCATTTTTGGTGCTCTTGATGTTTTGATCTCCAAAAGCTTCTTGTCTTTGTTTACAGAGAAATAGACCAATAAATGTGTGGGTTTGGCTCTGGATTCAGAATGCATTGGTTAAGTGATGTTTAGGTCTGTTTACCCTCTTTTTCTCGGTGAGCAAACAGTTATAATCTCAGTTTAGAGCATAAACTGGTCAGAGTCCACTACAGGGTAGTTCACGGTGCTGTTCAGACAGTTCCTTTCCTGACACATCTCAGAGAGATGGAAAAGCACCGCATACAATTTGCAGACCTCACCACCCAGAGCCTGCTGGTGGATCAGTGTATTCTCAAAGGATTTCATTTTACCAGTAAAGATTGAGTCTCAAGCCAAGTATAGGAGAACGATACAGAGAAATCTCTTTGTTCAGAGAAGTATCTGAGATGATTGAGAGGGGGAGAAAGTGGAAAAGAACTTTTCTGCCCAGGGGAACGCTCCCTGCTGAAGGGTTTCCGACCTGGTTCAGCCCTGGCCCGTCGCCTGTAGCCATTTCACTGCCAGCTGGTGATGGATACAAGGAGATGTTCAAGCTGCCTGTGTTTGCATTAAGAGATGAGTATGTTTAAGGCTCAATTTACTTGAAAGCTAAGGAACTTCATCTCTGGTTTTAACTTGAGAGTAGGGCCTTTCTCTCCAAACAGGCAAAACAGTTTCCTGGATATGGGCAACCTCAGGCAGATCCTCTTGAGTGTATCTGTATATTAGCTAATAGTATGTGTAAGCCGGTGTCTAAAAATACCTGCAACCCTATGTGCTAGAGCTCTACCAGCCAGCAGGTTTGCTCAGAGCTGGGGAGGGATCTCTGAGTTCATGTGGGTTCAACGCTCCTGACTGCAGCCAGATTCAAGACTGAATTTGACCTGCGTTAGGTGCCAAGCCTGAAACATTCCTGGATTTTCAGGGGTTGCATGAGCTTCAGTGAATTTTCCAGTCAGTCTCAAGGCTTGTAGTGACATGTGGAGGCAGGATACGTTCTCCCTCCTCTGGTACCTGCGGCAGCACAACTGTGGAGTTGCTCGTTCATGAAAGCACAGCGAGGAGCCGTCTCCACACTGTGGCACCAGGGAAGAGAACGTCGCCTGCTCCCAAGTGGCAAATTCACATGAGGTTTCCTTGCCTAACAGTGCTAGAAACCTGCATTCTTGTCTAGGAGAATAAGAATAGACCAGACAGTGGTAAATGCCCTTGCAGCTAAAAAACCTCAGTCGCCTTGGAGAAGAGGGAGTTCAGTCTCCATTGCCCCTTCTGTCCTTGGCACAAGGGTGGGGTTGATCTCCAGGTGTTCCTTTGGGTGACAGTTTTTGTGCAGTGGGGGCTGACACTCTGGAATTTATTGCTAGGCTTGCAGTATCGGGAGTACTTCTGGAGTCTGCAGCCTCTGCAATCTTGCATTGCGTGTTTAAGAAACATGGAGACAGGTAAAGCCGTGTCTAAGGAGGACCTAGACCTTAAAAAAAAGGGCAAATATATGCCTTTGTGTATAAAATGTGTATGTATACCTTGTGATTTTTGCTTCAGTCTTATCATATTTTGTAGCCTAAGTCATGATTTTTAATGTAACGTTTTGGGATGGATTGAGGTTTATTTCAGTTAAGACTTTAACCATGGAGCGTGTGGATAGGCAGCACAGCGCTGCATTGCTCCTGCAGAGTACCTATGGCTGCAGTTACCATGTGCAGGGAGCAACTCTGAAGCAGTTGATATTTTCTGCTTTAGTTGTGATGTTCATATGAGGAAGAATTTATTCCTCCTGCCTTTTTCCCTCATAGAAGATGCATTTGTTCCTTCAAGACTTCTCATGCTGTTCATCACCTCTCTTGCGACTCATGGTCTTCATATCCATGCTGACATCTACTTGGGCTTTGCATCATGTTGCAGCCTTGGCCACAGAGAAGCTGTGAATTCCACAGGTTAATTGCACTTTGAGTACAAAAGGTTCCCCTTAAAACAATCTGACTTTCTATTTCACTGGGGGCCTTCACATCAGTGTGATTTGAGAGGTGGAAAACAGAAATGGAGAGCTGAATGGAAGAGTAAGAATCTGCATTTGCTGGCTCCAGGGCTGCCACCCAAACATCAAGTCCCAGGCTCCATAATGGTCTTAGCAGGCGTGACACGTTTTGAGGCATTGTTCCAGGTTCCAGGCAGTGGTGCCAAGACACCCTGGCCATGTGTTGACATCCAGAAGGAGATCGGCCCCACTCAGCAGCTAGTGCGGTGGGCAGGCTCTCCCTAACCTGCTGTGGTCACAGCAGGATGGTGACGCAAGGATGAATGGTATCTAGGGTCTCATTTGTATCTTCTTGTTACAGATCTCTGTCACTTAGCAAAGGTTCAGTGGTAAATATTATCTAGCATATTGTTAGGGCTTCTCATATCTAATTCTAAAATACCAACTACCTTTATCTGTAGTGAGATGTTGTTTCTTCAATTTTTGGTCAAAACAAAGATCTGTGCTCTGGTTTCCTGAGCTGAGGAGCAGCGCTGCCTTGGTGGCTGGAATCTCAAAGACCATCTCAGTTGTCCTCTCTGATGTGCGCATGCAAGCGGAGCCACAGCACAGTTAAGCAACTGGGGCCCTCAGGCCACCGAATTCGGGCAAGTGTGCTCTGTGTGGTGAGCACAGACAGGATCTTTTACTATTAGAAGCACATGAGCAGCTGTAGACAGGGACAAAACTGACTTATTTCTGCAGAGGGAGTGCAGTTAGCCAGAATTGTTAAAATTCTGCCCTGGAAGGCGGGGGCAACAGCTCTGGCTGCTGCAGATCCGGAGCTACAGGAGCAGGTTTTGCAGCTGGGACAGGGCTGCCTGCTGCATAACCGCGTGGGGCAGTGCGAGGCTGTGCCATGCTGGGCACTATGCTGAGGTGTGAGTGCCCTGCTGGGCACCGGGCACTTCCCCTGCCCGTCACCTGCCTGAGCTCTTCGCCGTCGGGCGAGGTCTCTGCAGAGGGATAAGGCTGCAAGGAGATACAAGCTGCACCGTGTGGGAGGCTGTGGCTTGTCCGAGGCTGTGTGAAACGCGGGAGCACGTCGCGGAGCTGCGGGGACGTCCCGACACGGTGCTCAGGAAACAGTGCCGGGGGATGCCCTCCAGCTCGAGCCCTCTGCTTCTGGGTCCTTGCAAGCACCTCAAGGGTTGGGCACCGGGCGGCCAGCAGTGCAGCCAGCACTGCCCGTGTCAGGAAGGGATCCAGCGCGGCATGCAGACAGCAACTGTTGCTCCACTCTTCCAGCTATCGGGAATAGATCTGACAAGCAATTAGAGCATGAATATATTACAGAGCCGATGGGGGATGCCTTTGTTAAAACTTGTGACCCGTACTTAGCTGCTGTTTACTTTGGCGGCAGCTTCGAGGGTGGGCAAGACCCTACCTGCCAGTCTGTCTGTCTGCCTCTCTCCTTCCCCTGGCGGAGGGAGCCTGGGAGCTCTGCAGCTCATTGGATATTTCAAATGCTTTCTGCACAAGTCATAATTAATGCCGAGTTGTGGAGCTGAGACCAGATGTGCTGCCGAGATTATCTCCCAGGGCAGATCGGCTGCTCTCCGCTCCGTAGCGCCGGGTGAATGGAAAGTTGCCAGTGCTGGGACTCAGAATGTGTCTGATGCCTGAAGTCAGGACTTTCTTTTTCTGCCGCTCCTGCTGTCTGACACTGCCTGGTTTCTGCTTGAAGCTCAGCGCCTGTCATGTAGCGGAGTGCTGCACGAGAACGAGAGGTATGAGATGATTTTCCAGAGCTGTTAGTTGGTTACGGTTTCCTTGTCTTGGAGGAGAAGCAGACGTTTGAGCTGAGACTGAGGAATGCTCAGGCAGAGGCGAAGCATCTAAATATAGTAGCGGTCTTTATGAATGGGAAGGAGTGAGAAGGACTCAGCCCGTGGCCAAAAATACTGTCGGATTGCAGCCTACCCTGTAACGATGGTGTGGGGGGAGTGTGTCTGTGTGTGTGCTCAGCAGAACACGTAACTGCATACGTGTCGATAAGGGTGAGCGTGTGTGGGGCTGCTCTTCGTGGGGAACGGGCTCGCTCTGTTCCAGGTTCCGCCACAAACTCATTTGTGTGACTCGGGGCACGTCACCTAATGTGGTTTTCCTGGTTCCCCATCACCTGTCACTTCCTTTGTCACTTCTTGCCTGCTCTGGACAGCTGGATCGCTCAGTGTCTGCAGACTAACTCTCGCAGGGCACCTACAGCCCCCAGGGCGGTGGGGCTCCCTTCCCACCGCTGCTGCCGTGCTGGGCACGGGCCGTGCTCGCGGGAGGGAAGGAGAGCGCCTGTGTGTGTGTCCTGCCCCTCCGCGTGTCTTTTCTCTCTGCTTTTCCCCCTCTGCTTTCCCGCGTGAGAGGGGCAGATGAGTGGGAGCCGGGGCGCGTCCGTGGGGAGGTGGAAGCAGAAGCTGCGTGTGCAGGTGAGCACGTACGCAGCCGGGAGCACCCACGGAGCGCAGCTCCGCGAGGGGCACGTGCTGCGAGCCGCAGCAGCCAGGTGCCTCCCGGCCGCCTTATCTGCCGCACATCTCAGTGTGGGGGGGTTAACGGGAACAGCTGGCGTGGGAGCCGCTGGGCTTCTCCTGCTTCAGGCACCTACAGAGTCCTCTGCTCTGTGAAGAAAACTTCTTCAAGGACTGGCTCTATCATCTCTGTCTGCAGTTGATTTTGCTTGAAATCAGGGCTCTGATGAGGAAAAATGAAGCAGGGAGCATATATTTTTCTGCCCACTGCATGTCTGGACAGCATAGCTGAATGTATAGGCTTTGTATGCCTGGAGCTGGTGGGTGAGCTATTCAGGCCAGGACAGAGAGCCTGTCTGTGCCTTAGTCAGTACATCATTCCTGGCTCGCGTTTTCCACAAAGAGCCACCTAAATCTTTTAAGAACAGAGACAGTTTGTTGGAGAGGCGGAGCGAAATTCTGCAGCCCTGCTAGCCCATTTGCTTGGTATCTGTTGAATCTTTCTGAGATTAAGGATGTGGTCCCAGGCTTTTTTTTTTTTTCCCCCCCTTCCCTGCTTTGAAACCAAACAACAGTGCCTAGCTCTAGATAAGCCTGTAACGAGGAACGTTAACCCTTGGTTTGCTGGTCGTTTTTGGCATCGTTTCCAGCCTGCCCCTGCCTGCGACTGCGTTGGGATGGCACTTGCTCCCCTGCCCCTCAACGAAGAACACGACTGTAATGCGTTCCAGGCGGCTCGTCGAGCGCAGCGAGGCGCTGCCAAGAGCGGCCGTTGCTGCGGGCCCCGTGATTGAAACCAGGCCGTGCCTCCAGGAGCCCGCAGATGCGAGGAGGGCCACGGGCTCCACGTCCGCTTCTCCTCGCCAAGCGGCGCAGCGCCTGCCGCCACAGCCTGGTGCTGCCGGGGGCATCCGGCCACGCCGGCGTCCCGAGCCCTGGAGAGACCCAGCAGGAGCGAGGGGAGCTGACGGCGTGCTGCCCGCCCGGGCCGCCCTGCCTGCAGGGCTGCGAGGGCCCTGTGCCATGCAGAGCCCTTCGGCACACGCTGTTGCACGCACGGGATCCTTCTGTGCTTGTGCCAGTGCAGCCTCTTTCACTCGGACCTGGGCCACATGAGCTTCACCCTTGGTACTGGCAGTCTGGATTTCATGCCTGTTTCTGCTGTTTATGTATTTGAGACAGTGCGAACATAGGGGAGTGAGGAGTATTGCCGCAGAGGAGCAGTACAGCGCTTGGGTATTCCCCAAAGAACAATGTTGCCATCCAGCAGAAAAGGGTCTTGCCGCCCTCCACGCCTTCCCTCTTCGCCTGGCAGTTGAGAGCCCCGCTCCTCAACCCGTGTACGTCCTCGGCGCTGCCGGCAACGTGCGGGCCCAGAGGCTCCATGCAGACTGCGGCCGTCGCTCCAGGCGGCTCCCGCGTGGGACCGGTTGGCCGGGCGAGCACAGGCCGACGCTGCCTGACAAGCACCGGAGGCGGCCGTGAGGGGCAGGCCGGCCACGGCGAGGGAGCAGCGGGCCCGGCCTCGCCGCGAGCGGAGACGGCGCTGCGGCCTCCAGCGCGCCTCTGCGGTTCTGCCCTGGCACCGGCGCGGGCCTCTGCAGGAGCGGGAGCTCCGCGCTGCGTCGGGGCAGGCGCTGCCTTCCCCGCCCGTCGCCACATGGACTCCTTGGGAAGCAGGGCCATGGGGCTGCAGGTGGAGGTTTGGGAAGACAAGTGTACCGTGACTGCCCTGGCATCTACTGAAGCCTCTATCACTGACCCGATATATCTTACACCCTGAAAAGTGAAGGCCGCACACCATGTTGAGCTGGAGGCTCCCGCCCAGCCTGGCGCGGGTCGGGGCCTGCGCTGACCCCCCACCTCCGGCCACCTGAACTGCCCTCGTGTGTGTCTGAGCTTCCGAGGGAGCCGTGCGCCCGCCACGGCGGTCTCGGCAGAGAGGACAGGGCGGAGCGGCCTCACGTTCCCAGCCACCGTCCGGATGGAGATGTCTTCTGAGACGAGTGCTCTGGAGAGGTGGCTCCTTCGCGGCCACCCAGCGCCCCTTGGTGCCCCGGGAGCTCTTGGGCGATGCCGGGTCTCCCATCCTAAGCAGTCTTGCTGTGCTGCTTTGCTCTGCCCTCTAATGACGACAGGGATCGCTGGGGGCCAGGATGAAGTAATCTGCACAAAAATAGGGAAGAGATTCCCTGCTCTAGAAAGTCACTCCAGAGGCACGAGCCTCAGTGAAAACCCAGCGCCAGATTAGAAACTACAGCTAGCAACTAGAACTTTGCAAGAATGCCAGGATTTACAGTGCTGAAGATAATGCACTCCCACGCTCCAGGGCATAGTATTTTGTTAAGATATGGAGGGAATTTCCTTCAAGACTCTTCTCCAGCTCTGACACTGTGATGCAGTTGTGTAGGCTGAAGTGCAGGGAAAGGCTCTGCCTCTGTGGTACCACAAACTGGCAGGGAAAGGACGTGGACTTTGGATCCTCCTTGCACGCTTCATTCAGAGAATTGAAACTGGCACCAACTGGGGTTGGTGGAAAATTTGTGTCGGCAGGAGTTTAGCAGGTTGGACTGGATATAGAGAGCAGGTCTGACTTGGTATGATTTATCCCACGGAGAATAGGGAATGGTGGTTAGGAGATCTCTGGCCAGGATTCATCAGCCTCCCCTGGACACAGCACTAAAATAAAAATGGAAAATGTGGTTACTCGTGGGAAGGCAAGAATTGCTTTAAGAAATCAGCAAGTCCTCTGCCCTGGTACAAGCATGTGCATCCGCGTGAACACACTGTAACCCCAGTACTGGTGACGCTGTTTTCTTTCCCAGACCTGCAGGACTGAGAGCTCCCTGATCCAAAGCTCCTTGAAATGAGTGGAAAGTTTCCTGGTGCTTTGAGTGATATTTGAATAGAATTTCCTCTCCTCTGTTTGAAACGGAGTAGGTTTGAGGATTCTCACAATTATGGCATATCTCCTTTCTGATACTTGGTGATGACCTCACTTGGTGATACCACCTTGCTTGTGCTAACTCGGGTGAGAACCACCCTGTCTCCTCCACACCTGGTAGGGTGCTCCAGGTAGGGCTGCAGAGCAGGGCTCCCCAGCAGCGTCTTACATGGAGCTGTCCCTGGAGGCACAGAGTGAACCAAGACCCCCTGAGGCTTTTCTGCATGTCACATCTTTCTTCACTGTCAAATTTTTATTTTTATTGGTTGATTAAAATTAAAGGAAAATAAATAGAAATCCAAAGCATGCAGGATGCTGGAAGATTTTACCAACCAGCTCTAATTTTGACAGCTGTTTTCTGTCATGGTAATGAGTCCCCAGCAGGTTGTTTCTCATCAGATCTGTTGGGTTCTGCAGCTTCAAACCGGTGGGGGAAGGCTGTGTCCCAGCTATGTGCTGGATGCATGCAGAAAGTGATTGTGTCCTGTTCTGTCAGGGCAGCCGTTGTTTTGGAGGCCTTGGACAGAAGGTTATGGAAGTACAATCACTTATTCCATGCCACATCAGCTGCACAGCTGCAGATAACCGTAAGCAATGCTGCTTCTGTTGTGTCTTGTTTGGCTACAGCGAGTAAAAACTGACCCGGGGTAGAGGTTAAAGCACTCTTAAACAGAACAAAATACTCAGCGTGTAATTATGCCTCTTTTTTAAATGTTTTTATTCTTTTAAATGTGCTAAGATCAGGATCTCCGTGCCAGGTTCATCCCCTTGGGAAAGCTTCCCCTGCCTCCCGCTGCGCACCCGCGGGAGCTCGCGGAGCAGCAGCTCACAGCGGAGCTTCTCCTTGGCTCTCTCTTGGCAGGGATCTTCGGGCAGCGCCTGGAGGACACGGTCCAGCACGAGCGCAAGTATGGCCAGCGGCTGGCGCCGCTCCTGGTGGAGCAGTGCGTGGATTTCATCCGGGAGCGAGGCCTCACCGAGGAGGGGCTCTTCCGCATGCCCGGCCAAGCCAACCTGGTCAAGGACCTGCAGGATTCCTTCGACTGCGGAGAGAAGCCCCTCTTCGACAGGTGAGTTGGCGCCACCAAACACAGGCTGTGAGCAGAAGGAATCCAAGCCCAACAGTCCAGGCTCCATCCTGCAGATGCTCCTGGTGCCTCTGCTGCAGGACAGGCTCCGATGCAATGGGCACTGCTGTCAGCCTGGAAAAATATCCCTAGAGGTTACTGGGAAAAAAATCTTCTGATTCATCTCTCACCTCATTTCCAGACCGCCTATACCTTCCTTCTCTGATTCTGAACTATAGTCAACATTTGCTGCCTGATTGGAAACATCAAATATTTAGAAAGATTTTTAATGAAAAAAGTTTGAAATTTTCAAATTGTCTCACTTCATCCTTTCATAAACAAAGTCCTTGTTTTTTAACTAAGAGTCTGGATGTTCTCATTCAGAATTAGAATTGTCTCAATTGATGTGGGAAATGAATTAAGTTGTTTTGGAAAACACATGCTCTGGAACAAGAGTATCCATAGAGGGAGTGAATCGGGACTAGCAGTTTCACTTACATGGCTCGCCTCTGTCTAACTGTAGTAATTTTGCTCCGAAGAAAGTCATGACGATAAGCAAACCTCCTCCCAGCAGTCTTAAAGCTAAAGAAAGTCTAAAGAAAGTACCATCATTTGCACTAGATACAGAGATAAATCTCACCTGAGTCCCACTCAGGCCCAGTTGAGCTCCTTGTGCTGTATCTTGCATCAGCAAGAGGCAGAATTTGATTATTATTAAAAAAAAAAAAAAAAAAGGGAAAAAGAAGCACAGGTACTTATATTCATCATGAGATCTGACACCCTAACACAACTTTAAAAGGAAAGAGAAGAGCAGAGAGAACCTCCTGGAGAAAAGGAGAAAAGCTCTGCTGTGATACCCCAGCGCAGCGGAGCGAAGAGATGCCCCAGGTGTGAAGGAGAGGTGATCCTCAGGCTGGGCGGCCAGATGGCAACAGAGAGGGCCTGGGGCCTCCATCTCCTCCTGCAGCACCCTTGGGAGCATGGCCCCTCATACACTGGACTGGATGCTTGCTGGGACGAAGGGACGGGGGCAGGCGCGGGGCTTGTGCCGCTACCCCAGCCTGGCTCTGTGTGACTGCACGAGCACGTGCAGCTCTGCTGTCGCTGCTGCAGGGATGGCTCTGTGCTGGCCTGGACTGTCACCCCGCTCCTGATCCTCACCGGCTGCAGAACCGCTGCCCACCGAGCCTTTCGTGGTGCCATGACTGCCCCATGCCTTCTTGCCGTGGGAGAGGGGCAAGCCATGGAGCAGCACAGGTGTCTAACCGCTTTCCCCCTCTTCTCTCGTTGCAGCAACACAGACGTTCACACCGTGGCGTCGCTCCTGAAGCTTTACCTGCGAGAGCTGCCAGAGCCCGTCATCCCCTTTGCCAAATACGAGGACTTTCTTTCTTGTGGACAGCTGCTCTCAAAGGACGAGGGAGAGGTCAGTGATTCTTCTAGTCCTATCTCCCTCCACCTTGATGGTGCTCCCAAGGCTCGGAAGAGCTTTCTTCTCCTCACTCTTCTGCCTCATTTAAAATAAGTGAAGCTTCTGGGAACTTTCCTCTGAACTTTCCGAAGCTGTGAATTGTGCATTATCAGAGACTTCTGCTTGAATCAGGAATGTCTTCAAAGCAAATCTTTCAGCCCTGCTAAACCTGTTCTGTAGTGTAAGAGATGCCAGAGCCCTGTGTTCCTCTCCCAGCTCCACCGGTGCTCCGTTAGCAAGCTGTATGGAGTAACTTCTCTCTATGTTTTCAGTGTTTTACATCAGAATAGCTTGTTCTGACTCCTGGTTTTTGGTGCATTAGAAGCTGAAATGTCTTAGAGGAAAGGCACTGCAAAAGGGCAGTCTCTGTTGCCATCCTAAACTGGGGGAAAATAATGCTGTGAACGTCTTGCCAGACCCTTCCTGTGATAACCTCCATTTGGCTTCCAGGCAAGGGAACGGGTGACAAAAACCACCCAAGTCTGTGGCAATCATGGAAATATTGATTCTCTTCCTGGGAGGAGCAGGGTAATTTTCAGTGTGATTGATCAATCTGTTCCCTCCGTGTTGCTCCCCCCCAATGGTATTTGAGCTCTTTGCCGATGGCAGGGCACACTGGATCTGGCCCACAGTGGGTGGCACTGTGCCAGCTTCTGCACAGAGGCCCAAAGAGGCCTTGCTGCAGGTGTCAACTAAAGACACACGGAGGCCTGAGGGCTTGGAAGCCACAGAGCCCGATTCTGCCACCTTCTGTGTGTGTGGCCTCGAGTCTGTGCTCTTCTCTCTGTCTCTGGTGGGGTCTGTAAACACCTTTCCTTTACCGTGAGCCTGGGGTTCACCTTTATTTCAAGTGGCCAAAGTCTCTGGGGAAAGCGAGTCCTCGTCGATGCTTGTAAGAAGATGCTTGTTTGTGGCCATCAAAGGTGGTGCTGGTCGTACCTGTCTTCTGTGGGCAAAAGGCAGGTTTGCTACTGCTTGAGCTTATCTGTGCTCATGCAACGTGTGCTGTAGTCAACTCCAGGAGCGCAGACACCTGGACATGACTGACTAGTGCCACACCAGGTGGGTCCTGGACACAGTCGCATCAGGGTGTCTGTTCACTGCTGCTGTTTCTTTCTTTGTACAGCTGTGTATCCAGTGGCTCCAAAAGCTGCTCATTTTCTTAGTCTTGTTCACCTCAGATCACTTCAGGCAGCAGAACTCAAAAAAGTCCCTCTGGAGCTCCCAAGGGGCTGCAGCATTTCTGAGGCAGTGGAACCTGTTTCCCTTTGGTTGCAGGATGTGCGGAGAGGGACACTTTGGATCTGTGAGCAGAGCTGGTGCCACGCTGGGCAAGCATGTTATCACTGCTCAGCTTCTGAACGGGGCAGCCTGCCTGCCTGTGCCTGCAAACATCACGCTGTTTGGGAAACACCATCTGGGTTGGTTTTGTAGGAGCAAGGCCGGAAGGACTTGTATTGCACACCCTTTGCACAGAAAGGTGGAGGATGTATCTGGATAGCTGGAAAGAAAGCTTATGAAACACGGCACTGCTGATAGCAGAGTTGTCCCTTAAGGTGGTGTGACTGTTTTGTCAGGAAAATCTGGAACCTCACAAGGTCCGTCTGCTTTTTTGGAAAGGACGGTGCAGGTTGGGAGGCTGTGGTGTAAAGTCATACCCAGGCTGCAGGACTCCACTTGTCTGCTCCCGTGTGGAAGGACCCCTGCTCAAAAACGTGCTTTTATTTTTCTGCAGAAAATAGTAAGCTTTCAAAAAGCAGAGGCAAAACAATAACCACCACCATCACCACAAGTTTCCCTTCAAAAAGATGCAGTTGCTGTGTTCCCGGTGCTGCGAGACTCCCATTTCTAGCCTCTTTGGGCAGATGGGTAGTGGGTAGTGCCACAGGTCTGTGGCAGAGATGACAAGTGCTCCTGAGGTGCTTTTTCAACCTGGAAACATTTGTACCTTGATGGATCTAATGATGCCCTCAGCGATTCCTCATGCTTGTGACTCCTCAGTGACACAGCATGGTCGATAGGTTTTTGGTTTTTTTTTTTTTTTTTTTTTTTTTTTTTTTTTTTTTTTTTTTTTTTTTTTTTAATTTCAAGTAAGTTCTTCTACCTTTAGGTCATGTTTCCAGCCATTCTCACCTGCCTGCAGTTTCCACAGCGAAGCCCCCTCTCTCTAAAGGGGTATTTTAATTGAGAGCACTTGGAATCCAGTGATAAAATGCCATTCTGACTTCAGAATTTGAAATAAATTAGTTTCCAGTCTAAGACTCTGGTTAGAAATAGATCTGTCACCTTGATGGTCTAGCTCAAAAGCCTCACTATGAAGGTGGTTGACCTGAATAATTGCCCTTAACTTGCACCTCAATAACAGCTGTCCTTGATTCAGATGTTTTCAAAAGTTTTAAAAAGGGGGTTGATATTTCCAAAAGTGAACAGTCTTTTATTGATGAGTTCATTTTTGCTGCTATTAGAACTGTCATGGCTTTGAACCTAAAGAATTTAAAAACACGAATCACTTTTACAAATCTACCCTTTTAAATTACATAATCAGTTGAATGACTTTCTTTTTGTGCTGGAAAAATTCAGGAGAAAGAATAAAGTGTCTGTGTGTTCAGGACATTGAGGATGGAGGCAGGACTTTGTTTGGACCAGAGAATCTTGCAGACCTTGCAAGAGGCCACCCAACTGAGAAACTCCCCTAATGCCTTGTAGTAAGTTGAGGGAAGGTTGAAATCACAATGCAAACTCCCTTCTCTCTCCTGGAAGCAGCTGCTCCTGCACTTTCTCCATCATTAGTCATCCAGAGCTTCACAAACGTGGTTGGATATCTCATCTTCCTACAAAAAATGAACAGATCTCTAGAGCCTTTGCTGTGCTGAACGGAACAAGCAAATGATACTGACGCTTTGGAAGGACAAAAGGCAGAGATTTCCACTACATAGTTTAAGCAGCTTTTGGATTTCAAGTCATTCCTCATGCAGTTATCTCCTATTTGTATGCACGACAGTGATTTTATGAAGAAGTATGCTACAGTTCAAAATGACTGCAAATCAAAGTAAATAATTTTTAAAAAATGAAGAGGTAGTTGAATCAGGATGCTGTTAGTTCTTAAAGAAGCTCTTGCCTCTGGCCAGTTCAGCCCTACCAGGATGCATTCACACTATGCTCTGGGGCCTCCCAGCTGGGTGTGGAGAGGCAAAAATGCTGCTCATGTGGCCCGCCTCCCCGAGGACTGGCAGGCCTCACTAGTTGAAGTCTTCACAGCAACCATGAAAGTCCATAGGAGACTTTGCACTCATTTTGTGAGCTGAATCGGACATTGGGGTTTCACTGTTGTGGTTTGAATTTAGGAATTTTGAAGCCTTTTTCTTTCGGATAAAAGATTTTTGGAGGCTGGGGAACAGACCCCCTCCCTCAGGATTGCAGAGTGGGTGGTTTTCCTTTCTCTCTGGACAGCCCCGCCAACTTTTTTGGTTATTTTCCTTTTTTCTGTCTGTCCTTTGGAATTTTCAGTAAAAATCTCCAGCTCTGTTTCTTTTGAGGCTGGGGAAGGACGGCGGCAGTGCCACATTTCTGGCTTGCTTCTGCCAGCAGCACTTAGGGAAGGGCTGCGTGGAGCCTCGAGGGCCGGGTGCGCCATACGCAGGGGATCCCTCTCGCTGGGGCCAGGGCTTCTACTGCCATGAAAGCAACGAGTCATTTTCCTCATGCCTCTGGCTCTTAGCACTTTGTTAAACAGAGTCAGATACTGTCCCCTGCACCACTGGATGCCAAAGGCGCTCTGAAGACAGCAAAGCTGATGCAGGTCCTTTGAGCTCAGAGATGAATTATGCTCCTGGTGTTTCAGAACTTGGGACTAGGATGACTTCTCCCTGACGGGTAACGCACACCTGTGGATAAATTGCCTAATGCAGACTGAGGATGACACAATATACCCAGTTGGGTCCTCGGAGACCCTCACAGTGCTATGGCCCCTCGTCCATGGGTTTGACTCTGTAAAGAGGGCTTTCTAGCACTGCAGGACACTCACACAAGCTTTCATCCTTTGTATTAACAACTCTGTTTGTTCTGTCCCTCAGGGAACCCAGGAACTGGTTAAACAGGTGAAGAATTTGCCCCAAGCCAACTACAACCTTCTCAAATACATATGCAAGTAAGTGAAATTAATTAACACTTGAAAAAGTCGTTATTGTTTCAAGAAGTTCAGTCCAATGTACAAATAATTTTCTCTGAACATTTGAATATTCAAGAGTGACTTCCACAGAACTTACTGCTCCTATAAAATGTATGGAGATAGATGTGCAGGGAGGAAAGGCAGAACTCACCTCTAACTCAGCAAAGAAAGACCTGAGGGTTCTGGGGGGTCTCGGCTCAGTGCCTGCCGTGGGACAGGGCTCCTTAAGCCCCGCGGATGCCGCACAGGTCAGACCACAAGCAGACCTGGAGACGGAGCCAGCCGGGCAGCGCAGAAGGACAAGGCTTTTTGACTGCCCCAAAGCCTGCAACCATCCAAAGAAGAACAGAAATTCAGGAAATGAAGTACTGACAGACTGAGACCTTTGAGGCCTCTCAGGCTCATTTCCTGCTCTTGCAGGTATTCATGTCATATAATCCTTTACGTAACTCCTTGTTAAGGCTAATCTCCACTTACAAGCTATTAATACTTGCTATGCCTTTCTCTCACTACGGTTCTTTTTGGGAAACTGTTACAAATTAAACAGTTCAAAAATATTTAACTGTCAGAAACTTTATGTTGATTTGCACCTTATGCATATGGATGGCCAGTCTGTCCTCAGTCTTCCTTGGCTTGCAGAGAGCCATGTCGTTGTGTCAGCATTTGCCCAGCTGATGTACTCTCAAGATGAATCACTGGGCTACCTCTTAATCTGTATTTTGCAAGGTTTGGGAAACTAAACTCTTCCCACAGCCTGATTCCAGGGTGAGAAGATGAACTGAACTTTTATTTTTTCCTTCTGTTCCACCTGTGAATGAATCTGGCAGAAACTCCCCTGTGTAACTGCAGAATTCCTACCGAAAGGTGAAAAGTTGTATTTTCATACCCAGCAGGCAGTTAGATGCTCTGTAGATCTTTGGCAGAAACCTGCTGGCTCCGTAGATCCTTGGCAGAAACCATCACGTCTTCTCTTGTTCATGCTCGAGGAGGGATTAGCAGCTATTACTCAGTAGGTGGCCTGCAGCAGTTCCTTGCAGCATTTTGGGTATCAGGATCAATTTGGGGTGTGTAAACACTGGGCAGAAAGTATTCCTGCCCCAAAAAGCCTACAGTCTGGTATGTCAGGTTACTTACTTATTCCTATCTTTCTTTGCTTTTTCTGGGGGGGCTTTTCAAGGTTCCTCGATGAAGTTCAGGCTCACTCCAGTGTTAACAAGATGAGCGTCCAGAACTTAGCTACAGTATTTGGACCAAATATATTACGACCCAAAATGGAAGACCCAGTAACCATGATGGAAGGTGAGTACTACCCGTGTTGTGAGATGGCCAAGCTCTGAAGCTCGTTTGAAGCTACAGGAATATCTCATATTGAATGTGATTGTCACTCCCCCTCTCAGCTCGGTTAAGGAGCTTCTCTGCTACGTGGAGATGCTTTTGGCTTGTTAGTTACGTGAAACACTCGGAACCTACTGTTTATAAAAGAAAATCTGAAATGCTTTTCAGAAGGCTCGTATCCAAATACCAAACTACTTTCATTTAGTATTGGTGCATTTGGATACATTTAACAGTTTCCTGCAAAGGAAATGCTGTCTACAGTCAGACTTTTTTTTTTTTTTTTCTCAGTGTTCTCAGGGCTACACAGGCAATAACTAACTCTCTTCAGAGTTGTGTTCCGTGGGGAAATGGGGAATATATATGTATGCGACAGAGATTAACAGAACCTGGGAAATAAGTTAAAAATCACTGATAATTTTATATGTTATCACATAGTGTAAAAAAAGTGCTTTTTTAAGATTTTTTTTCTTGTCTGTAGAAAATACTTTGCCTTAGGTTTGATAAACAGTATTCTGTGTCAGTCTGTACTGGTCTGCTTTACTGCTGAGAAGCTGACAGCTCATTTCTCTGGCTGCACATAGCCATAAGTGCAGTCTGTGTGTTTGCTTCTCATATGTGAATGGAATGAGAAGCTCCTTGTTAATCCAGTTGCTTGGCTTGTGAATCTTCTAGTTATTCTCTACAGTGAGGTAGTTGTAGCTATGCTCTTAACATTGATTCTTTGGAGAAACTGGTCTTTTCTTCTCTTCCCCCCCCCCCCCCCCTTTTAATCTTTGATTCCAGTAGACCAGGCCCTTAGCATGTTATAAACTGGTTTTCAAAGCTTCCTGAAATCTCTGTTCCTGCATCCCACAGTTTTTGTTTGTCACTCACTCTTGAAGAACCTGTGCTCAGTCATTCTGTACCTGTGACCTAAACCAGCTTCTATGCTAAAATTCCCTATTTGCCCTCGGGTTTCTTCTGAAGGAAGCACACAGGCCCTTTCCTGGCTGCTCCCAGTTCTGCATCCGCGAAGGTGTCACCAGTGCGTCCATGGGCTTGTGAGGCGCTTGGTGCTCTGCTGTTCTCCTTGCCCACCCAGCAGATGTCTGGGTGGCTGCATTTACACAACAGCAACAAATATTTGAAATCTGTGATTTTCCATCCTGGACTGTATTTCCTCAGACTTCCTCCTGAGTTCTGCTTCATTTCAAACTTCATTGTTTCACTAGAACTGGAACTGAACAGCAGTCCACAAATTGATGGTACAAAAAGCCTCTGTTTCTCCTTGCATAAAGCAGCATGTGTCGCACAGATGTCATACTCTCCCCAAGCCTCTCTATATACTCAAGCCTGCAGCAGGAAGTCTAAGCTAACATTTCTGGTTATTTAGAAAAACACTAGGTCTGGGCCCCTGGGACTATGAGACAGGGTGCTCTCCCAGTGTCCACCTACAGGAGTCCTGAAGTAGGCCAATTTATTATTATCATCTTTGCTACTAATCATTTCTGCGCTGCCTTTACAGCTGCGGTCAGGAGCTGTACTGACTCTGGCATCCCTCCTGTTGTTCACTGCAGCAAGGGACACAGTCCTTGTCTCCTGCAGTCCTTGCTGGAAGGGCCCAGAGAGGCCGCATTTGTGGGGACCATGGTACCCACCAGCTGGCTTCACACGGCTTGAGCTCCTATAGCATCATCTCAAGCAGGAAAGGACCATCTGAGGTTTCTCATGTCTCATCAAATTCTTGCTTTTCTTCCTTCCGCACAGGCACCTCGCTGGTTCAGCACCTGATGACAGTGCTGATAAGTGAGCAGGGGCGAATCTTCGCCGTTCCTCAGGCAGACGGGCCAGGCAGCCAGCTCGAAATCCGCCCCGTGCGCCAGCGCAATACGGTGGAGTGGATCTCCGAAGAGGACGGGGATGACAGCAGGTCAGAGACCGGCATCGCCAGCCCTGCCGGTTTGCCCTCGAGCAATGCTGTGGCAGCAGAGGTGGCTCCTGGCCCTGGTGGGGACAACCCTCCTCCCGAGCACAGCAGCAAGCCAACTCAGCCCGCTACCAGCCCCAGCAAGAGAGTGCAGACGCTGCCCCCCTGGAAGTACTCCTTCCGCCCGCAAGGAGCGCGGTCTGTGAGCCCAAAGCTGGGCAGCTCGTCCTTAGACATCCCCAACCTCTCCTCCAGTGGGAACTGGCTGATGAATGGGCTGTACTCGCTGCGAGGCCACCGCAGGACAGCCTCTGGGGAACGAGGTAAGGACGCTTGCTCTTCCCAGAGACTCTCTACCTATGACAACGTCCCTTCCAGCCTCTCACTGAGCACGCACAGCATGGCCAGCACCACGTGGTCAACATCATCATGTGAAATCTCCGTTGTGGACTCGGTCAGCAGCTGCCCGGCTTGTCGGGCCAGTGACTCTTCTGCTCTAAGCTCCCTCAAAACTGAGTGGGTAACTCAGGGTTCGCTGTCTCAGAGCGAGGTCAAGACTGCAGATCTAGACAACAGCATCGACAGATTTGAGGCTTGCAGCAGCAGCAGTGAGCAGAGCAACCCCACTGCTGCTTCCAGAGACACTATCAAGTGCTCTAGGGCCTTACAGAGCTTGGTGGTGGAGCTAAAGACAGAACTGACCAAACAGAGGACTGAGTACGAGACCAGTATCAAAAGGTAACGTCATCTGCAGGGATAAGTCATCTTCTTTCACCTTACCTCTGTTTGAGCATGGTATGGGCTCCCAAGTGTTTGAAGTGCTCCAGGGTTTGGGTTTATGTGACTGCAGGTCTTGAGCTGTATTTTCCCCATGGCTCTGTGGATCCAATTTTCCTCTTTGCCAAAAGACAGTATCCAAGAATGGAATTTCCATCACACAGGAAATTCCATTACTTCACATTCTATGTTTGTAATGGCAATAGGAACAGCAGAGATGGGCCCAAAGGCTGCTCTTTGCCAGCCTCCTGAGAGAAGCAGTGCAGCAAACATCTGCTGTGGAAGGAGGAAATAGGGGGCCAGGGTCAACTAGCCTTAACAAGCAATTCTGTTGGCTCATGCAGGAACAAAAACTGTCAAATCAGTCTTAAATTGAGGGTTTCATGCTGCTTTACTAGGGAAACCTTCTTCCAGGAAACTGATTTTGACTGTTCACCTTCATTCTGGTGGGAAGGCAGCTCAGCTATAACGCTGTGCATAGCCATTTTGCACTGACCTTTGGAAAGCCAAGGCAAGGTTTCCAGATGTACCTGCAGCATTTGTCTGCTTACACTTAGAGCCAGCCACTGCTGCAAGGTGCTGCTTGTACAGCAAATACCTGAACTGTGCAGTTCTTTCCCTGCTCTGCACTTATACAATTTGGACTGCTGATGCTGTACTTTGAATTTGCACTCAGAAGAAACTTCCTTGCAGTTTTCAGGTGAAGGTCAGCTAATTTCCTAAATAACCAGGGGCAAGACTGGAGGAAGCAGACAGTATTAATAGTAATAGTTGTATTTATTCATTTGCTTTAGGTTTTGTGTGTTTCAGTGCTTAACAGAATGACTCTCAGGGAAGTATGTTTACAATATAAATATTTAAAGGAATTAGATATGCAGTAACATACAGGCATACACAAAATTGCACAGCATGTGTTATATTCCAATACAGAATAGTCATCACTGTCCTGGGGCTGCTATCTTGGTACTTAGCACTGGAGAAGGGCCATAGTCCCACTCCTTACCAATAGCTGAGTTTGGGCTGCTTTTGTGCATTAAGCTCTTTTAATGTTTTATTTATTTCTTATATTAGTAATGGTGCGGTAGCATTTATGTACCGCCACGTCCACTAAGGCTCCCCAGCAGTGTCAGGACTCACACCAGTGTTTGCAGGGACTGTGTAGTACAGCTTTAGGCTAAGTTTGTTACCTGTTTTGTTCTTGTTCAAGTAATGTCTCACAATCTGTGTTGGAATGTGCTAGTCAGAATCGTGATCTCTTGCAGTGGGCCAACGGTTAAGGTAGGAATTTCTATTATTCCTTTCCTGCCCTTTTTTTTATTTTTTTTTTTTAATCATTCCCTGTGGCGGTGGCTTGCCAGGCTCTGCAGCTTTGCTGCCTTGCACTGCTGTGGTATGTGAGGCTGGAAGGAGAACCAGGCCACGCGGCAGCCGCGGTTCCCCCCAGTTATCACAGAGAGGGAGAGCAGCTCTCGCCAGCCCTGTATGTTTCAGGATGCAGAACCAAGGAGCACAGCCCCATTGTGAGTCCTGGAAGAGCCCAGGAACGAGGATGGCACCATGGGGCTGGCTCTGTTAGCACCCACTATCGCAGAGGCAAAGGGAGCCAAGAGTTCAGCATGCTCGGTGCTGCTGCCAGGCCTCGTCTCAGGGAGACGGGACAATACACAGCCAGGAGAGGGGGCTGCCAGGCAGGGGGCACACAGTCTTGCCCACGGAAGGAGATGGCTCCCGCTCTTGTAGCACTCAGGGCATGGGGCAGCTGCCAAGTCTGTGCTCCCTTCCTGCCCTGGAGCTCTCAGCCTGTCTGCTCTGCCACCCCCTTTCGCTCTCAGCTGGCAGGAGACAGAGCAGCCCTCCAACTGGAGGGGAGAACCATGAACAGGGCAGGTCTACAGTGCAAACAGCTAACAGGAAAACACCCAATGAAGAAATAACAGTCACCAACAAACAGGTGAGATGCAATCACTGCCCTTTTGTATTGAGCAGGATGATTCCAGCTGTTCAGGATTACAGCCCTAAGGAGCTTCCTGTCAAGCATAAGGATTTCAAGCCAAGTTTTTTAGCTCACAAAAATTTACAATGGCTTTAGTACATGTGCAGTCATTTATATGTGCAAAAATATGTTCTTTCTGAGGCAGCATGAAAGTCTGCTCCTGTGGAAAGACAGGAGCTCAGTCTAGTAAAGAAGGGAGGCAGCTTGGTAGGAAAACGTTGGGTTGCCTCACTCCCTTTTATTGAAGATAATTTATTCCCCCAAAGTAATAATTAGTTCTTTTACAATTGTACATGTGCTTGTGTGGTTTGCAGAACTCAATCTGCGTAGCAGGGCATGTGTGAGCTTCTTGTTGGCACATAAAGAAGCAGAGGGAAACCAAAGTCAGTATGTGCCTGGGGCAGAGGTAGAAAACGCTTGCTGATGGAAAAGCTGTTATTTATCATTATCAAGTGCCCATTTTTCCTCTCTTAGTCAGAGGGAGGCAAGTTTTACAGCCTTCCTGTAACCAGTCTGTTCCAGAGCATTTCTCCCTCAAGGTTAGTATAATTGCCAGGCATTTTCTCTTGAATTTCTGTAATTCAGGTTTACGACCTAGACCTCTTAAGAAATTGCAAATATCTTGGAGAGAACTATTATATTTTGTATGTAAAAAGTCAGTAAATATTGTGAACTTAGGCACTTCAGAAAGTGAAAAACTAGTAGAGCCTGCTAAAGCTAACCCCTAAAATGTAGTGGTAAAAACATGTGCAGGTAGCTTAGAGCTGTAGGCTATTAAATAAATGGTATGAGGAAAGCAGTGAGGAGCATGTGGCCCTCCAAAGGGTCCTGCTGTTCAGCTAACTGGGTGGTAAGAGCCTGCCTCTTCCCATGCAGAGGAGCCACCTCCTCCACACTACTGCCCCTGTCTGTTTGCCCATTAGTGCTGCTACTCCACTGCTGGAGTGGAGGTGATCACTGATACTAACTCTGGTTCCTACCCAGAAACAGAAAGAGTTGTTATATGTCTTGGGGAGAGGAAACCTGCATGAGCTTGGGAAGAGTGCTGGGGATTGTGTGACAGTGGCTGCAGTGCAGAGGTTGCTGCCTGGGAAGGAAGGTGCAGGGCAGGCAGTGCCTGGCCACAGGGCAGAGCTGAGAACCAAGGCCCTTCGGAGACAAATGTCCAAATAAGTCCATGGCTGCTCTAGGCAGCATTTTTGAGGGTCCTTCACTCTGTGAGGAAGGACCCATCCTGCTGCCCCTTTCACAGGGATCCCAGGTACCTCTGCTTCACATTTGGATTACAGTGGTCAGTGAAGATGTGCAATTTCTCAAAAAGGGGGACATCTTCCTAGTTAAAGCCTGATTTTTCAAATCACCATTTTTGAATTCTCTAGTAACAAGGAATTCCCTTGTGGACCTACATCCTCCTCTGTATTAATAATAAGAGGGGAGAGCAAGTGATGCTCCCAGCTGCACTCATCCAACTCTGAGACTTGACTCTTGGTCTTTGATTTCCTTAGAAAAAGTCTTGTCTCTTACATTTTGCCAGATGAATTTTGTGTCAGATGAACTATTTAAGGTCTGTTCTTCGGATTCTTCCTGATGTAATAAATCTTAAAGTACCAAAAATGGAGTGTGAGGAAGAACTGTGACTTCATTCTTAATTGACCTCCAAGTCAAAGGGATGAGCTTCTGGATTGGCTATCCATGCAGGGAAAAATAGTATCAGGATGAAAGCAGAGATTAAAAAATTATTTTTCAAGGTTCGTATTTCAATTCAGCCTGAGGAGTTGATTTGCATCGCTCTTGGACCTTCAATCTGTTCCCAGAAAGTAAGCATTCTTTTGTGAGACTTAAGCATTTCTTTTCCAGGATACCCAGGGAATGAGATCCAGCTTTCAGCAAATCCCTGCCTTCAAACTCAATGTTAATCAAGAAATAGCAATTAGCGCCTTCCCTCAAGAGACTTCCCTGTATTATGTCCGTGAGATTTTAGCTCTAAGTTGAACAACTTAGATGTGGTATAGCTATCACTGTACTCTCTATCCACCCACTAAAAATGCACTTTTTCTTCCCCTCCCTCTTTCTCCTCTCTGATTTTAAGAATTGAGGAAACAAGTGCGGACCTGAGGAAACAAGTGGTTAGGCTAGAAGAAGAACTGGACCAAGAACGAAAGAAATACACGATGCTGGAAATAAAGCTGAGGAATTCTGAACGCGCTCGTGAAGACGCTGAGAAGAGAAATCAGCTTCTGCAGAAGGAAATGGAAGAGTTTTTCTCAACATTAGGATGTTTAACTGTTGCAAGTCAAAGTGCTAAAGGCCCCAAGTAGAAAAAGCTGATGTGCAGCAATGAGACTTCTATTCCTAGCAAAGACAGTCTCTAGTGCACATTTTGTCCTGCTAGACTCGTGTATCATGAGTAATTCTGCAGAGACTGTGCTCTCAATGACACTTGTTCTGTTGTCTTTACATGCACTGTAGCATTGGGGCCAACGGCAAAAGACTGCTAAATATAATGCTTGGACGTGTCAGTGCCAGATCACCAAAGAGAAGTGGGCACTCTTATATCTGCAGCTCAAGAGAGACCATGCTCCTTGTCTGTATTGCTCCCATGTTTGGATTTACTGCACCATCCTCTTGCTGGTTCAAGGACAACAGTAAGGCATGCGAGGAGGGTGAGAGGCTCCAAGCGATGGACGATGGGCTGGGCCACGTGGCTCAGGGTGCACGTTTCATGAGAGGCATTTTTCCTCCCAACTCTCTGCATAAAGTTTGTTCAGCTTTCTCAGCCTGGAAGTGGCATTATCTTACGGGCATGTTTAGCAAACAAAATCTACAGTTGAAAGTGATGGAAGTTCTCAAAGTTCATTAAAGTTGTCCCTTACACAGTGAGTAGCTCCAAGTCTTTCACAAAAGTGTGACTTATTAAAGTATATGTAATTAGCCATGGAACTTTAAATATTCATATATTGCCCTAGGTGGTATTTTTTGAGCCAAAAATACAGCTGTATTAGCTGCAAGAAAATCTCATGAGTTTACATGCACTGATCAGACATCAAGGCAGAAGAAAGATTCTTATCATTAAAACACATCCCAATGATTTTTTTAAACTACAAAAATGTAATACTGTGGTTTTTACTACGAGAAGTGTGTGCCTGATAAGGGAAAAGGTGGGACCCACCTTTAACCGTCACAGGGTTCTTTGTCACATCCCTCATGCCACTAGATTCCTTTTTATTAGCTCACGAGGACGCAGGGAGCTGGCTAGGGGAACCCCAAACAGCGCCGCAGCCTTCACTACCTCTGCTCCAGGGACAGATGTTATCAGAACGAAGCTCTAATTTCCGCTAATTAGCAGCCAGGGCTCACTTCCCATCCAGAGACCTATGGGAGAAGTTTTGCACAGAGAGCTACCAGATCCCTCCAAGAGCACCCGCTGGCAGCCCAGCACTCACAGCAACCATGACTCTGTTGGCCCATGCCCTTGACAGCTGAGGCAGTTCGGGATGCTCCGAAGAGAACCATTTTTAACAGAAAAGTGCCGCAATATGAGCCGCCTAAAGGGACAGTACAAAATGTAGTGAAGCTGCTAACCTTATTGTAGATAATTTTCAAAAATTATCTAGATTTGTCCTGTTTTCTTACTAGAGAAGACAAAAGCTCATTGTCAGGAGATAGATAAGCCTAGAAAGCACTTCTCTAACTAGCAGCAGTACCTGTCACTACTGACTTTCTCTTCGCTACCTCAGATATACTGAAGTGTCTGAATATGTAACTAGACCTAGAGAGTAACTTTGCTCCTATCGTACCTTAATGGCTCTCATTTCTATAGGGATGCACCTGAGCAGAGGTAAGCATTTTAACCTAATCTTTTTTGACTAGTATGAACCAGACAAGGTGGTGAAATAACATATGCACTGGGTGTAGGTTAGTTCATTTATTTTAAGCCATTTTCCCTTCTTCAGGGTCAATGCAGCCAGTTCTGCATCCTTCTGTTCCCTTGCTTGGAGGCAGACGGCTGTTTGCTGGGAGCATCCTGCCACCTGCAGGCAACAAGCAGGGCTCTCGATTTATTTATTTATTCCCTTTTTAAAATGTTTTGGCATTACCATAACTGGTTGTGCAGAGAGGACAACGTCCCAGCTAAAAGAACACAACTCACATCTGAGGAGGGGCTGTTGTTGTAACAAAGAGCTTGGGCAGGAACGGCTCTGTGGCATTAAGGACTATGCCAGCTTCATGAAACAAATGCTAGTAAAAGGGCGAGTGTGAACTGGGCTGAGGCCGTTCACTGCAGGAACTGGAACCTGAGCATGGGTAAGAGGAGGCACATTTACCATCCGGGGCATTAAATCCAGAACAGTAGCAACCAAGTTATTTTGTTATCATATTTCATCCCTACACGGCATAGTCTGGGTACCTTTGACATAACTCTTAGACTATTTATATTGTATAATTGCCTGTAATTACCAAGTGCAGACTAATACCTTTACAGTTGGTTCACTACAGACAATAAGAACTGAACCAAGCTGATCGGCAGCCTAAGAAAGTAAGAAAATAAGAGGGCGAGCACCAAATATGCCTCTGCTGGGTAATTCTTCCTGAAACCAGTGCAAGTGAAATTCTAAATATCCTTTTGTAGGCCGTTAAGGTCTCGACTACCTACGTGTATGGCAGAATGATGGAACAACTCCCCTGTCCCAAATTTTCAGTTCCACAACATACTTATCTATTGGGTACACATCACTACATAATAACCTGGCAGCCATCATGAAATTAATTCATATTTTCACTTTCACACGTAAAACTGTATCTGCTTAAAGCTATTAACTGAACTAACCTTTTTTGAGATGACTGTTGTACTCTTGCTTATGAGGAATGAATTTCATGTCCTTTCCAAGACACAGCACTGCAGTAGAGCCTGCAAGAAGCTGCAAACAATTCATGCCAAGTGTACCACAGGCCTTCCTCCATATTTTACAGACTTCCTTTTCAAAAAGCTTTTTATTATAGATCCCACAGTTTGAAATACTAGCTTTTTTTTTTTAGTAACAGCCTACAACATATGAGTTTGTTACCTTGAGTTTTTTGGAAGTGGAAGCTATGAGATACGTTAGGATTTGGCCTTGCTGTGGTGGCCCAGCAAAAGCAGCCCCCAGAGCAGCTCTGCAGCACTTACAAGTCACACCCCTTGGGCCTTGCCCGAGCCCCTGTGCCCATCCTTCAGCGGGCGGAGGCCCCTGGCTCACCTGCTTCTGCAGCGCTGGGCTCAGCGGCCGCCTTTCCAGGCGGGAGGCAGCCCCAGGGATGGACGGTGGGCCCAGTGGGCTCATAGGCACCTGCTGCTCCCAGCGCATCCACTGCCCACGGGGATGGAGGAAGAGCAGAAACACATCACTGCCCCCGGGTGAAACCCCACAACTTACGGGACACTTCAGCACGCTTTAAACTGGAGGAATTCTCGGGCAGGATTGATGCTGACAAAACTCCATCTGCAGCCTCACTGTGAATCCAGGATGTGCTGCTCCAGCCTAGCAATGAAGAACACTGAAATGCATCGTGGTCAAACAAATTTCTCCTTTTTTATTTAAAATATCATCGTTATTACCAATTGACATACTAGATAACAATGTATACATTCCAGTGGTGCACATGTAATGACTTATGGCATGAATGACTGACTTAAAAAAACCCCACAATGTTCTCAGTAATGCCCTACCAACAGCTTATTTGGAGGGAAAAAAGGAAAAGCAGGAAAAGGGATCAAACGTGGGGAAGAAAAAAACACTGTTTACCCAATATTTTAATGGTTTGTCTTCTCCTTCATATTTCTTGGAACAAAATAAAATTAAGAATATACTTCAAAAGGGGCAGGAGAAATGATCACAACAACTATTTTTTCTCAACTTTAGTAATACAAGTTAAAGAACTTTCAAAAATAGACTACATATTGGGCCTACAAAAGTAATTTATCTGTATGCAAAGCTTACCAAGAATTATTCCTTTTGTAAAATGTAAAGGATGAGCTGACATTACTAGTAAGCTATTTTTTACCTACAAAACCAGACTACAATAAGAAAATCACCAATTTACAGCCAACACAATATTCTAGATGTACATTATTGTACACAAGCTATATATTACACATGAACATTTTACGTGAAATATATAAGAAACATACTTACTGATATTGTCTCAACATTGGCCAATAGGTTTATTTTCCTAGAAGAAGTGTATTTTTCTGTTTCACATTCAGTGTAGTTCCAATAGCAAGGGTCAGCTTTGCTTACTTAAGAAACGTAGAAAGTTTGTGTGAGGTAGTTCAAGAAAACCTAGCTTAAATTTTTAACTGCGAGAGTGGAAACAGCATGTAAAGTGATCTGATCCGTAACACGTTTCTGTAATGTGGAGAGGTCTAAGGAAGAGGGGGAGAAGCGAGGGAAAGAGATCACTTACTGACATTATCACTTTAATCCAGTGCCCTTAACTAAGAATAAGTTAACTGAATTTAAATTTTGGATAGCCAGTTGAGTCTCACCACAAGTTCTCTATTAAAGCCTTCTTTCTAATCCTAATGACAGATGCAGACAGCTTTGCTTTAACCTCAAACCTCAATCTAAGTACACAGGACAAAACAGGTTACCCAAACCATTAACACTCAAGATGTAGCAGCACAGCAGTGCTGCCGTCACCATCAAGTCAAAATATACCCAGAAAGGGTAACTCACTATCTTTAGCTACTCAAACTGTAAGACCAAGCATTAACTGAACCTTCTTTTCCACTTCACCCATACATTTAACACTGACAAAATTCCATCGCGGGTGTTTGGGATTACTGTGCAAGTAGGAAGCTATCCACTTGGACAAGCTTGTGAGTATTTTCTTCTTCACCCACTGCTGGCTGCCACACACATTCACACAGGATTATCAGATTCACGCCAACGTCTGTCTAAGTGCTTAGTTTCTAACTGGATAGCTCTGCCTTTAAGGCCGCAATCTTCCATAAAACAAACCCTGACGTCCGTGATACTCCTCCTGTTTACTCTAAGTCAGCAGAGGGAGCCACTGCCACGACTGCTGCAGACAGCAGCGCCCAAGCAAGCCATGTGCCAGTGCACGCACCTTACCAGGTAAGTGCCTGCAGGAATTCCCACCTAACACAGCCCACCTTGCACATGTGCTAAGGCGCTCCCACATGGAAGCCCCGGCTGCCCCTGTCTGTGCCTGGAGCAGGAGGCATGAGCTGGAGCTGCTCAGCTCAGGGTGCTCCTGCTGCCCAGATACACAGGCGCACACACAAACCAGCCCTCTCGCCCTCCTGCCTTGACCAAGAGAAGCCCTCTGAGCAACAGCACAGCACCAGCATTAACCCTGTCCTCTCTCCCTCCGCCTAGTTAAAATCGTGAGGCACCTACTTTACAAACCGAGAGGAGCTGTTCTGTCTGCCCTGCCCTCGACGCCGGCTGCAGCTCACCCGACACGGCGGGAATGAACCTTGTTGCTAACGCTCAGCCGCTGACCTCACCGGGCAGAGGAAACGGCTCAGTGCCTCGGACCAGCTCTGCAAGGGGGAAATCGCATGCGCTTCAGCAAAACTCGCTCTTAGGAAAACATTTCAGAAGCATTTAATAAAATAAAGCTCAAAAATAATTTAAGAATAAAATTGTACAATGTATCAGTATAAGAGTGAACAACAGAAATATAGGCTACTACACCTGAACCATTGCTACCCACCTGTACACTATTTGTGAGAGAGTTTCTCTGAAATAATTTTATATTTCAACAAACAAAATGGGAAGTTAAGAAGAGCCTATTGTGATAACCTAGATATTAGAAATCCAATTTGCTCAGCTTTGAGTTTTGCTTTCACTTTAACTTGCATAAGATACAACAAACTGCCAAATAGTAACACCACAACGCCAAATAGTAACACCACAACAAAGATGGGGCCAAAAACAAAGTACAGGCTCTAAGAGGCAAAGCTCTGACCTTACGGATATAATCCCCTGATCGACACCTCGCTTCATACCAAGGAATGTCCCCGAGAGTCCCTTCATCAGGCCTACCTTAAAAGGAACGAAGCTTAATTCTCCTTCCTGCTTATAAACTCAATGTAGTTACTCCGGCTAGCACCCAGTGGTGAAAGATTAGACTCAACCTGTACGTTGTAAGGGAAAAAAAAAAAAAAAAAAAAAAAGAACAGAGAATTGTTCACTTAATTCATTTTAAGTCGTATTTTCTTGAGGACACTGGAAAGTGATACCAAACAATTCTAAACTACCAAAATATTTCAGTTACCACTGCAATCCAGAGGGGGTCCAAACCCAACTCAAATATGAACGATATTTATCAAATTTTGTTCTTAACAACATTTATAGGTACTAGAAGTCAGTTCTGTCATTATTAACTTGGCTATAGTGGGTTAAGCAGAATATCACTTGACCTTATGAAACAATGTAGTACTGTTGTATGCCTCAAAATTTTGGCTTAATTCACAGCTTTAAAATTTGATAAAAAGTTACAAAATAGACTGTTCTGTTGGTCTCTGTTCAACATGAGCAGATTTTCTACGTTCCAGTGCTAGATGAATCCAAACATGTCCTGCCTGTTCTGAGGTAATACACAATTTGGCAGGAACCTGTAAAAATAATTGCCCTACCTAACATGGCTTAGAAAGGCAATATTGAAATATCCGATACAAGCGAGGAGAGCAGAATGACACACACATGATCACTTACCAGCAGTCTAGCCAGGCCAGGAAAACAACTGTGCAGTTTATCAATTTAGTCATCTTTGAGACATCACCATTCCTTGTAACCCTGTATTATTATTATTTTTTTAGAAGACATCTGTTAGATATTGAAAGCATCACTATCACTTATATCTTTCTGAAACATACTGCAAGGGCAAGTTTTCTTCTTTCAGTAACAACCTCAAACAGTTATTTATTTTACTCAAGGAACTGCAACACTAATGCTGAAGAGCATCAGTATCTTCTCCGGGACGACCTCAGGAGCCAGTCCTACTATTTGCTCATGCTCTGTGCCTGGCAAGACTTCTAAACCTTTTTTAGGTTCATTTTTGAGTATCACTATTTTCAATTCCTCTTCACATTCTAATTCACTAGACAAAATATGCATCTACACAAGGCAATCAATTATACAGCCTAGCTTCACTAGAAATCTGCATTTTCCAAAGGAATAAATTCTGAATGATTGTTTAACTCATAAACTTAAGTCAGTTATACATAAATCATTATGTAATTATAAAATGTAAACAGTTAAAATACTTCTGTGAGGAGCAGCACCATTTTACATGACTATTTAGTAACTGTTCTATATATTTCAATATATCTTTTGTTTAAAAAGTGTATCGAAACCTGGAGCCTCAGTGCTGAAAAATTGAATATTTATGACTTAAAATGAACCACTAAGATTTCTGCTACACTGGTCTCATGGTGAAGTGAAAGAGAAAAATATTAATTTATACAGCACTATTTTCTCCTCCTTTGGATGGCATATATTGCTCACGTAATGTGTTAGCTACAGAAATCTTACATCCTGAGGTTCTTCGGCCACTTAATGGTTTTTAGCAGTTAATTTTACTGGAGAAAGAATGGCTAAAGTTTTGCCCCTATTGCATTCACATTGCTGTTTCTTCTCCCCCAAAATACACTCAATAATAATAAAAAAATAGTAAGAAACTCAACTCCCAGGAACCAGGAACATGGAAGTTATAGCTACAGCATAATCGTTTTCCCTGTTGGCAGTCTAGACATCCTGGATACACCTTGTTTTGTGTGTACAAATACAGGCTACAAGCTAGAAGTAAACAGTTTATTTGCATTGCAATGTATTATTCATGAAGTATCCTCTTGTTTTATGGTGATCATGAGATTTGGCATGCCACAATTCTGCAGAAAACATCATATTCCTTTGCTGAGCTAGACATTTCTGCAGTTTTGAAGATACGCTTTGCTTTCTTAAGTTTGTAAAGCCATTGGGATGAGGTTAATTTGCAAAGGATTGCATACTGTTTCTCTAAATTCACTAATTGCTACTTTGACTGAAATATTATAGGCAAGTGGCCAAAATAAGAGGATTTTATTCTCTGCCAGCACTACAGTAGTATGCCTAAAACTACAGCTGGCTACACTGAATTCTTTCCCCCTCCACCTGGATATAGACATATGACCAAGCATAAAACTTTGAAGGATATCATGAACAAAACATCTGGAATAAATTCTAAAAAAAAGAAAACCTATAAAATCTTAAATAATTCATGATATGGTAATGATAACATTAACATGTGCTTTCATAAAACAAATCTTAAAAATTCCGTAAAAAAAATCAGCAGCATAATAGTAAAGCAAATATGCAGATTTTAAAACCACAATAAAAATTATCAGATTTAATATTTTACAGAGTTAATTACAGCAAAAAAAAAGTGGCTGCTTTTAACACAACTTACAGTTTAAAATTACAGCACTTTATGATGAATCCTACGATTATTTCTGAAAAAACACTCAAAAATACCACCAACTCTTAAAGGTGCCCTATCAATGACTAAAAGGATCCCTCCCCTCCCACCCCCCAAAAGACCAAGTAGTCATCTACAGCAGCCCAAAGGTCCAGCTGATGTTTCTAGACTGCTGTCTGTATCAGAGGCCAATGTTGGATCTGTCGACATTGAAGACACATCATTGACGGATGACGATGAAGATGGATGTTGAGAGCCATTGATCATTGCTGCACCTGTGCTATGAGAAACAAAACAGCAAATCAGTTGCAGATACAGTCGCATGGTTCAGTACTTGCATTAGTCTCCTCCTAAGAGTTACTTCTTTTCCCTGTTGATCACCAAGTTGAAGAAATGTCCTATTTCATTTAACATATGGAAGTAGTGGTTATATCAGTATGTGATACTGCACCAGTTACCAGTTATACATCTACCCAGGAATGATCAGATTAGGCATCAAGGTACCAGTATATTCCTGGATGCTTCTTGAGGGAAAAAAAATGAAGTATCAGTAATATGAGGACAATGATAGAGGAGATTACCAGATTAAAGATATATTTCAAAGTAATGTCAACTCTGTCCAAACCATTCAGATAAGCATAATCTCAAAGAGAATTCAAGAGAAGACAGGTCATTAAAGAGTCAGGCTTTGAGTTACATTCGTCTTAGATATCTCAGATTTTGGGCCTCCTGACCTACAACTCAGTGGAGCTTTGTACTGTGCTTTTATTGTAACCAACCTAAAGGGGCTGGTTGTCCACGTATAACCCCATTCTTGGTTCTTTCCTCCAGGTCCATGACTTCCTTGTATATCAACTCTGAAATACAGGAAAGGGAAAGTAGAAAAATGAAATCTGCAAACTCAAAACAGATAAGCAATCTCTTATTAAGATATACACTTAGATTTCACAGGTTTATTGCTGTTTGGAATTAGTTTAGAACACCACACTACAGAGAGACTGGAACAAAAGGAATGAATAAAGTGATGCAACAACAATTCTTTTTTGTTGGAGCTCCACAGGCCTTGCCCTCTCAAGAATCCTGACGTTCCTGGTACTACTTAACCTACACTGCCAGAGCCCACAGCCCCTGCACACCACAGACGTGTTCCTTCAAGAAGCACTTGGACGGAGCCAAATGCTTCCTAGATAGGATGAGTGGCTGAATCTCACTTCTCTGAACAAGCCTTCCTTCCACCTGTTGTGTAAAGTCCTCACTTAAACAGCAAGTTGTGCTAATATAATATATAACTGGCATCTCAAAAGTAAGCATTACGTACAAATTTGATATGCAATGTTTTGGAAAAACAGCTGTTTTGGAGAAGTTTTTCAGCTCCGAGACAAACTCTTACCTCAGTAAAACATTTCACACACTACATCTATTATTTTTTCCATTAGGTGGCAGTCTCAGTCTCTGAAATAAATTGAAAATGCTCACCATTTGATCTTTTTCCTTTTCCCCCTCAAAAAATCTTTGCCCAAAGATGGTAACTGAGTAAGTCTTGACAAGCATCAGCTTCCTTGGGAAAGGCTAGACCACAAGCTACTGGAAAGATGAGAAAAACAACCCAACAACCAAGCCCAAACTGCACTGCAATCCTCCCAACACAAACTTGCCACTGAATTCCCTCAGAAACAACATCTGAAGGTTCAGCTCATCATGACATGGCATACAGTTTTTTGCATACGAGTAGACATTGTAAATGAAAGAACAACTGTATCTCCCAGTTACAGAAGTTCTTCATTCTTCAAAAGGATGCGAGAGCTGCTAAAGCACTTATAACCTGACTCATATGCTCTGTGCACCATCAGAATGTTTCCAGTTTATTACCCAAAAAAGACTTCAGCTATGAACCTACACAAGTAACAGTGGAAGAAAAAAAAAAAAAAAGAAAAAAAAACCCACATTAAATACAATTCATAAGAATTGACTGCAAGACTACTACTTCCTATAGGGCAGACTAATGTGATAGCCAGATAGTTTGAAACAAAAATTAAGAACTATGACTTCTAGACCCAAGGCTGCTACAAGCCCTCAGATAAAAATCCATATTATTTGACACACTTTCACTTCCTTTTAGCAGTATACCTGCCTAGTTTCTGCTTCAAAAGCAAAGGAACTTCCCTTGCAAAGAGGATGGTGACAGAACTTTCACTGTTCTATCTCTGCCTCTACAATTAAAATCCCATCTCTCATAGGAAGATTATTTTTAACTGTGTTAGGTCTAGATCTAACAGACCTTGTTTCCAAAATGACCGAGTATGGTTTTTGTCCAAGACACTGCAACAGGTCAGAGACTCTCCAAATGAGCACATGGCCCCACAGAGCAAGTCACACAGCTGCTCTCATCTCTATGAAAAATATAATCAGGAATTCAGGTATTTGTTCTGCCTTTCACTCAAGAATCACCAGTCCCAAGTCAGCAACATACTACATCCGCCGATACGCTGAATTATGCAATTAAAGACTGTAATGGTCCTTTGAATGACCTTGTGAGGCTTACTTACTATCTGCAGACATTTCCAAGCAAATAAAGTCCCCAAAATCTTACTTTCCCCCCCACTATTTAGCCTAACTATTATAGCAGGTGACAATAAAGGAGTAATACAGTTTAGAGGTGGCTATAAAAGCTTGAGCTCTTACAGTAGATCAACTATTTACTTAAATAGAGCTCTAAAAATATATTTAATTTCTGAAGAACTATCATGTCATTAATTCTTTACCTTCTGACTTGTCAGTAGCAACACAGGAAAGCATATGACAGAAATAATACATATATAAAAGATACGCCCATTAGAAGCAGGGATCTCATCTATCTTAAAAGTAATTTCCACAGCTCTTTAAAGCTCAGGGACTATCTAATACTTCCTTAAATTCCAAGAGATACAGGAGGGTATAACAAGGTACAGATTACAATACATCAAAAGCTACCATCATGCCACCAGTCAAATAACTGAAGTCAAAGCAGGATCAGCTCTTTAAGGTAAGGGAAACCTATTCCCACAAGTTCTGTGAATATACACTGACATTTCAGAGGAAAAGACAAAAAAAAATATCAAAAACACAGACTGCTCAGAAGGCTTCTGTGTTTCACAAAAGTACATCAGAAGGAAAATACCTCCTCTTGTCACCTGGTCTTAATACACCATAGGCACAGCTAGCAAGTTTTTGTACTTGGGTTGGTATGGAGGTTTAATCTAAAGCCATCTGGACTAACTTTATCAAGACGAGGGCAAGCTGCACTTTCTTTTAACATCAAGACTTCTGCAGCAGCACCAAACTCTCAAGAAACAATTTCACAATCAAGCACAAAACATGCCAGATGTTCTCTTCACACTGCAGAATTTTATACCTCATATATGACCAGGAAATGTAGACACTAAGCAGCAGTGAACACTACTCTTGCTACTGGGGGTACCAGTTCTATACCATATTATGGCCTGCTATGGGCACCTCAAGCCGAGCTCTGTCCACAAGATCCCACAGGTGCCACCACCAGCATCTCCCACCTCACTCCACTCTGTCCCTTGCACACTCCTCACGGCAACCGCCCTCCAATCCTCTGTATGATGCCTGTATGAGGTTCACTACAGTCACCATTGCTGTTCCTGATCCTTCTGAGCACCGATGTGGACATTGCTAGGCTGTTCCAAGAGCATCAGTAACAGTGATCCCTGGGGCCAAGCCTCCCTTAAAAAGCCTTACTGTATTTAGAAGGCTATTCTTACCTTTCCATTCTTCTATCGTGTGCTCTCTCTCATCTAACTGTTTATCTGGTATCTTTGGAGGAGGCTGAAAAAAACAAAACTGACTCATGACAAAGTAATTAAAAAAGATATGAAAAGGGAATAAATAAAAAATGAAAAATAAGAACTTAAGATTATGAACTAAATTTAAAAATACTTTATTTATTCACATGTTCTGCCATATTTAAGCTATCTTCTAGACGTTGTTTAACATTTTTAATTTGTTCCAATTAGCAAGTTCACTTACATTATCATCACAATCCAGTCTGGTAAAGTAGCTTGCACTCTCCAGCCTTAACCAGCCCTTTGTATCTATTTACTGTTAATTACTAATTCTTTCCTTTAGTTTAACGGAAGCACCTTTTCCCATTCTCAGTGGGCCATCATCCAATATCATTCTCTTAAAAAATAGCAAGACTTTCCTCAGCCTATATAAACAATCTTGAAAATAGTTTCGGAGAAAAAAAAAAAAATTCTCTCCTCCCTCCCTTTTTTTTTCTTTTTATTAGGGTGAATAACTAGAAAACTCAAGATCTTGTACTCACTTTCTGCTGGCACACCTTCTTTTTAAATTATTGCAATCATTACAACTAATGTGAGTATTTCTCTGGCCAAGTAGTAAATACCTCAGATTTTTATCAAGGGCAACCAACTCACACTGAAATAAACAAAGCTCAGGAAATTACACTTTGGTATCAGAGGTTTTAGGTGCATTACTAAATGCCCAGCAGGTGATCTGCAATTACACATGAATAAACATGCACAAAGAGCTACAGGTACTTCAGCTGTCTGCAAGTCTGTACCAGTTCTAATAAGTATGTTCTAACAAATACACCACTAAAATGTGATTATAGCTCTCTTAAGCTTCTAGTGGTATGTGTAGCTCAGACAATAATCTTCTTTCAAGTAATTAAATAAAGCATCAAAATGCTAAGTTTGCTTTAACACAGTACTTGACTAACTGGAGACCTAGAACAAGAACTTACGGCTTCTGCTTCTGATGGATCATACCAAACATTGATGTATGGGTGCTGCAGGGCTTCATCCACAGAGATTCTTTTAGAAGCATCTATAACCAGCATTTTTGATAACAAATCCCTTGCTTGACTTGCTGCAAAAGTGAAATTGTCTATTTAGACTAGTGCCATAGGCATACAATGCAGTACGTTCAAGTTCACGAGAGAACACATAGGAAACAAATCAAGGCTTAATGGCTATATAACTCTCACATCATTTGGAGTTTATGAAAGTGAGTAAATACATTTTTGTGGGTTCTATGGAAAAAAAAAAAAAGATAGAGACTGCCATGAAAAATGGCTTAACACCAACGCTCTAATGCTACAAAATCTTCCCACAAGTAAGCACAGACAGAAAAACATCACTTCTTTTTGTATTTATCAAGTTTCTTACTGGGACAGCAATTAAAAAAGAAACAAAAAAGGAGCTAGGCACCTAATAAGAGAAATTAAGTCATAAAGCAGACAGTTTAAAAAAATAAGGGAACAATAAGGAGGAGACACTAATAGAACCTACTCCATAATTGTTTTCCCTGACTTCTCCTTTTCTTTCTCAGAACAACAACATACAGGAAGTGAATACCAAATATATCCTTTTGTTTGGTTGGTTGGTTTTGGGTGTGGAGGGGAACTTGCTTGAAGCTTAGAAATTTTCAGCCTGCTGGTTTTTAATTAATATGACTATGTTGACAGTCTGTGAAACAAGTAATAGGTAAAGATAGACTGCTGAAAGATGAGATAGTCATTTTAGTCCAACCAGGCAAAACAAACCTTAATAAGCTAAACTGGGACAAGAAAGAAACTATAAATAAAAACAAGGGAAAACATATCAATTAATCTCAATGAAGACAAATACTACATATATAGATAGCTAAATACAAAGATTGGAAAATCAGATGGATGGGAAAATTCCACATCACATACCATACAGCCATCAAATCATTCCTCTGCTTTATCTGATCCTACAAAACTTATCCTCCAGTACACTTTTATTCTTAGTTGTTCAGATCCCTTTCAAGAAAAGTAGTTCAGACTCATCCAAAAGCTAAAATAATCTCTAAGCAGACTGAAAGTAACTGTATGAAGTAAGATGAGAAACAGAGGGACAACACTTGGGAAGATGGAATAAGAAATGCTGAAAAAGGGAGGGATTGTGTATGATGATCCAAAAGCATGTATGAATCTGCTATGTTTGGTAGAGCTTCTCAAGGTATAGCTGGAACTTGCATCTCGTTGAGTTCTGAATAATTCAAAGGATATGTTAGCACAAGCAGCAGATACACATATGGCAGGGAAGGCAATCTTGGGAAAGGGTGAGGAAGGAAAAGACACATCTAGTTATATTCAAAAGCTTAAAAACTTTTGAAATGTTTAACAAACAAAAGACAACCTTACCTTTAAGTTTATTGTGCTCAGAATCAGCTGGGAAAAGGACATCTGGAAAGAGTTTCTCAAAGCTATATCCAGCATATTTAGGTCTGTTCTCCACATAAGTTCGGACTGTAGGCTGCAATTTCTTCATAAATTCAGGGCATGGTGTTCCTAGCTGCTCTATAACTTTATTCCATTGATCAATATCTAAGGTTATGCAGCTAAGAAAAACAGTGTCTAATATTCAGCTAAAGTTATGTTTAAACCATAAGAAATAAGCAAAAGATATAAAATATAGATAAAATGCAGACAATAAAGAACAGGTTCATATCATTAACTATGCAAAATAAAGAGTAATCAAGCCAACACGAATTTCACTCAATTATAAGAATTAACTGGCAAAGGATATATTTCTAAGAAATGGAGTAAATGAGAAGACTTACATGATTTAACAAATTCAAATACAGTCCCCCTCCCTGAAGAAAAACTTAACCCTTTGATCTAAGTACACACTACACAGCGAGCAGGCCGTTAACCCTCTTGCAGGCACTGAGGGAATTGCCACGTGCACGTGCTTCCGTCCCTGCTCGAGCCCGGACACGAGCGGGACGCAGCTTCCAGCGAGCCAGCCACGTTTCACTAACGACAGTGCTGGGGGCCTGGGGCAGCTGCCGTCTTGGCCCCCACAGGGCAATAAGAATTTTACCAAAGGCTGCAGTGCAGCAGCTAAATAACTTGAAGGACAGGCAATGCACATCCCAAGGAGCAAGTTAGCAGAACTTGCAGAAGAACCCAGCTGATGCAAACAAAGAACCTTGTTTGGCTCCGGAATTCTTAGTTGTAGGTGGTTAAATACTGGGAGAGATGGCAGGTGAAGTTTCAGATACGCTTATCTAACTTGTACACTCCTCTCAACTGCTTCTTCTTGGCTACTTTCAGGGACAGGATATGGAGCAGGCTAAACTTCACTAATCTAACAGTGCTTCGCAACACTGGAACATTTTTACACAAAGATTTTCAAGTTCTTTTATTGTGATTTATCACAGACCTAGAAAAAAAAAATATTGCCAATGTACAGCATGGAGGCTAAACTGAAAATCCATGCTAGCAAAGCAGATTCATAATGCTACATATTGCGCAACCAGTGCAAAACAGAGCTGCATGAGGTAGGGATTCCCTGGATCTTCCTGCTTTGCCTCAAAATCTTCACCTATAAATCGTGGTGTATCCAATATTAAGCAACCAGTCTGCAGCAACACCCGGAAAGGTATCTCATGGTATCTCACTGCAACTGGAGTTTAACTTCTAGTACACCAAGATACCAAATTCCAGTCCTCCCCCGCCCCGACTTTGGTGAAGATACAGAGGATTTTGGTTCTATTTGCAAGCAACACATCAGAAGTTGGTAGTATAGTTAACATGGCCCAACACACACAGACATAAGCCATTCATGTTACAGAAACATATAAGTGCCAGCCACTTCAAAAAGATATTTGCAGAATCATTTTTGCATAGAGCAGTATAGAACTCCAGACTGTCGTAATTTATCTGATTAGAAATGTAAAAATAACTGCTAAAGCCCTCAAGTACCAAAAAGGATTAATAAATTACATAAAAATGAGCTTCAAAGCAAAAAATCAATTGATGTGAATCACTAAAGCACCATCTAAACAAAGCAAAACAAAAAACTGTCTTAAATGTGACAACACTCAAAAGCAATGGTAGATAGACATTATTAAATTGGAAAAATAAACAAACAAAAGTAAAAAAATGAAAAATAAACCTGTTTGCCCACATGTTACTCTACCTTGCTAGGGTTTCTTAGCTTGCACTGTACATACAATAATACATGATAATGCTATCTACATTCTCATTCCGATTTATATGGTGTAACTGCAGTCATTTTTGCAACATCTTGGTATGAAAGTCACAAACTTGCAAATTGTATTTTTAAAAGGCAGTTTAAAATCAGTATTTTTAAAACTACCTTAACCTGGAATTCAATTGCTGCAGTATCTTTTGACCTCTTATATCTTAAAACTACAGCCTAGGCCAAAGGTAAGGATACGATCTGTACCAGGAAATAAAACACCACCTTTGATCATTTCTCCCATGATGCACCCAACTGACCAAATGTCAACTGAAAACAAAAATGCAATGGTATTAACAGAAAAGTTATTAAAATAAAGTAAATAAAAACACCTAGACACACACACACACACGTGAGGTGATTATAGAAAGCGTGTGTAATGAAGGTGAGTGAAGATGAAGGTGTGCTAACTACAGGACCAGCAGAGACTATGTCCTACTGCTAGGTGCAGCCTCAATATAAATGCAGTTCTCACCTCAACAATTTTTTACGTGTATCACAAGAAAAATTCATGTCAATTTCACGGAAAGGTTGTACAATGTGCATTTTCACGACAGGACATTAAGGGAAAGGTTAATCACTTCCTAACTAATTCAACCTGCTGCAGCAGCACAAGGATACAGTCCCTTCCTGGAAAGAGGATTTTGTGGCAAACCATTTCGCCCATAATGCACCCCACAGACCATAAATCCACTATGTTTGTAGCACAAAAAGAAGGAAAAGCAAAGCAAACGGTCATTTAAAATGAAAAGAAGCATAACATGATTGCATCCTATAAATTGCAGAGACAGCACAGGAAGAAGAGCAAGTCTTTACATTAATCAATGAAACCATTTTAAAACCACAGGGTACAAAGGTTGTTAGCTTTTAACTATCTCAAGCGAGAGCCAGAAAAGCAGCCTTTCATTTCACACAGGGCTCAGCAAGAGGAAAGGGGGCAGAGGTGCACACGAATCAAGCCGTATAAAGCTGCTCTTCAAGTTCTGAGGCTTGCAAAGCTGGCACTGCCAACAAACTAAACTGAAGCATCAAAGATAAGTACATTTCCTCAAACTAAATCCAATGCAGTTATAGGAATCGTTTCAAAAATAGCAAACTAAACTGACCTTGAAAAATGCAGCACATCTAAATCGCTTTTACTTTTAGGAGTAGAATTAATTAGCCGTTGCATAAGAATAAAAATTTGCCATTGAGTATTTCCTAAAAGTCAGTTTACCATGCATTCCTCCCTCTCTTTAAAGAAAGGGCAATCTGTAAAATACACTCAGTAAAAGATCACTTATAATTTTAGAAGATCAGCTAATGACAGTATTGGCATGCTGTTACAAGCCTTTTTACTTTAAATAATTGGTTTAAAAGTATTTCTGCAGTTATGTTCAAATAACATACACTAAAATCTCATACAATAACAGTTTTGTATACAATACATATTTGCCACATTATCTTAAGATAAATCACTCGGAAGACATACTGAAAGATGCACAAGATTGCTTTATAGAGGTAGGCCATTTTTTTTCTGTTGCTTTCAGATATACTGTTAACTGTATACAAATGTTTTCCTGGAATCTTAATGAGGAATCTGCATTATGAGTAGCTTTGTATCAAACACAAGATTGGCATTTATAAGGAAAAAAATACTCAATTTCAATAAAAATTTTATAATAAAAAACAATTTTAGAATAAAAATCACACGTAAGAGTTCCGAGGGACTTAAGCAATTTTAAGCAAACTTTTTTTTTTAAATATTCCTCCTCTTCTTACTTAGAAGTTCCACTGATAGTACCCAAATCATATGAAAACAAATCACAGTTGTATACATTAACAAAATTAATGTATACATTAACAAAATTAAGGGCCTGGTTCGTTTAAAAATGCTTATCTACATTTTATGATAATGGTAGTTTTTTTTTCTTTAAAACTCTTTGGATATTTCAGAAAAGTACACTTTGACTCAGACACCTACAGATGAGAGGCTAAGTTTTGAATTTTTCTATTCAAATAAAATTCTAAATGCTGACTTATAATCTCCTGCTTTCACAAACCAAACAAACTCAAATCTACTGTAAATAGTTTGTGTTCAATGGGAATAAATCACTTCTGCAATTGCACGGAAAGTCCTGGGAAGAGTAATAATGTAAGTCAAGGATTTATCTTCATGCATCAGAAGACAAAAAAAATTGAGAATCTCAGAAAAATGTCAGAAACAAGCCCTCTGCTCATCCTTCACAGCAAATTTGTGGCACACTGGGACCTTTTATTTGTTGTTTCAATTAAGTAAACAAAAGTTCATTTGATAGTCTTTTTTTATTACAAAGCTGGGCTAACTTATCCACAAAGGCCTCCCTCTGTGAGGACTACTATTGAAGATTAAGAGTCAAATCTAAATATAGGTTGAGAAATTCCTTTTTAAGGTCTAGTGTTAGTAACACAGAATATATTTTATATTTTAAAAGACTGTCTGATTTTGAAATTGCTATTTTCTATAACTCCACGAGGAAAAAAAAAAAATGAAAAAAGTGAAGTTGAAATCAAGTGCACAGAACAGGAACTTCAAAAGTATTTTCTTTAGATGGCTTGAGGGACTCCTAGCTTTTTAATGGATGTTCTCTAAAAGTAAGGTGCATAACTATACACAAATCTAAATATTTTAAGGTACAGAAATTAAATTGAGAGTACCAGGCTAACCCTTCTGTATTACTGTACATTATTATGTGGGTACAGTGTTATTTGGGTGCAGTGACAGAGTACAAGTTCTGAGTTTGTGAGGCTTGATTTCTTAATGTGATACATCCAAGTGTATTTTATCCTCCTCAGTGTCAAAAAAATCCATGTAGAGATAATTCTATTTTCTAGTTTTAACATAAGATTTCCTATATACATGTAATATGTAGAAAGAGTACTTCTCTACAGTATGGATCTCCATCATCTATATATTACAACACTCCCACATTAGGCACAGTCTGAAAGGCACTGAAGCTCAATAAAGCTGTCAGCTGATCCTGTTCATTTAAATTAAGTGTTAATCCCTCCTTTTAGTTAACAGTTAGCTGTCAATTTTCAAGACCAGTCGACTTACCTACGATTTAAATACACTAACCTCCAATTCAAATATAGGTCAGAAGGGCTAGAATAAGCAACAGTACTAAATAGTGGGGACCTTGGGCAGCCCATGGCACAAAAACATTAGAGTAGCAGCTGATATAAATAACCTTCTAATGACGTCCCTGGAGCAGTCTCCTCCTCAGGACTGACTCAGTGCAGCCAGCAAGAAGGTTGCTGGTGTGCTAGCTGGAGAAGACCTGTGCTCTCCTACCAGCAGGGCACTTGCTGAGCGACTCTCACTAACCAAGTCATCCTGCATTTCCTTGTAATTAGATAATGTTTTGCTAATAATCTTACCCTTCTCCAGCTTTTAGATACTCCTTATGAGCAATTCAGCTAAAAACAACTGAAGTACGTACAGAATCCAGACTGACTTTCGACTCAGTTCAGCCCACTAATTTAAGTTCACTTAGAGGAGAGAAAAAAAAAAAAAAAAAAAGCTTCAATACAAGATGACTGCAAAATTTAAAACTTCAGCAGTTAGAAAATTAACTTTAGGCTCTGACTCAATCTCTGACTTTCAAGTTATAGAAAAAATAGCGAATTGTGGAAGTCATTTAAAAGAATATATACTCCTCTCATGCAGACTAATAATCCATAGAGATTAAAACCATAAACCATTGCCTTGGGGGAGAATCTATTTTCCTTCCTCTGAGGTATCACCTTCCAATATTCGTACCAACAGGAGTTATTCTTGTTTTCTTTTTATTAAAAAGAAAATCAAATCTGCATATTCCTGAAAGTTACAGTTTACACAGAGCCTGCAGCCATCTGCCCTCACGTTATGCAGTTGCCAGGGAGGTCTGCAGATTACAGTGCAAATCTTGAAAAATAGAGTAAAGTCCCAGTTGTAACCTGAGAGGTATCTCAACTCACAAAGCATCAGGTCATTTCAGAGGGCTTGTAGCAGGTCCGATCCATACCGAGTCTAAAATAACTCCAGTAAATAGTGACCAGAGCACCCTGCAGCTCCTGGGGAAGCCAGCGGGATGAGACCTGGGTGCAGCCCCATCCGTGAAAGAGCAGCAGAACTGGGACCACTGCAGATGGACTTCAGGAACGCTGCATTACCTCTGCTTCCTAAAGGGCATTAGGTGGGTCGTCTGAAGGATGCCATGTACCTGATCACACAACTTTCATTTTCCCTTATAACAGTCCTCATTTTCTTACATGGAATACTGGCAGTAGAAGGGAAACAAGGTAGGTATCAAGAGAAGGAAAGTGTCTGTAAGCAGAGGGACAGAATAATCGCCTCTTCTGAAATATCCTTTCTAGGGACCTCAAAGAATCCAGGACACTTTGTGACTGTACTCTGCATTTGAACTGCACTTTTTCTTAAGTGCCACTAACCAAGAACTTTTGTCACTATTTTTTAGAACGGGCTGGTTTCAAAAAAGGCAATGCCACAGCGGGTGGCCTGCACTCATTCATGTCTGAGTGGCCTGTAAGTTCCTTTATCTTTAAAGGGTATATGAAATATTAAATTTAGGATAAGCATTTACTAATGAGTAACAACTTAAAACTTTATCAGGAATATAACTGGTGAAAGTATATCAAGGTATGTAACAAATGTTAAGAAAATATATTTCCAGCTCTTCCCGAATGAAACTTATTCTTCCATGTAGGCTGCTTAAATTTTTAAACAAACAAGGCCCTCAATTTCTTCTCCTATTAATGCAACGTGTTTCGTTAAATAAACGAATCAGCGTAACCAGGCTGTGCATTTTGGTTGCAGTGCTGATTTACAAAATTTCTACAGGTTGAAACAAAAAAAACACAAAAAAAATTAACATGTAAAATGTGGTGTGCCAAACAAAAAAATAAAGCTATGCCAAAGAAAGACTGTATTTGCTGACCGTTTTCTTTGTATCCCATCCCTAGGATGACCTCTGGTGCTCTGTAGTAACGAGTCACTACATAAGGCGTCATCATAAAACTAGTTCCTGCAGTTCTGGCCAGTCCAAAGTCAAGAATCTTCAAAGTGCAGTCTGACTTTACTACTATATTACTGGGCTTTAAATCCTTTAAAAAGAAACATCATATATGACTGCTAGGACAAACACAAGTACTTCGTTTCACATTTTTAAAAGATAACACTGCCAACCCACATACACAACTATGTCATTTGTATAACTGCAGTGTCTTTTCCCCTTGTTTTAATTCATATGCATTCAGCAAACTCTATTCCTTTTATTATGTTTCCAGATTAGTTAACAATTAAAAAAGAAAATTACAACTACTGTTACAGATACATTAGCAATGTTCGAAATAAACTGAGGTTAGTATGAAATGTTAGCTCTGGGGCAAGAGCTAGAAACTCTCCATTGGAATAACAGTTGTTACTACAAGGCAGGTCACAGATAACACAACAATTCTGAATTCACATGATGTAACAGTCATCACAATATAAAAATTACTAAATCCAACATATGATAGTAAAACATAAAACGTTTCTTTATTATCTGAGGCTGCATAACCTCTTGTGAACCAATGCAGATGTTTCTCTGAACAAGATGGAAAGAAATCAGTGCTCACGGACACCCATACTTAGGATTTGGTTTACATCCGTAACAAGTTTTGATGACCAAAGCCAAAAGGTCACCAATGAAAAACTGCCAGACATTATCACTTAATATTTAAAATAAAGAGTGAAAAACGCCCTAAGAGCTGCTTTGTAAACATATTCTCTTTACTTAAATTCTAAAACCACTCTTCAGTTTTCTGCTGCCTCTTTTATCCTTTCACTCTTCCAGGGAAAGTTACCAAGAGTCTAAATTCACATTGACACTCATGGCTTTGCAGTGTCTGCTTACACAAATACTGCAGCACAGGCGTTCTCGGTTGCCAGCTCAGCAGGATCTTACATACAACTGAATGTCACAGAGCAAATATTATCAGCAACTTCAGAACAACTTGGCTTCAACTCAGCATAAAATCATTTGTTACAGACCATCAGAGATCGGCTTGCATCCTTTCTGCCTACAACCTACCAATGTTACCTAGATCCCCACAAAAAATTCCTTTCACATGCAGGACTCCAGTATTTGATGCAGGCACCTGATTACTAGGCCTGCCTTTCTCTATTTCATAAAGACTTAACAGTTACTATCTGTAAGATCATAGAATGGCTAGGGTTGGAAGGGACCTCTAGAGGTCATCTAGTCCAAACCCCCTGCACATGCAGGGTCCCCTAGAGCATGTGGCACAGGGTGATGTCCAGGCGGGTTTTGAAGATCTCCAGAGAAGGAGACTCCACCACCTCTCTGGGCAGCCTGTTCCAGTGCTCTGTCACCCTCACTGTTAAGAAATTCTTCCTCAAGTTCCTGTGGAACTTTTGGTGCCTCAATTTGTGGCCGTTTCCTCTAGTTCTATCACTGGCTACCACTGAGAAGAGGCCAGCCCCCTCCTCCTCACTCCCTGTCTTGAGATATTTATATACATTGATCAGATCCCCTCTCAGTCTTCTCTTCTCCAGGCTGAAGAGGCCCAGCTCTCTCAGCCTTTCCTCATAGGGCAGATGTTCCAGACCCCTAATCATCTTCGTGGCCCTGCGCTGGACTCTCTCTAGCAGCTCCACATCCCTCCTGCACTGGGGAGCCCAGAACTGCACACAGTACTCGAGGTGCGGCCGCACCAGGGCTGAGTAGAGGGGCAGAATCACCTCCCTCGACCTGCTGGAGACGCTCTGCTTAATGCACCCCAAAATCCCATTGGCCTTCTTGGCCACGAGGGCACACTGCTGCCTCATGGTCAACTTGTCGTCCACCATGACGCCCAGGTCCCTCTCTGCGGGGCTGCTCTCCAGGAGGTCGGTCCCCAGCCAGTAGGCATGTCTAGGGTTATTCCTCCCCAGGTGCAGGACCTACACTTGCCCTTGTTGAACTTAAGATATATATATATATAGAGTTTTCATTTGCATGATTTGTATGCAGTAAAGACAGAGAAGGCAAGAGAACCATCTGAACCTGAGCAACAGAAGTGGAATGGGTAATCACAGTTCTAAAATCTAGCATACTCACACACTCATACATACACTTTTCCAAATCACATGCAGACATTGCAAACAATTTTGGCTGAAAAGAGTCTCAAATGCATTAAATAAACTCAAGTATACATTTCAGACATTTAATATGCACATTTCTGTTTCTGCTATAATCCTATTTACCAGTTTTACTTTTATATATTTATATTATTTGAAGGGTTTTCACTACTGAACCTCAGGCGCATGCTCATGACATTAATCACATTTATCCTCCTCAAAGCTGCAGGATTAAAATTTGAAATGTTAAGAGATCTTTGCTTCACAAAAATAAAAAAATAAAAAATGAGAACAGAAAGCAAGGGCTTACAGATTATTGCCCATCCTTTGTTTCTGAACATTATGTGACTGTTATGAAGCCCAGGAACATGTTGGAAGACAGGAATTTGGAAGACAAAACTCCTGCTCTTCAAAAGGCCAGAGGCAAGCACTGACCTAAACTGCACTCTAAATTCATCCAGAATCGATGAATACCTCATACGTTTTAAATATATCAGAACTCTCAAGTTCCTATAATAGTGATTATACCAATTGGGCTGTACAACCCTATTCAGAAACTATAGCAGAAAATATATCTAATGATAAACACTTAAAATACCAGTGTCTAAAAAAATCAGATATGATACAGAGCAGACTCCACAAGAACCAAGCAGGAATGGAGAGGCATCTCTGGAGAGTAACTCATTACTACTAAACAGACTAAATCATTTTTTGAAGTCTCTTTCTATACAAAGATTTGAATGATGGGCTCCCACAATTAGGCATCTTTGTTAAGTATTCAAAAGTGGACAGGAGAAAACAAGGTTTCAGAGCCTCCATGCAGGACTAATGACACACTGTGTCCTTCAGCAAGTCAGCGAGGCACAGCTCTGATTAGCCATCCCCCTCAGGGTGCAAATGGAAATGAATGTGCATCTAACTCTTGCTGGAGAGTCCATCTCCACAATAGGCTTTAAATACCACAGGGTTCATTTATCAACCTCTGCTAAAGTCAGTGTAAAGTCATAAACAAATCTTTATGAAGATCAAATCGTTATCTACTAATGTGAAAGCCAAGTATGTCCTCTATAGCTTCAATGCAAAACAGCTTAAAAACTCTTTCAATGTGATCCCTACCTTGCTCTATGCCTGCATAAAACCTATTTCTGCAGCAGGCAGTATCAAACAGTACTTATAGAGAATATGAAGTCTCAGAAATTCAATCATCTTTTTAAAAAAATTATGGAGATATTAATTAAGATACTATAGTTATCTGAAAAACTGAACCAACTCAAAAACCATGTGAAGCTACTGACAAAAAAGGCTCAAAACTTAAAGACTCAAGAAATACATTAGACCAATACCAAAAATACTCCAAGAGTAGACGCAAAGTCATATGGTTTCAATGCAGTAATTAGCTTTAGTCCCTAAGGGCAGTGCTGCTGAAAGCCCAGATTGATACAAAAAGTTCCTATTGCAACCACCTACATTCCAGGCGGAATATGCCCCCTTCATCTTTTTTTTTTTTTTTTTTTTTTTTAAACTGTTCCATACAGAATAAATCTTGACACTTTGCGCCTTTAAGTATAAAGGCATAATATGTTGCAGGTAAATAATGTAACTGTTTTGCTACAGACAAAATCTCCTAACAAGTATGGAAAAGGGCTGTCAGATGAAAATTTATCATGAGGACCAGCGACTGAAACATACCTGCCCACGTCCTTCAAAAGCATTCATGCATACATGTCACTATTTACACACCAAGTGCATCTGTAGTCAATCTCATTACAATAGCTTATTTTTATACTATATATCCCTGCACACTGTGAAGCATGTCAAAAATGTCACCCGTATTTACAAATTCAGGCATTCTACCCTCAAAACTCCTGCCTGTACTCCTACCCAACAACTACCGGAATAGCTGCTTCTTTTCTAAATTATGTACAAACATCTCCATTTGTTCACATTCGACTGTTCTTGAAGGAAAAAAGCTCCCTTCTACCTCCAGTAAAAAACACAGAAATAGAGACTCTTACCCACTCAAACATATGTATACAATAGGACTTTTTTAACACAAAAAAAGGTCTTAAAAAAAACCCTTTTATTTCAAGACCTTTAAACATAGGTATATTAGCACACAAAGGGCTGCAAAATATCAGCCATATACAATATACTGTCACAACTCCGATGGGAAATCCAGCTTTCCCTAGCATTTCCAGAATAATGCCAGCAGTCCACTGTCCCTAGTGTGGCATTTTGACGTGACAACGCCTGTTGAAGCAACCCACATAATTTTTCACCATTTACTTTCCTCGCCATATCATTCTTGAAGATGACTATGTGGTACTGACTGAGAGGAAAGGAACATGAATAACTTTATTTTTTTTCTTCTGCATCCTTTCAGAGATAGAAACTTACAAAAAACCTCTCAAAAATATTATAATAAAAAATTTCTAAAAATATAAGTTGACAGATTACAAAAGTAAAGTATTTTTGAAATGGTATAACTAAGTAATCTCAAGCAGTGTTTACACTTCCTATAAACATATAAGATGCTGAACTTGAATAGGAAAACCTTATATTAAATTATATATATTAATCTTGTATTAAATTAAATATATTACAAGCCGTACTCAGTTTCCTGAAGGCAGTTTGAATGAATGCTTTGTGACATGCAGCTGTATTAAGTTCCACTGACAGGTCTTCATCATGAGCTGTTTATTTGGAGATTTCAAATGTGTATTCACTACTCTGCTAGCAAAAGAGGTGAAGCAATAAGGGCAGTTCTTTCAAAAGATGGAATTTTGGGTTTGGTTATCAAAGCAATAAGGGCAGCGATGGTTTCAGATGGTCTCTCCTGTCATGACTACCAAAGATAGATTATTACATAGAATGAGAAGAGCTAATGTAATTCACAGAATACTTACTTTGTGTAGATTACTATCAAACCCAGGAATAACATTCAAAAGATTAAGTTCAGAATTATGTTGGAAAAAAAGAAAATAATTTCTTTTTAGCTTTCTCTTTGCCTGAGAATTATTGTTTGTGCTCCTATTGCTGCTTTTTTTCTGGCACTTTTAAACACCCAAGACAAAAGCAGGTGCAATGCAAACAAACACAGCAAGTTCACTTACCCTATGTATAATTCCAGCCGAGTGAAGATGTTTGATACCACAAAGCATTTGATAAAGAAGGTATGACATTCGTTCATGATCTAGTTCCATCTGAATCACTTGGCAGAGGTTTGCATCCATGAGCTCCATCACTATGTAACTTACGAAGCAACAAGAAAGAACAATCAGGTAACACTACCATTTTATGGTATTTCACTTGTTCATCTTTTAAAAACTAATTCTCAGCTTTAGTTCAAATCAGACTTACACATCTTGAAATTCTTCCAGGGATTTTTGAGGTGTGAACACATTCAGTAGGCCAATTATCTGCAGGAAAGGGGAAAGGAAACATAATCAGAATAGCAAAGCTGCAAAATCAAGACTTCAAAACTGATAGCCAGTATTCTAACATAAATCTCCTGGTAAGCTTCACTGAAGCTCAGATATGTCCAGGGGCTCAAATACATCTAAAACACTGTAGTAAAAGCTAAGAATCTAGGAAGAATACTACATAAAGACACTTTATGTGCATTAACAAGATGACTTTCAAAGGTTAAAATCCAAAGCAGTCAGTTTGTCCTTCCTCTATCCACTACTTTGTTTGAAGATTTTTTACTGCAGTTGAGAAAAAAAATATTAAGAAGAAAATCTGGCACTACCAAATCTAATGCTGTCTAAGAGGTACCACTTTGCTATAGATGGTGGTGAAAGCAACAAGCCCATCCAAAGACAGAAAAGCCCATCCAAAGACAGAAAAGCCCATCCAAAGACAGAAAAGCCCATCCAAAGACAGAAAAGCCCATCCAAAGANATCCAAAGACAGAAAAGCCCATCCAAAGACAGAAAAGCCCATCCAAAGACAGAAAAGCCCATCCAAAGACAGAAAAGCCCATCCAAAGACAGAAACAGATTCTTCCAGCTGTGTTAGGATATTTTTCTGATGCTACGAATGGATGAAAAATACAGAAACAGGTCAAGCTATGGTTCATCGTGAAGAGTCAGGCTAGCAACAAAATATGCTGTTAGATAAAATTTAGCTGAGAGAATCCACACGTAAACCATCCCTATCCTAGAAAGTGTGCAGAATTTCCTAAGTAGCCATAAGATAGAAGATTCCTTCTATCACTCTCCTCGCACAATAGCCAGGGGAAATTTTATCTTGGTGAAGAGGTATTAAGAATGAGGGCAAGGAATACAGCATATAGCTGTCTGTGAAGGAAGAAAAAGCTAGTAACAACATTCTGCAGTCTGATCCTATAAAATTTATCACTTATTCTCTCTGTAATTCTACGCTTTGCTCTGCTTTACAGCTTCTCAAACATCAGACAGTTCCTGTTGTCACGCTGTAAGATTCTTAATTCATTCATGCATCAGAAAAAAAAAAAAAATATCTGCTGCAGCCTCTTTCCTCCTCCTGGTTTAGCAGATGCAGCAGAAAGGAGGATGTAGTAGTTACCTTCACGGTATATCCACTTGCAGCTGTCTGTAAAATGTAGCACTGTTACCACTGACTACCTTCCTGAGTTTGAAGAGTGCATTTAAAGATTGGGTGGGTAATAAATGTAGTCAACAATGGCTCTTTTGAAAGATCCTTATGTACATAACACAAAGATATAACCATGTTCTGAACACCTCTTCAGCCTACATAAGAGATCATCCTCTGAAATAGTCCTAAAGATTTTTAGAAGTAAATACCTTCTAGTTAATTCTTTAATATCTAAAGCATGAAACTATACTCACATTTTTGTGATTAACGCACTTCATAAGAACGAGCTCTCGGTAGGCTCTTTTAGCGTGAGTCTGGTTCTGAAACGGCCGGCTTAGCTTCTTGATTGCAACATTTCGTTCAAGGATGGCATCATAAGCTGCACTGTAAGTGAAATAAAATTATTATATCTCAGTATTAGACTCCTGTAAGCTGTGACAGTTCCCATCTTCTTCATGTATCACCTTTTATCATGTAACAAGCCTGCAGATAAACCAAAGTTTCAGTATTATTCAACTTACATCCATAAAAGCAGAGTACTCTTGTATGCTGAGCGACTCAGAATTTAGAAAGGCTTTCCCAGTTTCAGAATCCTAATATATCACAATGTCTAAAAAAATAAAATAAACACATAAAATTGCAGAACCTCCATTTCTGAGAGTCATAGAATCACAGAATAGAATCATAGAACAGCTAAGGTTGGAAGGGACCTCTAGAGATCATCTAGTCCAACCTCCCTGCTCCAGCAGGGACACCTACAGCACATGGTACAGGATGGCATTCAGGTGGCTTTGGAAGATCGCCAGAGAAGGAGACTCCACATCCTCTCTGGGCAGCCTGTTCTGAATTCTTTCCACTCTAAAAGATACCAAGTTCTTTCCACTCACTGGGACTCAAGAAATGAATAAATGAAAAATAAAATTAAAAAGAAGGGGGGCTGGAATTTGCCCCTTCTATCCCTAGAGATGGACTATCTTATGGAAGAATGACAGAGACAGCCAGGAAAAAAAAAGCTTATGGAGGATTCCTGTATCAATATTTAAAATTCTGCATATCCTGCATGTAGCTGTAGCCTCAGAGTCTGTTTCAGTGCTAGATACAATTGAGCCTTTTGAGTATCTACTTTACACTCCTTCAAACCAGGCTGGATTGGTTTTTTTTTTAAAAAAAAAAAAAAAAAAAAAAAAAAAGAGACCACAAGCCACAAGAACTGCACCCCATGTCCTCCAAACATTGCAAGACGTAACCACAGGAAAACTCCAGTCCTTTCAGAGTGGTTTAAACTGAAGAGGTTTCAATTTCCTCTGCATGACACTGGCAGTAAATGACATGGGCAGTGTTGAGATACAGCTCAGGGAGGGGCAGGAGATTTGGGAAACAGGCAGTAACACAGATTTGGGAATCAGAGTAAGAGCGGTAATATTTAAAGCTTTTGCAGTCATTTCTATAGCAACTAAACAGACTATGGTTAAGCAACTCTCCTCACTCTCATTACATTAACACATACAACCAAAATTCATGTTTTTTCCCTCTTCTGCTTCAGTTTATAGAACAAATAATCCTAAAGACAGAAATTATCACTTCGAGAGCACATCTTTCCAGATTGACCTTTGTGTTTTGCTTTTGCATTAAGCATACCACTTTATCCCAGCTAAAATGCAAAAACGAATTAAAAATCAAATGTTTACAGCTGCTCTAAATACAGATGAAGACATGATCGAGGCAGAAAAAAAGTTAAAAGGAAAATATTTGAGAAAATTATGTATTTTCTTTTTTTTTAAAATGTTCCTTCTGTATTTTTTTTTTTGCCATTAGTACTTTACAGTTACAACAAATTTAAAATTATGCAAGCTCCTGTGCTATCTACAACCTCACCTTGATCATAAAAGACAAGCCTCAAAGAAGCTTAAAATAACACTTATTTTTGGGATAACTGCACAGGGAACAGACTCTACAAGCAGCTAACTGTCACTGCTCTTAAATCAATTGGACACTCTTTAGTCCACTTGTCAGAGCTCTTACCTAAAGAGTTACACTGTCAAGACTTATTTTCCTAAGCTACGTCAGGTATTTACGAATTTCACGGACAGTCCACATGATAAACGGCTACTGACTGGTATCACAGGTTAGTTAGATTATGAACCTGGATGTACCAGGCTCCCAATGAATTACTTTCAAGAAGTATCACTTATAGAAGAACCATTATGAGCATCAAATACATACGGAAAATATTTCTAGCTCTTGTTTCAATGTTAGCACTGCATCTTGGGATTAGTTTCTTTATCCAGGTTTTTCTCCCTTTATTTATGGAACTCATTACATCTGGCTAGATTTGCCCAGAAAGGCATCAGTTCTGAAGCAGAAAGAGACACTGCTGAGGGAAAAGTGGCTAATAATCAATATTGCTCTTTCCCATACAAAGATTAGTTCTTCAAACTCTTCCTCTGCAAGATATAAAAGCCAAGGCACCTAGAAAATTCTACAAAATGAACCTCAACTTGTGTTTAAGCTTGACAAAAACCTTACCATACTATCCCTTGTGCTCCTGATCCGATCGGTTTTAAGTTCTGGTATCGCTTCAACACAGTGAAAGTAGAGTCTCCAATTTCAACACTGTAGAAATTGTTGTCACGCTTGCTTCTGCTCATGACGGCAACTTAGTGAGATTGTTTCATCCAAGTTTTGCTTCTGACCTACAAAGAAACAAAATTTGAAGGCTTTGCATACTAAATAAAATGAAAATTCTTTACAATAAATGGAAGACATTTCCCCCAAAATCCCATATGCAAACACATGCTATTTTTTTCTGTCTACAGGAATGAGGTGGTATATACCCAAAATCTTATTTTTTTTAATTCCATCTTTTATCTTGAGATAACAGAAGTAACAGGAGAAAAGTAAAATCAAATGACTGGATTAAAAATCCTTAACAACAATGGATAGAAGTGACACAGGTGTACCATAATTCCTTTTCATATACACCGTCCTCACACTGAAAGGCACTGGAGAACCCTTAAGATTGTGCATAATTGCTAATCTGATTCTACTGAAAGAAAAATGGAATTTATGAGACCTGCAAGAGACTTAAGGAGGGTCAACAGTTTCCACTCATCATTTTTTCATACCTTCTGCTGAAGTTGTAAATATGTGACACTATGATAAAGACAAAAATGTTTTGAAGCCAAATAGCATAAATCTTTAAAAGTTGATATCATAGCAACCTTGAGAAATACGGATTTGTTAATATAGTTTTATTGACACCAATTTTTCTTTACCAAGCTTTAAATTAAGCTTATTTAAAATAGCAATGAGATTTGAGAAGAACAGTTTTTTACATAAACATTTTTATACAAAGTTTCCATCTCTGTCATTGACATCTATTTAAGGAAAGGCATATACCTTAGCACTTCTCAACAGAGCTATACAAACATGCTGTCTTCAAGACAACTGCACAATAACATAATGCTGTAATTTAGTTGATAATTAACTTTGTCTACAATATAAAAAAAAATCACTTTATTATTTATTTGGGAGAGGCTCCAAGAGGGTCTGTTAATATTCAAGCAACACATTCTCTGGGCTCAAGATCAGGAGCATCCCTGAGAGTAAGAAGTCAGGCAAAAGGGGCAGGAGACCTGCATGGATGAGCAAGAAGCTCTTGGCAATACTCAAACAGAAGAAGGAAGAATACAGAATGTGGAAAAATGGACAGGTCAACAGGGAGTAATACAGGAATGCTGTCAGAGTATGCATGGATATGATGTGGAAAGCCAAGGCCCAACTGGAATTAAATCTGGCTTGGAATGTCAAGGACAACAAGGAGGACTTCAAAACCATCAGTTGCAAAAGGAAGAGCAGGGAAAATGTCAGCCCACTTGGGTGCCCTGGTGAAAGAGGATTCAGAGAAGGCAGAATTACTGAATGCCTTGTTTGCTTCAGTCTTCACTGCTACAGTCAGCCCTCAGGTATCCCAGGCTCTGGAGAAAAGACAGAGTGTGCAGAAAGGAAGACTTGCCCATGTTAGAGAAGGACTGGGTCAAAGATCAGTTAGGCAAACTCGACATCCACAAATCCATAGGTTGCTATGGCATATACTCATGAGGGTTGGGGGAGCTGGTTGATGTTACTGCTAGGACACTCTCCATCACCTTTGAAAGTCTTCAAAAAGGTCAAGGAGGGACCTAGTCAATCACAGGCGAGTCACCCTCACATCCATTCTAGAAAATAAGTTAATTCTTTGGTCATCCGCCTTCCCTTTAAAGGTCTTACTACAGGTGAGTTAAAAACCTTTGAAAGTATCAGATGGATTTACAGAGAAAAAAAAATCATAATGCAAAACTACAGAAACAAAAACAGCATATTTAGTAAATGCACCTCTAATGAACACAAATGTGGATTTCACTAGAATGCAAAGAGATGACTTGCTGCTCCTAACAGGCCCCTTTTTACCTGATGCTGTTTACATCTACTGCATATACCACTGGACTGTGCTATACACAGGTCTCCAACATAGCAGAGTTTCAACTCTAAACAGCACTTACAAATCAGAGCAAACTTCATTCATGTGCTCAAGCCAGAGCTGGCATGAGCGTAGTTCTGCAGAAGCTTGTGGCTAGGTGGAGTTCCCAACACAGATAGGGTTATCAGACCTTCACATCAATGGGGCTTGACTTGGGTGATATATGGTTTTGTTTTAAACGTCAGTTCAAGCTCATTGGCATCGAGTCTCCCAAGCCTCAAGTTTAGCAGGAGCAACCGGCAATTATGACCCTGGGGGGCTCCGGGGAACAAGCACTGTACAAGTAAGGAGGTTGATTACAAGGGAAGCTAATTACAAGTAGGGTAACAGAAGACTAAAAGCATGATAAATAGATGCAGAAGCAAAAAAAAGATGATTTTAAAATAAAACAATTATACACTGCATTAAACTGCATAAGCCCCCATCAAAGATGATTCAGTAACTTTCTTCAGAACAGCACAGCTAAAATATTGAGTTTCACACCACAGAAAATTAACCTTCTGTAGGAATCTCTGAGTTGACCTGGAGATACATGTAAAGAAAGCAAACAGCATTTCAAATATATGCTTGGTGGATACTGAAAGCAAAACAAATACACATTATATAAAGAATTCCTGCATTAATATTTTTTATTTAATTTGTGAAATTGCAGTTCACACAAAGCTGATTTGTATGCATCATGTGCCTGTGAATGCTTGCCTAATTTTCAGCTGTCACATTTAAAGGCTTCTGTTAGAGAAGTCTTTAAGACATCTGTTAAGTGGAATATGGAATAGAGTCCATTTTTCACTAAAGCATTCTGTTTCTTAAAGGTAACTTCATAATTCAATTAGTTACAAAAGTAAGCCTGGTTTAATTCATATTTTAATTTTCAACATTGTTCTTGAAAAGGAAAGTTATACTTCAAAATCATTCAAGCTCTGTTAAATGGTAGTGCAGATAAGGGATCTGGAAAAAAGCTAGTATCAGTTCAGCAAGCAGTACAGTAAGTACTAGATGTTTACCAATGCGAAACACCTCTGAAAAATATGAAGATTACTCCAAAATGAAACATCATTGTTGGTTATGGCATTAGTTTTCTTAATTTTGCAGAGCTTTAAAATTACACTTTGACAAGTCAGATGGTTATGAAATGAGAAACTTCCAGACGTTTGCCTTAGCTGCTCTTAATGCTGACATAGGTTTAATGAGGTCTCTAGATTGTGCATAATTAATACAGAAATGCCTCTTGTTTCATCTGATGCACATCTGCATTATAGGAGATTGTGGTACACATATGAAATGTGATGTATCACAAAATTTTGAGTTTACAGTTTGATTTTGGGGACCATTTTACTCATGCAACTATTGGAGTGGTTCTTCTGTAGCACAGGCCAGAAGCACAGTAAAGGTATACAGATTTTTAACACATTGTTTGGCTGTCAAAGTCAAACTTCACTAAACATAGACTCAGTAAAGCAAATGTGAACAGAAGACCTCAGTTTTGGTTAAGAACAGAAATGTTGAAGCAGAGCAAGCCTAATCACAACATGGGCATTTAGACTTCTGTTATGCATGCCAACTGCTTTCAAGTTCAAACAGATAAGGACATCACTTTAGGTTGCCTGAAGACAAGTGATTTAAGGTGCATTTCATTCTTTAAACTCTAAGGTTGGTACAGTGTCTTTTTAGTATTAATTTTTCATAGAAAATTCAACATTACTTTCCCGATTTCCAACAGCATGCTGAACAACAGTTTTCCTCACTAAAGATAATAATTCCAGAAAAGCTGACATGTTTTATATAGGGAGAAAAATATATTTGGCTTTAATGCAGAAAGCTTTTGCATATATGTTAGTAAAATGCAACTTAAAAAATACATAATACAGGCTCTCTATATAAACAAATTTCCTCAGTGGTTCTGCAAACATCACTATCAGATTAATAAATCTCTTGCAAAGACTCAGAGCCCTCTTTGTTGAACTAATTCTATTCTCAGTGTGTTTCACATGAACCAACTCTGCACAGTCCTATTTTATCAATGCAAGAAATCCAGTAATGCTAGTACATCTTCCCACTTATTTATTATTCCACCTTACAGGTTCATATACTGTCTCTAACCTCACATTGCATCTGGACCATGTGACATCATCTAGCACGCCTCACTAGTTTTCTTCGTGTTTTTCATCTCATCCGAATATTAAAACAGTTCCTGTAATCTGAAAGGTCTACTAAGAAGGAAGGATGTGCAGGGAAATGAACCACCCCCTTCCCGGCTTTAGCAGCCTTTGCTTGGCCAGTAAACACCATATTAGTTATAGAAAGTAATCACCTGAGTCAACCACTCCAATGGTGGTTCTGAACTTGTTTCTGCCTTCCAAAAACCCCTTTAGAGTCCCAGTCAACATAAAAGAGCTGTCCGTCTCTTCAAGAGCAAGGGCTTACATAAGAACGCTTGCACTCTGTACTGAACTCCAGCTCTAACCTGGAGAGTGATCCCTTCCTGCCCCAAAAGTAGAAAAAGACCAAAATGAACACTAGCTTTACCATTAAACACAATCCAACATACACACGTAGGCTGACAGCACAAGAGGCTCCAAGCAACAGAAGGAGCACGCACTCCCTTAGACATGGGAGAACAGCAAATCACATAGCTTAGAAGAGTATTGACATGCAATTGTTAATGTAAACTAACCTTAAGATATCTAAAGCTTTATTTCTCATTCTAAACTCTTGAACCAGTAAACAAAGTTCTATTTGTGTTTCTTCATCAGTTGTCAATAAAAATTTTCCTAACAAAAATCTAGAATTCTGCTGAATGGTGGAGTGTACAACAGCCTTCCAGGATCCACCATCATTTTGTGGAAGAATGACTCACACAAAGCAAGTCTGGCACCTAGTTTTAGTCTCTGGAACAGACATTTTTCCCCAGATGCCAAGACTGGTTGTAAGAGGCAAGGAATCAACCAAGGAGCTTTCTTGCATCCTCCACAGACTCACATACAAAAGGCTCTCCAAGCAGTTTGTATTTTCATGCAGATTGGTCTTGCCAAATACAGCAATCCAAGTGGAGCAAACAATGTTTTTGAGATTCTACATGTTCAAGCACTGAGGTCACTTTGGTGTTTGCAGAAAACCTGCTATAGATCAGGTACTCTCAGACTCGTGATCAGGCTGCCTTCTAAAACACGTGCCTCTCTCCAGCCTGCATCACCTCCGCTCTCCACTCCCATGCTTCTCTCCACAGAAGCAACGGCACACACTTCCCTTATGTGCACCTCAAAAATACTCACAACCATTATTCCCTTAAGTCCAGCCTTAGGGACCAAACTAGCCCATCTCCAGCTTCCAGGAGAGCTTTTCTTGCACTTCCTTGCAGCTGAAGTAGTTTCTGACCAGGGTATCTCCAGGGCTGCTGCAAATCTCCTGTCAACTCTGCAATAACTAAGAGTTGCTCCTCAGCAGACAACTAGGTATAGCCCACTCTTTGGTCCACTTGAAACAAAAATTAGTAAAGCTTTAGTTCTTATGTTATTACACACATGGAACTAGAGGGAAAGGAAAGGAATAAACTTCCTCAAACACAACCGACGACTTTTCCTTAATTACTTCTGGTGAATATTCTTTAAGTCATCCACACCTTAATATTTATACATTTTATGAACTGTGATTGCCAAGCCAGACGTTGTGTTGTCCATCGTACAAAACGTATTTGCAGTGTACTATAAAGGTGGTAGCATGCCTCTATTAAACCTCTGAAATTCAACTTCCAGCATTAGGGCAGATTACAAGCTATTAAAAGAAAGCAAACACATACATACGAAGAAGGGGAGTAAACGCATATTTCATTCCTCCTTTTAAACTGACTTTCTCCTCACCACTTCAGTTAGCCCTCCTGGAAGAGCTTCCGCAAGCAGAGGCCGCTCCAGACCAGGGTAGGGCACAGACAAATCGTGTGACTTAGGAGCCACCAGCATTCAGGAGCTCGCTTTTCTGTCTTGGAGAGCAGGAAGGCAGGAGAGAGTTACTACCAGTGGCCAAGCTTTTCTCCTGGGAAGAAGAACATGCAATTTTCCCAGCACAACTCTTTCGTAGCAGCTGCTGGTAAACGCAGCGCCTTGAGTTCAGCCTTCTAGCCCTATTTCTGTGTCTCGTTTTTGAACGAGATTTTACAGAAGCTGAGGAGATATCCTGCTGTGTCACTGATGCTAGACATCCTCAGGGACTATATTTACAGGGTTAGTCACACATGCTACAAGCAACAACTTGAAGCTGGTGTGCCTTTTTCCTTTCCTATCGTCCTCACCATGAGTTTTTCAATCAATACCATGGCCTCTAAACCCAAAGCAGATATGTCTGAAAGCAGCGTGCCATACTGGGAATCCCAACCAAATATTCCAGAAACTATGATAAAAGAATAATAAAAACAGGAATATGAAACTGTGCTCTAACAGCTTAGTTGCAACACTATGTTTTCTGCACTACTAATAGTGGAACCATCTGCATCGAATTACATTGTAATACAAAGTAACCAGAAATAACAATCCATTCCGTCTCAGGTTGTTGTCATTAATGCCAAAACGCAACAGCTGAACCTTAAATTGGGGAAACCTGAACCTGGAACCGAGCAACATTAAGCAATTTTTGCAGCTGCTGTAATTTTAAGCTTTTCCGCTTCCATATTTCATGTAACAGAGGCTGATATAATGACAGAAGTAACTTTTCATGAGATTGCTTATCAGTAGGAAAAAATCCACGACCTAAAGCAATAAAGCGAAGACCGAAACTAACAGAACATTAAGCTACTGGCATCTGTCTAGAAGAATGCAGTGTAAGATCACTTCCAAGCATGCAGAAAGCCGCAAAAACAATTCCTGTTGTTAAACACTGCTCCAGCTGACCCGTGTCCCAACACAGCTTGGCCAGCTGGCCGAGAGCAACCAGCGAAGCTCCAGCAGCGACTCCACATCCCGCTCCCCGTGGCGCTCAGGCAAGGCCGACACGGCCACTTCACATCACATTTTCCTCAGGAGTGCAAAGGGGCATTTATGCAAACCAAGTATCTCACAGCACCATTTTGCAAAACGGTTTAAAAACCCCCCAAATGCAAAAACACATACATGGTACTACTGCACAGGGGTGTCAGCAGCACAAAGCTCACTGTGGATAAAGGTTCAGCAGTTATTTGAGTATCCTGTTAAAAATCAATCGTGCATCGCTCCACACACATTTCTGAAGAGAATTCTCATATTGTAAAAATCCCCTTCAAAATATCAAAAATAAGACAATCAACATAATTAGTTTTATTTCTAGAGCAAATTTCCTTGCTTTCTTTAATATACAATCAAATGTGATTGACAACTATGTTCCTTATATTTAGACCCCAGAGACACCATCTACCCCACAAAAGGAGGAAATCAGAGGCAGAGCATAAACAGACAATTTGCATGTCATTTAGAAATTGTTTACTGAAGTTGCAATTACTTCCATTTCAAAATAGACGTTCTCCTCTGCTCTGATTGAGGTATTTCATACGATTCACCTTCCCATTTTGTATTTTCTCTACATTCTAAAAATGCTACAGATTGGTATTATGCAATAAGCTACAGCCCTTCTGTCACAAAAAAATATTAACATAAAGGCATTCATGAAGAAATAAGGTACTGTTTGTTAATGTTAGATGATAAAGGGGATCTACACAAAGCACAGGAAAAGATTCATGGGCCTGCAAGTTTCTAGCTCTCCTGTACACGCTTTCCAAATCCAAAACACTCAGGCCACGGACAGGGCCCTTTGCACCCATTTTATCTCCTTTTCATGGCAGTCCTTGAAGCAGCTGGCCACAGACAAAAACTATACACAGGCTGTTGCTTTTGGCCCTATTTCTATTTCCATGGCAATTAGTTATAATAGATCTTATGGAAACCAAAAGCTTTAAGCCTAATGCATAAAAAGCAAATCCAAAAATAATCAGAAAACATAAGATTGATAAGTCAAAGTATATTGCACAGACTAAATATCATATTGCTCATTAAAGTATATCCAATAAAACAAGGGTAGCGGCTTTGGCCAGAAACCTGTAACTAAAGCCTTGTCCAATTCCCATTTTACTGTTTTTTTTTTTTAAAAAAAAAAAAAAACACAACTGAAAATGAAGTACTAATATTAATTTTGGAAAACAAAGGTGCTGTCTTAACAAAAGAGTTTAACCATCCAATATGCCTAACAGCTATCCAGCTTTTCAACTGTCTGAAGACAAAGAAAACAAGTGCAAATGAATGCACAGTGTCAGCTGCACAGAGGGATGTGAAAATTTCTGCCTGTTTATCTGCCTCCCTTTCTCTCACCTCCCCTTCCTCCAACAAAGCATCCAAGTCAGCTGGTGTGTGGCAGGGGGCACAGAATCTGACATCTCTTGTTCATCTGTGAATATTAAGCACATAGTACTATCCAGATTTCATGATTCCTTGTGTACGTACCTTTTAAAATGAAGTCCAATCAACCTGCAGAGGCCCCATCTCTAGGCAAGTATTTAAACTATGTTTGAAATGGGACTAGGAATTGCCCCGTTTGAGATTTACCCCAATTTTGAGGCTCACAGTCAATTTCTGATATTTAAATCACCAAGGAAAACCAGGTCAGCGACAAGTAGGATTTCTGACAACCAATATAACCTTCCAGCTCTTCTCATAGTCAAGTTAGTTCCTGTAACACGATCAGTAAGTAAACACAGCTGCTCAGGAATGCTAGTGTAGCCTCCCTCTGCAAAGCACTATCGATGCCAGTAACACTTATTTAACACACATATCAACACCAAGTTATAAATCACTTCTGATTTAGTTTATTACCATGCTACTTTAAAACGAGCATTTTGCACAGTTAGGTTCTCCGGTGTTTTGCACTTTGGGTTGTGGTGTTTATCACAGAGATCAACACTACAGGTTGCAAGGGTGAAATGATATATTCGTAACGGAATACACTGCAGTTTTCTCTACCCTAAAGCAATTTTTAAAGGCACATCAGCAGAGATATTTTTTTTAAAGATACTATCCTTCCTTTCTATGTAAAAGAAGTTCTGAACTCACATGTCACTATGGCATGACACAAGAGGCATGTAGTCTGCAATACACAATATTAAGCAGCCTGTATACTGGCATTTTTAAGCCTAAAAGAGTCCTCAAACACATGGTTTTGGGGAGTGGTTTAAGAAACTCCTGAATTATGACTTTAATCATAAAATAAAAAAACCTTACAGGTGTTATTTTTCTAGAATAAGTATTACTAGAATGAGACCACATGGTCACAATATACAAAACAACATTTTGCCTACTGTCTCTTGTAGGTCAGTTTTGCCACATAAATCATAAATCAGAATGGCTTCACCAAAGGAAATTTGTGTAATTCTACAATTTGCAAAGAAGCTGCTATCACAGTAGATTAAAAAACTATTCTTAGCAAAACTCTAAGAAATAATAAGATAAGGCAATGCTTTTCCAATTCTTTAATCCTTCTTCAAAAAAAAGTATATACAAAAAGATATCTACCGGGAAAAAAAAACAAGCTAAGCATCAAAAGAAGTAGTAAAATATGTAAATATGAAATTTAACTACAAGGAAGGAGAAATCTTACTGCTGACTGTTAAGAATATCATTCTGCTTTCTATAGATAACCTTCAGTTTTATGGCAATAAATTTTTTGTCACTGCAGTTTTTTTTTTTTTTTTTCAAATCATATTGTTAAAATCTCCAAACAGTGAAAATGCAGGGAAGTAACACTTCAAAAAGCTGTCCCGTTTATAAAAAAAAAAAAAAAGCATGTTTGAACACATGCTGTTGGAACCAGAAAGCAGATTAAGACACACACTTATGGAGCATCCCTGGCAAGAGTTATTCCATAGTTGTTTACACACTTCCCTTTCATGCAGGATCATAGGCCCCGGCTCATTCAACATATTCTGGTATTTGAAAATGCTCAACAGTAATGCAACCTGCAATTCACGAGCAGAGGAGAAACCATTGATCTGGGAACTCTTTCGTTTCAACCTCTTACTTCAGAGACTTTTACTTCTAGCCACACCACAAGCATAATGGAAGTTTGCTCAAGTATGCTGGTCCTCCTCTTAACTGCTGGCAGAGCTGGAATACATTTTAAACAGGCAAATCACCTTCAAACTAAGCAGTCTAGAAGTCAAACCCCATTTCAGCATTGCTCTGGGAGGAGAAGGTTTGATTTCTGGAGTCTTCTCTTACAAGGGAAGTAGGAGCACATAGCACCCAAATGTTTTAGCAGATCTAAAGGCTCTCTGATCCTTTTAAAGGACACAAATAAACAAAGATACATAGTGACCCACAAACTCATTAAGGAGCATAATGAAAAGGACAATAGCTCCAGAAAAGCACTACAGGAAGTGGGGAGTTATGTAACAACTAGGAAAAAAGCTTTTAGATTTTTTTAAAAACTACCTTTACAAAGGCTCACAACACTAGTTCTACCAAAAAGTAAAAGCCAAAAATTTAACACATCTACAAAAACCTAGAATCCAATTACGAATGTTACTTTCACTAATTTATGCATTTATCTTTTAAATACAGCAGATTAATGTGCTACTGTCTAAATTACTTGGCATTAAATGCTTCAGTAAAAAGAGCTTCAGAAAGGAGGAAAAAACCTCCAAAACATATTTCAATCTCAACACTAAAAACTGCTTCCTAGATACCTCCTGTAACGTAGTACAGTGCTTTGCACAATAACTTACATAGGTAGGAAAGGTAAAACTTAAAAAGCAAAGGCCTTATTTTAAAATGTAACTTGTAAGATATTGTTTCAGTCTAAAGACTATTTATGGCCATAAAAATATTCTGTTGTTGTTCAGTTCCTCTTTTTTCCTATTACATTTCAAGGATGTCTAAAAAAATCAAAAAACAAACAAAAAGAACAAAACCAAACAAACAGAACAAAACTAACAGACCTATAACAAAGTTCTCAAACTAGAAGAAGTCTGAGAATCCCATTCTTTAAAGAAGAACAAAACCTCAGTAGTAGTGCTATGCACATTAACTTAGTGCCAGTAACTATGAACACTAAGAACTGTATTAAGAAAATATCTGGAGAAAAGTAGAAAGGATTTTGAATAAAATAAATAGGGAGAGAACAAAGTAACTTCAGACAGACATTGTACCTGCACAACCTCAATTTATATCACCACTGCAACACTGCATATTAACACTAATGAAACCCTTGCACTCCCAACATAAGACTGGCAGAAACTGAACTTCCCTTTTCCTCCACAGCTTAATATATGAATGGCATAAGAATCCTGGCACCCTTCAATTTAGAAAAAAAACATAGTAGGCACTACTGTGCAAGAGGGAGTTTTGCATTGCTGTAACCCTTGAATATTTAAGTCGATCACGGTTGGGAGGCTGGAAATAACAAACATTGCTCATCAAAAGAGCAACTGAAACAGAACGATCTGTTACCTCATGTCACCTGAGCACGCCTTTTTTCTGGCAATAATTGACAAGCAAACACAGCCTGTACATGTCTAATAAAGCTTTTGAAGGATATGAAATGTCTACCCTTCCACACTGAATGTGATCAGTGTGCCATATTTCTCATCCTCCAAAACATCTGCATAATGAGCAATTACAGACTAATTTATGCTGATGAGCATGTCAATCAAGATATTCACTTTTTTGCTGTTTCTGTTGTAAACCATAAGATTAGGACTAATGCTAGAAACAATGTGCATATTTTTAGGCCCTACATCCTATAAATAAACATGTTAATTACTGTTAACCGAGCTAACTAAGGCACTAGAATTAATTAATCTATCCAGGACTTAAAATGACACGCTGTTCCCAACAGCGCATTTCCCAGAGCCCTACCTTGGAGTATTCATACTTCTGCCTACAGATTCAAGCCCCAGCACAGCTGTTTTCATATGAGGCAAAACAACCACCATGAACTGTAACTTCACGTTACACAAAAGACGGACACACGGAAGGCCTGGACAAACTTCCTGTGGCTTCCCAGCCCCTTCCTTCAGGCTGTTCCCACAGAGCTCAGCTCCTACGCTCATCCCAGGGAGCCTCAACATGGCAGGTACCATAACCTCTCATTGTCTCTCATCCTGGCCTGCAGATATTGTCTGGTTTAGTCAGCTGTAAAGTCAAACATAGGGCAAAAAAAATGCCAATATTGCCCCTAGCAAGCTTGAAAGAGGATATGAGAGGATGCTTATCAGGTCTTGTGCCTTTTTTTCCCTTCATAGCTCCTGACACAGTAATACACAGCCATGCTTTTTCTTGCATGCTTTTAAGCTCTGTATTAAGAGGAATTTGGTATAATTTCAATGAATCGAATAAGAATTTATAATGCACAATTGTAGTGAATGTATTTTCAGGATCAACTGTATTACAATGATCAATATTTTCCCTTCTTGTTTATTTGAAGATACAAACAGAAGCGCATATATTTTATTTTGCTTTGTTTGCAATACAAATGACCATTAAATATTTGAAGTTACATATTTTGCCAGCCACCATTAAAACATTGCTCCGCAATATCTGAGAAAAATTAATAAGCATCCTGTCTGTTCACATATTAAATACCATTTAATCTAACAGAAAAAGTGACAATACGGGCAACAAACATAAGGTTTATTTTATCATTAAGCTTAGACAATCAATTTGGACTGAAGTAGAATTATTAGTTTTTAATCATTTCCTAAAGACAGAGGGGAAAAGAAAATACAGACAGTAACTCAAGTCAAAAAGGAATGCATTGCGCCCAATTACAACTATAGACTTTGGTGCACTAACGTTGTCTTCTCATCACAAAGAAAAATGCAGGCCCTAAAAAAAAAAAATCATATCAAGAAAACCCAAAATCACTGGGTGCTAGATCAAGATTCACTGCCAAGCAGGTACTCATCCCCAGGTCCTTCTGGTCTCCACAGTGAATTGAAAATCTCAAAACAAACACGTGACTTGGGACGCTTTCAGAGAGCACCCGCGTAAGACGCGGTCCATAGCAGACCCTACAGCAAGAACCTCTCAGCACCAGGGAGGTTTTCCCACTTCCACTACTCCAGCCTAGCAGCAACTATTTAACCTGCAGTTTCACGCGCTGGTCTTCTGACAGCAACTCGCACCTACGCGTTCTCCCATCTCCCAACACTGAATCAATAGAGCTGTTCACACACCAAATGGAATTAACCACAGTGAAAAACAGTTTCAGAGGAAGATTTAGATGAGATAGTTCCCTTATCATCCCGCATCTACACAAGGAACAAAGGGACAGCACGGAGAAAGATTGCTCCAGGGTGGTAGCCTCTGAACGTGGAACTACAGTGTGATGTTACAGAAAAACACGACTCTCACCCATTTGAAAACTCAAAGACTCTTTCAACCAACTAATCATCTCCCATTGAAACCACTGTAAAGAATATATGCAAGCAAGGACTAATTCTGTATTTCCATATAACTATACCATGCAAAGAAGCAATGCCTGTTTAACTAGAGTTCATGTTTTCATGAAGAGAACCAAACCCAGCATTTTTCAAGCTTGAAGGGAAATCTTCAACTCCATTTAAATAAAGAGACTCATAAAAAGACCCCAAAACTAGATGTTCAGCACAGTAAAAGCTGCTTGGCTGCATCCATGTCCAAGCTGAGATGAATTTCACAACAAGCAAGCAATATAAGTAATTTCAATTGGATTTTTAAGGAGCTCTTAAAAGACAAAAGAGCTTTCCATAACACAAATAGAATTCTGTTTTTGTCAGTTTTGGGTTAAGAACTATTTTTTTAAAAATTGAAACATCTATGGCAATAAGATATATTATCCCTTATTAAAAATGTAGCTAATGAGCAAAATCAGATTTTCCTCATTATCCCTGAATACTGGATTGATCCTCAGAAACGAAGAGCTGAGCATTTACTTTTCAATGCATCTTCAAACAATAATCACTCACATAATGTTAGTAGTTGGGGAGAGAGCAAACAAAAATATCCCCCCACACAAAGCAAACAAACATACAGTGAGCAAATAAGCAAGTAGTATTACAATCTCAAATATCATCCCATTAACTCATGGCACAAGAATTAGAACAAGCAACAACCACATCTAATCATTTCAGCTAAGCAGCAGGCCAAAAATAAATTCCATTTTTAAGACTCCAAAGCACCTGTTTATCCGCTAATATTTGCGTAGCAATTGGTGGATACAGCAATTTTACCTAAAAGAATTTGCAAAGGAGGTTATACCTGCACTCCTATAAAGGCAGCAAAGGTCTAGTTCACTAAAGAGAGGCATTAAAAGTTCAATAAAACAACCATGATAACAACCCCAACACAAAATACAACTCAACTTCTGCCTCAAACAAGCACTCCCAAGCAGCAGGAGCCAGGACCATGTCAATCATCTTTTGAACAACCAAGAAATCCCCACAAAGGGGATGGGAATCCACAAGACACTTCACATGCCTACAAGAGCTACCAAGCCCCAAAAGATGGGGAACTTCTGCACTGCAAGACAGTTGAAAATCCCTCTGTCAGAGATATGACCAAATAGCTTTGTGCATCCTCCCCAGCTCTGGACCAGTTCTCTTCATGAGATGTTCCTCTTCTCTTCTTTTTGCCCTTTCTGCCCTGAAAATCACTAGCACCTGACAGCTAACATGGAGATTTGTCTGGTCCCTGCCCCAGTAGCAAAGACTCTGCAGAATCCGGCATGGGGCGTTTCGGTGAACACTGCTGAACATCCAGTCAGTTAGGAGGGGTAAAAGAAGGGAAGAAAGTATAAAATAAGGGCTACAGTAAAGAGGAGAACTACTGTGGGATGCAACACAACGTTGTGGCTAATTATGCTACACATCCGAAATCCAGTGGGGAAAAAACAAACAAAATGGCTGTCCCCAGAGGGGCAGATCAAGCACGGGACTATCGGAAACTCAATATTCGTTTCTTGGGCATTACCAAAAGAACGAGGCGCATTTCCCTTCGCTACACCCAGGGAAAGCTCCAAGACGTCCATGCGTCCACTTGGACAAGACGCCTTTAACTAGCTTTGGCCCAGGTTCTCTCCAGGCCACGGCTGGAGCCAGCTCCAGGTGAAATGGAGACACCTGTGCACACGCAGACACGCGAGAGGCACCTGAAATGCTCCCTTTTCCACTTTGCCACTTGCCTGCGCCTCCGGAAGCGGGGCTGGCACCCACGCAACGCGAGAGCCCCCAGCAGCGAGCGTTCCCAACCCGCAACTCAAACGGGCAGTGCCCCAAGCCCGAGAACCCCTGCGCGCACATGCCCAGGGCCGATGAACGCTCTCCCTCCACACACACACGCAGCAGGAGCCTTCCTGCCAACGCGGCCGGAGCAGGCCGGAGCGCGGCGGGCCGCGGGCGGGACTGGGCAGCCGCCGGGCTCGGCCTGGGCCCCAGCGCGCGACGGGACTCCCGCGCGGGCCCCCCGAGCGCTCGGGCAGACCCCAACGGGGGCACGAAGACAGGAGCTCCGGGAGGGCAACCGGGCGCCACCAACGACACCGGGCAACGCGAGGGCAGCGCGGAGCCTGCGAGGGCAGCTCGCCGCGCTCGCCGCAGCTCGG